>CM060942.1:443533831-444133831 GCA_030765085.1 Allium cepa | reverse complement strand
AACGGTTTTATAAATGAACAATATTTATTTCTCAAGTCGTTGTACTTCTTCCCAGACTCCACAGGGCACTTCTCCCAGCTTAAACCCAAGAGTTTGTGTTTTACATTTTCCCATGCTCCATAGAGAAATTCTTCCAATTTAAACTTGAATAATCTCTAAACATTTGATTAAATTCTGTTCTTTATGCCAGTTATTCAGTTGGATAAGTTGAAAACAAATTTAAACAAATGTGATAATGAAGTCAGTATCCCCTAATTTACAAATTTGGAATTGTTAATACAGTTCATGAAGTCAGTATCCCCTAATTTACAGTAAATGCCTTGATTTATTCTTTCTTGACTAGATAGGATAGTATTGAAGTCACCAAGAATAATCCAGGGTAGATTAAAAAGACTAGCTTGATGAATGAGATAGTGCTAGGGATTTACTCTTTGTTCTCGGATATTAAATGCGTACATCACTGTACATATTATGCACAGCCCAGTTGCATTGTGAAGACTGCAAGTTATACACTGTTTATTTGTGTGCATGACAATAGTTGACCAAACTGATGTGTCCCAAACTAGGAGAATTCGATTCTTTTGATTTCCATTGCAATTGTGTTTCACATATCCATTTGCCGTTTGGTTTATACATGAATTGTTCAATACTATAATTACTTAACTTATTTTCCAATATTCCCATAAAAGAGAACTTGTTACTAGTAATGAGATTCAGGATTCCAAACTGTTTAGAAGGGGAGTTCGTACCCCTAAAGTTCTATACAAGGAACTCCACTAATCTGATGAGGTCGACTCACTGCTTTTAGCCACTCTATAACTCAATTAAAACTATAACTTTATGGCTCGAGTACCTCTTCGATATCGAATCTATTCAATGGCATGAAATTAATACACTTAAATGATATGCCAGCATATTCAGGAACTGACATTTATGTGGATTCCATATTCAAGAAGAATTTGAATGATTATCATTTTGATAAATGTTACAGGCTAGATTTAAATTGGATGAGGAATGGCAAAAGGCTTCCGTTTTTCAGCAAATGGGATGCATTTGGAGAGGTTCGAAAAGCAAATTCGTAAAACAGATATTACAAACAAAAACTAAGGAGGAACAACTTCAACTAAAACCAGAAAACGTTGGAAGTATGAAGGAATGGAAGAAGTTTATCGAGTCAAAAATGAGCAAAGAGTTTAAGGTAATTGTAATGTAATTTTTATTATTTCTTGTGTGTACATATATATATATATATATATATATATGAAATTTAAGCGTACGTAAAATGCAAATTAACTAATCAATGTGATAAATCTTGTAATCTAGCTACGAAGTGATAAATTTAAATCCATGAAGGACAAACAAATACCACACACGTGTAGTCGTCGAGGAATGGCTCGACTAACTGAAGACTTGGTGAGAAATATATTTGATTTATTACCTATGGTTAATAGTTTTGTTAATGTTATGTTTCCTTTAATGCAGAAAGAGAAAAGTAGGAGTCCTTCTTCCATTTGTAGATCTGATGTTTGGATTAAATCTCACACTCGAAAAAATGGTGAACCAGTGAACCCGCATGTTGCAGATACTATCGTAAGTGCTATGTTGTTTTTGTTTAAGCGTAATTTTTGGAAAATATATAATTTTGAACTCTTCTACAAAATATAATTTGTGTTCACTTTGTAGGAGAAAATAAAGAATGCTGAAAAGGAATCACCGTCTAGCTTAACATGTAAGATCAAAGAAGATGCCCTCTCATTGGTGTTGGGAAAAGATAGACCGGGACGACTACGAGGAATGGGAAGGGGTGTAACCATGACCACTGCAGTTTTGTCACAAATCAAAGATAATAAGTAGCTCAATGTCAGCATAGGATTTCAGAGCTAGAGCAGTTGATTCACACCGTAATGAAACGTCAGGTATGTCGATAATCACTTTGTGTAAATATGAAAGCTTAGTTAGCATGTATGTGATCCTTGCATTGTATGATTTTCGACTTAATTTGTGTAATCATTCTCTTATTAAAAGCTACATGCTAAATAAGAAGTTAAAATTTAATTCCACCTCTTATTTTCCTCAAAACATGTTTTAAATTAAACTTTTATTTTTAGTTTTCTAAAAATTAATTGTGAAAATTTGTTTATAAAAATTACTGAGTTGTGTAGCTTCAGATTTTAAATTTATTATATGTATTTGTTGTCCTTGGTTGCTGGCCTAACTTTGAATTTTTATCCTTATGAGAGTACAAATGCGATTTTGCAATATATTTTTATCCTTATGAGATTTTAAAGCATTCACTTTTAAATTAAAGCATAATATGTACTAAACCAATATTGTCTTTTCAACACTTATAAAGTAATGTATTTTCAACACTAAACCAATATTGTCTTTTCAACACTAAACCAATATTGTCTTTTCAATACTTTTAAATTAAAGCATAATATATTTTTATCCTTGTGAGATTTTAAACCATCCGCTACAATTCGACCAATCTGCAAAACAAAAATACCTTTTACTTACGATTAAATTGCTGACTCCTCATCCATCTGCAAAATAAAAATATCCTTATCTGGTTACTCTACAAATGGTATCATTTCCATACATAAGTTTGTCAATTTTTATATCAAAATTCATTCTGAAAATGTATTCTCTTTGAAATTTGTACTTGTTTTCATCATAAGTGGAATAAATATACAAGTTCACTACAGGTTCACTACAATTTCAGTTTCAAATTCTCTAATATTTTTGTAATATTATTGATTTGCAGGATAAAGAAAATTGTGGAGGAGAGAACGTATCTCAAACGGTAAAAATATAAGATAGTAAGGTTAAAACATCATACATAACTTGATATCTAAATCAGAAGTTATGTATTTTATTTTTTATTAATTGCAGAGTAAGCATAATGAAATAGGTGACGGTTGTAGTTTGCTGAATTGGCACGGGAATGATGATGAGGTAATTGCCGAAGGAAAAATCGTGCCAAGTGATCCAAACGATCTTCTCAATGGAGTACCTTTAGGTCCGAATGCCAAGAAAATTTTGGTAGTCCATCCTAAAAAATCCGATGTTTTTTTGTGGAGGCCTTCGCCTGGTATGGTATACATAGGAGACGCCAAGAATGAGAAGATAGCATGGCCAGCTGATAGAGTTGTTATCTGCATAAAAGAAAACTCCGAAAAAGAAAGCGATGTATGAAAAACTCTCTACAAATATAGCAATGATATGTGTCTCTGCATCCACCCTTTTGAACTGGAGGTGGCAGATTCCTAGTCATGTTTTTGCCACTATTCAGAGCTTTGTTATCGTCATCTAGGAAACGATGTGGTAAATAATAAGATTTGCTTAGCATCTGCACATTAAAAATCTGTATAATGCAACGGTAAAAATATATTTATAAGCGAACCGTGGAATTAACATTGATATTATCCAAACTAGTCCATGTTCCCATTAGATTTGTACATTCTTTTACATATTAAAACTAAAATATGTGAAAATCCAACTACCGGAAGCATCAGTTCCATAGAGTCGTATACTATTTATTACACATTTCTAGCTATGTTAGTATTATTATTTTTAATAGCATTTGGTGGGTGAAATCAAGTTTAAAGTTTGACAAATGATTATTGAAAATTTAACAATGTTTATTTGCTTTGTATTGAATTGGTTGACACATGATAAAATGTTGAATGCAGTAAGACTATAGAAACAAGACTTTTATTAGATGACTATAATTTTTTTCTTTGATAGAGAAAAACCAATAGCACAGAAAACAAATGCAAGTTGTTCGATTGGGGTGGAACTGAAGTATTGGTTGCCGAAGGACGTGTGCACTCGAGTGATTCAAATCAGATTATTAATGGTGTTCCTCTTGGACCAGAAGCCGCAATAGTTTGGGTGGACAATCTGATAAAAGAAGATGCCTTTTTGTGGAGGCCCATAGCAGGTGTGACATGTATCGGAGAAGCCGTCGGTAAGACAATAGCATGGCCATCATCAAAATTGGTTTTTGAAAACACAATACCATCCACTCCTATGAGCAACGTTCCAACATCTCGTACGGTAATATATTATATTGCTAATATTTATATATACGATTTGTTGATAATGTATCAATACTTTTTTTAATATCATAGAGTGCAAATTACGCGATGAATAACAAGTGCAAGTTATTTGCTGTGGAGGGCACAGGAAAAATTGTAGATGAAGGCACCATATCTTCAACTAATCCAAATGATTTGGTTCATTCTATTCCACTAGGACCAAATGCAATAAGAGTTTGAGTGGATATTGTCAAAGACCCGAATGCGTCTTTATGGAGACCTACGTCATTCATGGAATGCTTATCAGATGCTATTGGTTCGACGGTAGCATGGCCTACTGCGAATGTTAGTGTGGACTCAACTTCAGCAGTTTGAAATATTTGTATAGTTTGGCAGTTTTCAGGTAACTACCCTTGAACTTCAAGTTATTTAATATGCTCGGGAGGGTACATCAAGTCTTAAAAACTTTTATTAGATAAAAAAAATGCATCACAGCCCGTCAAAGAGATCTGAATATTAAAATGCAGATGAGGAATTTTGTAAAATTAAGAAGATTTGTGACAAACAACTCTGTGGGTAATATATATAAATGTAATCAAGAGAAGTAGAATTTTTATCAAATTTTATCTAATTTAATGTTTTTCTGAATAAAATAATTTATCAAGACAGTACTTACGATATATATATATATAGGATATAGGGTATTAGCTTTTTGTAATTCAGAAAATGCTCTATACTCAGTATATATATATAGAGCTTTGGCCGCTGACTAGGGTTACGCAATGAATCGATAGCGGGCGTGGGCCACATGACTCGCTTTATGTTAAGGCTAGGGCCAAAGGGTTTGAGTTGGGGGAGGTTCTTTCCCCCGAGTTGAAGTAGTTTCCAAGTCTGTTAGGTGATTCAAAAATTAGGTTTTGTTCTACTGTAGTTGTTTGGAGCTGCGTCCACTAGTGAATGAAACTTTTTTTTGTGTTCTCCACAAAGGTCCGAGAGGACCTGATTGACCTTGTCAGCTCATTGGCTCGTTAGGGACCAAGGGGATATAAGAAACTAGGGTCCTCAATAATGTTGCAAGTTAGTCATATAGTAGTTCATGCTAAATCGTATTGCTCGCAGTTTGAATTATATACAGTTCATGCTCACAGTTTAAGAACTTGCCTTCTTACTTATGTCTCAGAGCTACTGCAAGCCTGCAAATTGCTTGGTTGGATCATGAATAACTGCTGCAACTTGCGGACGCGTTTTGATTCTATGACAGTTGACTTAGAGTTTTCATCAACTTAGGGTCTATGACCATATTATATTTCATTTTCTTGCCGATATTTTAGGTTATGAACTATGTACAATATTGTATTGTTGCTGCCTGCCTTGTTGAACTTTGTACTATATGTATTATTGTTGAACTGGGGAGTGAGTACTATCTGAATTGGATTGCATATGGTATTATGTATTATTGTTGAACTGGGGAGTGAGTACTATCTGAATTGAATTGTACTATATGTATTATTGTTGAACTAGGGAGTGAGTACTATCTGAACTGAATTGCACTAAGTATTGTAATTGCAATGTACTGAGTATAGAGCATTTTCTGAATTCTTTGGAAAAAAATGCATATCCCTACGACAGCGTTTATACATTGCTGTCAATTCTTTGGAAAAAAATGCATATCCCTACGACAGCGTTTATACATTGCTGTCAATTCATTGGAAAAAAATGCATATCCCTACGACAGCGTTTATACATTGCTGTCAATTCATTGGGGAAAAAATGCATATCCCTACGACCGCGTTTATACCTTGCAGTAGAAAACTATTAACAGCGTTTATACCTTGCAGTAGAAAAATTATTAACAGCGTTTAAAAAACGCTATAGAAAGTTGGTTTTTGACAGCGTTTATATTTTGCAGTTAAAACTTTAGGGTCAACGACCGCATGTCGTTATACAGCGTTGTTAAAAATGCTGTGAAAACTTTTAACAACGTTTTTCAAACGCTGTGAAAAGTCTTTTTGGTTGTAGTGAGGCTTGAGGCTATGATTACCTTTATAGAACAAATCTACCTTAGAATGCTCCTCGTCCACCTGACGATCTTCTGAAAGCATTCAATCCATACAAGTTCATTCCGGGTTCGAACGAAACCGAAGGCACTATCTCGCTGCACTCGTTTTGGAATCACCCTCAGAGTTAACGACAATAGCCTTTGCACACTGAACCTTCATCTCAAATTTGAAAGTACTACCCCGTTAAACTCGTATTGGAATCATCCCCAGAGTTTTAACGACGAATAGTCCTTACACCTCAAGTGTTCACTTTTCCTTTGAGATTCACGACCTAACGTTTAATTTGGATCGATGTGGTTTTCGGATATCCAATTCGGAAATCCGATCTCGGTCTCACCGAAATCCAAAACGCCATCTTAATGTCCAAGTGATTTAAGTTTGAACAATTTAATTCAATTTAAAATATTGAATTCGCACTGCAACATTCATAGATAAATATCTATCACTGATATATCCAATATCATATCACAGAATATTATAGCATATCATCCAATAGATATAAACCAATCAAGACATTCTACAAACAATCATTCACAAACAGGAACCATTAATCCCTTTTATGATTAATTTAATCAACTTGAATTAAATTAATTACTTGAGAATTTGTTACCTATCCCTACTTAAACAATCATTAATTAATTACAACCATTTAACTAATTAATCATTCTTTAATTACCTTATAAAACAATTAATTATTCTTTAACTACAGATTAATTATCCTTTAATTATACTCCTAATTAATCACCCTTGATTAATTATTCTTTAATTACACTAAGTAATTAGCCTTTAAATTAATTATACAAATTAATTAATCGTGAATCATTAATTAATCTTAATTAACTTTTAATTAATTAATCAACTATATTTAGTTACATTAATCCTTAATTAATTGCATTAGTTAATTATACTTTAATCACTTCACTAATTAATTATCTTATAATTTATCACATTTATTAATCAATTTAAATTTTAGTTATCCTCATTAGTTACATTAGTTAATGATCCTCTAATTACTTTCATTAATTAATTATTCTTTTAATTACATTTAATAATCAATTTTAAACTTAATTACATTCATTAATTACCCTTAATTAATTACTTTTAGTAGTTAATTGTCCTTAATTATTTACAACAATTAAATTAATTCCTTGATAAATTACCTTAATTAATCCTTTAATTAATTACACTAAGTAATTAAGACTTAATTACTTCCACTGAGTAATTATCCTTTCATTACTTTCCATCAAGTAGTTCCCATTAATTAGTTACATCCGGTAATTATTCATTAATTACTTCACTAAGTAATTATACTTCATTAATTATATTAATTAATGATCCTCAACCCATCATCAAATAATTCTCTTTAATTAATTAAACTTAATTAACTAATTAAAATTAACACCATTAACTTAATTAATTACACTGAGTAATTAATTCCTTTAATTACTTCATTAAGTAATTACCCTTAATAATTCTTTTAATATTAAGTAATTAATCTCTAATTACATTCATTACTTAATTATTTCTTAATTAATTAACCATGATTACCTGAGATAATCAAACCTAAATCAAGTAATTAACTACTCTAAATTTATTACTTAAATTAATCCATCTTAATTTAATTACCTGAATTAAGCATCTTAGTTAATTTAAGTAATTATACTTTAATTATCTTTGTAAATAAAACTTGATTAAACTAAGATAACCCATATATTACATTAAACTCTTATCTACTAATTTAATTTTAATTAAATTTAAAAGCTAAGTTTGGTTTTTACAAAATCACTATCCTTTAATTTACTCAAGTTAAATACCTTTACTTTAATCCCATTCAATTACATCAATAACATTTTATTTGAAAATATTTAGAGAATTATTACATAATTTAACTAAAACAATATTTATATAACCCAAGCTATATTTTTTTTTTAAACAAAAGTTTAAACTTTCAAAATCCATACTTTTAAAACTAAAATTTGTTTAAACATCATTCACTAAATTCAAACATTCAAACAACTTTAAAACTGGTTAAAAACTTTGTTTTAAAATTTAGTTTGCTTTAAAATTTTGAAATCCATTTAAGTTTGAAAACAGGACAGGATTTAAATCCCGTACCAAAAACTACTCGAACCAACGCAGCAAAAACCCGAGATAACACATAGGAGAAAATCACGTAAACCCGGGCCAATATCTTCTTCCCAAACCTAAAACTCCGACACACACACCCGAAAACACGAGAACTAACCCGAGCCTAGACTCCTTCTCCACCAACCCAGATATACCCATCACCTCCGTGCACGTCCACGAGTGGAAAACTCGAAGCCGACCATCCCTCCGGTCATCATCAACTCGCAATCGACCATGACAAACATCACGTCTAAGCAGGATTATGAAATCAACGTCCAAACAGAAATCAAGCAACTCGATCAAAACAAGAACCAATAGCCAATCGGAAATCGCCCTTCCACGTCGATCCTGACCTCGATGAGCCTCGCCGTCCTTACCCCAACTCCATCTTGAACCCCCCACATCCATCACCCCTACCGCGATCGATCCCGAAGCATCATCGTTGTAACGACCCGCAAATCCGTACCCCTTAAGTCAATCGCTATTCTAACTAAATCAACCCAAGTCGTACAGAAATACGAACCATTTAAGTTAAAGAAGAAAAGGTAGAAGAAGAGAATAGAAATTAACAACAGAATCTAACCATCGCAGCGAAATAAAATATAATAGACGATAAATAATCTTTACTCAAAAATCAAATATCTCTGTTTTTATATATACATCATTAGAGTACATCAATTACAGTTCAACATCAATAACATACAAATGGATACACAACAACTCAACACAGCGGAATATACATAAACAAGTACGAAGATACGTATCGTCATCCAACTCATCTCCTGAGCTCCACAGCATCGTATCCTGTATTCTATAATACTCGGTCTGACCCGAGCATTACAGTTAAATAACACCTGATTCAGTCTGGAATACCAGCGTGAGAAAATCACACTCAGTTGATTATTAAAGTTTCAAAAATCCTTTGAAAACAAAAGCATCTCGTAAGACCACGCCACAAATAAACATGTCGGTTTTTTACCTTACGATAGCTAAAACATTTTTATTAAAATCCTCTGATATTATAATAGTGTCTATAGAAAGTAAAATAGAATCTAGCTGAAATGCTTGCATCTCATGTTTCAGCAATAGTTGGGCACAATCAAAACCGTACGGGCGCGTAGGGAAAATGGATTCCAACTAATGGCTAGGCACTGGGGTACCACCTCTCACAGTACCTGGTCTAGATCAGCGTACCGAGAAGCCACCCTAACTCCCCTGCAACACAAGACCGGAACCATCCCTTACTGGATAGTCTCGAGCAAGATCACCCCACAGTTAGGATCAGCAACCGTCCACTAAGCCGAAATAAAGGGACATCTAGACAGGGATGACCTCACCCTCCAGTGGGGGCTACCCACGAAGCCTTGCTGCATAACCCCTGATTTTCAGCCATTCCCATTTGATGAGGCTCGAGGCTAAGCGTTACCTTTTTAAGAACATATCCCTTAGAATTCCCATCGTCTACCCGATAATGTTTCGCAAGCATTCATCCATACAAGTCCGTCCCGGGTTCGAACGGAACCGAAGGCACTATTGTACTACATCCATTTTGGAAATATCCTCAAGATCAGTAGCGACTAGCCCTTGCACTTCACTGCTCCATCTTTGAATCCAAAATCGTTTTCCACAAAAACGTACAAATCGGATCGAAGTGGTTTTCGAGAAATAAATCTCGATCCTTGTCTCTTCGAAACGATCAACGCATTTGTCCAATATTGATAGTCAGTGATTTAACTATCAATTTATATTCACAAACAACCATCAATCAATAAACAATTTCCCAAATTATTTATCTATCTCAAAACATTTTCACAAGATATAATTTCACTTTCAATCCCCTTTGAAAACAGTCTTCAAACTATCTTCCTTTCTCAGAATAAATTACAAATATTTCTATTTCCACTGAAATCACCAAGCACATGGTTTTAGATTTTTAAAATAATTTCAAAACACTTTAATTGTAAAGTATGTTTAATATTTAATTTATAAAACTTTACTTTCGTACTTAATTTAAAATAATACTTTAGAAACCAATTAAAATAAGGTTACCTTATAAATATACATTAGATTTTCTTCTTTAAACAAAATACCAATCATTCTTTAAATAATTATTACGATAATAGATTAACAAATTACTTACTTTAGAATATTTAAATTAAAACTACTTCAATAATTGATTGAAAATATATGTTATATGAATATTTGAAAATAAGTTTACGTTATAAATATAAACTAGATTCTCACCTTTAAAACAGAATTACTAATTCACTCTTTATAAATTATTACTACGGTGATAGATTTGAATAAATATTTACTTTAGAATTTTAAACATTTAGAAATAATAAATTTCTAAGAACCTACTTGTAAATCAACATTTTAAAAAAAAACTTACTTTGAAAACGTACTTAGCTATCCAGAGAAATATACTTCTCTTCACATCCTTTAAAAATAAATCACTATTTACTTTTAAACAATTTTTTTTTCTCATTCCTTTAATTAATTCCCACCTAGAATTTATTCTTCCAAATATCCAATTTCAAACACTTAAATCAATTTCCAAATTGATTTCCAATTTACTTCATTTATTCAAAATCTTTTAATTTCAGATTTTATACCTTAATTATGATTTAAAATACTTTTAATTGAAATACCAATTTAGATTTTCTCAATTTACTTCTTAATTCCTTTAAATAAATTTAAACTTTAAATTTAAAATAATTCTTTATCCATTTAAATTAGTATCTCATAATTCTATAATTCATTAATTACTGTTTATTCAATCCTTTTCTTTCCATACTCGAAGTTATTTATTAGTATTTAACATACTTCCATTTCTTTTCAATTCATTCTTAATTTATTCAATTTTCTCTAATTATCTCGTTTACAATTTACTTCCTTTATTTTCTTTAAAAAAATTCCGATTTATATATTTTTGGTAATTCATTATACTCAAATATAATCAATTAAATCATAACATTCCATCTTCTAATATATTCATCATAGAATATTAAATAATCACAATAGGGAATATTAAATAATAATGTTGAGGGGTCCAGTTGGATCCCTCCAACCTGTTTTCCCTGCATCCACAGTTGTTAGCACAATAATATGCCAATTCCAGAATATACTATACTATAGCACATCAATCAATTTCAACCATTCAAACAATTATTTAAATTTAATCATTTAAATTTAAATTTTAAATTAACTGAGTGAGATTAACTCACCTTTGACTACGCATGCAACCATTCCAATTCGGCTTGTTTTCTTTTCAGATTTCAAACCTTGAATAACCATTTACAGTTTATTAACATTTGAACCAATCAATCAGCCTATTACCATCTATTAATTAAATTTTTAACTAATTTCCTTTATTAAATTTCTTTAAGTAGCTAAGAACAAATTAATTTCCATAATTCATTATTTTAAAAAAATTCACTAGTAAACGGAAATAGGTATATATGTGTATTTATTTATTTTATTTTATTTTTCATTTTGAAACTCATGTATACTTAAAATAATTTATAGATTTTCAAAACTTTCACATTTAAAAATTCCTATTTACTTTTCAAACCTTTATACATATTCTGTTCATCACAATATATATATGTATATATTTTAAATTGGAAACTGCATATATACATTTTATTAAATTACATAAAATACACAATACCTTACTGTAACTATTTCTATCTTTTTTTCTTTTCTTTTTTACAGTTTAAATTCCCAAAACCTAAATCAGATTTAATTAAATAAAAATCAAAAACAAATACCTTCTGCCGATCCTCTGATTCGTCGTTCTCCCTCCCCTACGCGCGTCTCCACTCGAGCATACGCAAACACAATGATGACACACAACCAACTTCACAAAATCGATACTGAAAATCAACGAGCCACCCCCCCCCCCTTTTGCGCTTCCAGGTTTCGCATCCATGAGCTGCCGCGGCCCTTGCCAAAGTTTGCCACACACCATTGCGATAAAATCGCGGCACCCCTCACAAATAATCATCACATCACGACCGCTCGAACTGGACACTCTCGCGATTCAGAGGTTGACTCGGTGATGAAAACGAGAGAAAAAGGAACCTCATGCTTTAATTCGAAACCGAGTAATTTGAGTTTGAAGATTTCCCCAATTTCTATTTTTTTCGTGAGATTTCGATGTGCTCTGAGTCAATTTAATTGAATAATGAAATGGAAAGAGAGAGAACGCGGTTTGACAATGAGGAGAGGGAAAGATTTCATTCTGATTTGCTTCCGAAAGAAGGAGACCATTGCTGATTTCGATTTAAAATTTTGCAGAGGAAGATCGTGTGATGTTTATAAAAGAGGGAACACAATGGAAAGGAAGTCGGCTTGCTCAGGAAGGATTTCGGCTGAAGAAAAGTTTGACAAGAAAGAATATTTTATATTTGAATTTAAGTTTAAATCGTTCCACTTTACGTAGCCTAAAATCACGAACTCCTACCGAGGTGGGCCGCTAGACGTTCCTAGGGTTATATCCCCATTTCGGACGCAACGTAAAAGGTTTCGAGCCCCAATTCGATCGTATGGAGAAGATAGCGTTTTAAACCAGTTATAATATTAAATTTTCGATATAGATTTCTGCGCGTTTACATATCATACGCTCACATAACAACTCCAAACTCTACGAAAATTGAAATTCAATAATAATACAATATTACGGATCCAATGGAACTAGTTTCGTCAAAATCCGAGACTGTGCCTCGGACGGCTATTTTAAATTCAATTTAAATAGTATACTTTTAAAACTGAAAAAAACACCTTTAAATTCCATTTTAAAAATTCTATCACCTTCAGTAATATTAATATGTATTTTATAAGCCTTCAAATTATTTTTAACCAGCTTTAAAAATCAAGATTCAATATTTTGACCCAATTCCGATAATTAAATTCAACAATTAATTAATTAATAAATATTTATATTTGAAATTAAAGTTAATAATTAACTTTTGAATATTTAAAATTAATTAAATATTCCCATTTCAAACGCTCAAAAATTCCGGGTCGTCACAATCATCTCTGTGCCATGCATAGAAAACATCACGACCAATACGTACCATCGAACCCTAGGACGCCGCCTACCGGCCACCACGATCATCAGTAAAGCCTTTCACCATTTTTCCAGGGATCTCCGATTCTCCGACCAAACCTCGACCAAAACCCGAGCTCTAAATCGACATTGGTCACCGTCGATTCCAAAAATACCCAATTCCTTTCAAACTCGAATATCTCCACAATTTCCAAATTAAAAATCTAAACCTTTATACCTAAATTCAAGATTTGGTACTATGAATCCATTCATGAAACTCATGCACGACATCATTCATTGATTTTTGAGAAATATTAAGTTTTATTGTTATCCTTCATGTAATTTTTTTTTTACTAGATTAAAGTTCCCAAAACCATTTTTATAATAAACATCATACTGGAACAATCATTTTTTTTTCAAAAATCAAAGCTTAACATGGTTTTTATATGGAGATATAAATTTTTGTTTTGCAGTTTTGAACTATGTTCATAACAGGAACATGATATGTATACAGACATATACATCTATATTCACATTACTATTCAATCATATTCTAGACATATGAACATTCATGCAATCCAACATTATCTCACATGTTTCACATATATTAAAGTTTCATTCCAGTTTCAAACTGTTTTTAAAAGAAACAGGTTTACTCACCTGAAGTAATCAGAGTAACAGAGACAGGCTTGCTTTCAAGTCTGGAAATTTTCTTGATTGTTGAAATAAAACTTGTTAAATCATTTTTTAAACTTGAATTTGCTAAAATCTTGCTTGTTTAATTGATTCTTTGCATTGATTTCCAGATTTCAGTTTCCAAGTTTGTATATTTCTTCTATTTTATGGTTTTGCATTTGATTTCCTAATTCCAGTTTCTTTTTTCCTTTTTTTATTTAGAAAAGATAAATAAAAAAGAAGATGGAGAAAGAAAGAATTTGTACCGAAAAGAATCAAATGATTTCTCTAAAACATTTTACTTATTTCCCATTTACAATAGAATTTGCCATTTGTATTACAAATATCTTACACATATCCATTCATTTACAATGTCCAAACTTGTATTATTATATATACAAGTGTATTTCTCATTAATTCCTAAGTTTCCAAGTGTTTTAGATTTGATTATATATAAATTTCTATTTTTACACATTAATATATTATGTATTAGAGTTCAATTATATATATACAACTATTTTATACATGTATCTTAAGACTTTATATGCTTACAAACTATGGTTAAATATACACATATAAAATAGTACTTCGTTCATGAGATGTTTTAAAAGAGAGAATATTTTAAATATATATATATATATATATATATATATATATATATATATATATATATATTTTATAAACCATTCTTGTTTAAGAACTTTTAAAAGAATCATGATAGAATTTTATTAAATTTGTATAAGCTATCACATTTTAAAAATAAATATTTTTCTTATATTTTGGAAACATAAATTTTTTTTAAATAACAAATTGAAAAGTATTGTATTTAATTCAAATATTATCTTCCAAATTACTATATATACAAATGCATACATATTTTATAAAACAATTTAACATTTGTAAATATTTTAACAAGATATTATTACAAGTGTTCACAAATTAAACAAGTGGCAACATCATCTCTTCTTTGAAATTAAATTATATGAATATGAATTAAAAAGAAATCAAACTTTTCTCAGCAACAAAATTTCTTAAACCTACAAAACAAAATGAAAACCAGATCAAAACAAAGAAATTAAAATTCTGTGAATCAAAGAAAGAAAGATAAGATAATTTCAACAAAAAAATCAAGCAAACAACTTGAATCAAGCCTAGAAGTCAAATTCAACACTACAGCTTCAACAAGAATTCAAACAGCAATCAAAGTTCGGGAAAAATTTCAAGTTCCAGGATTCAAAAAAATCAAGCAAATTTAAAATCAAACCTGGAAAGTAAACTGAAGGCCACAAACCTGACTCCAAGATGCAATTCAAATTCAAAACAACAGTTTGAGTTCAAGTCTAGAAACAAAAGCATGAATTCAAGAAGAAAATTTAAGTTCAAAGGCAACTCAACATTAAGATCAACTCAATTACAAACCAAAATCAAAGTAAATCAGAAAATCAAATTTTCCAGATTTTTCAAAAGTCATTTCCAGGAAAAATTTCAATGTTCTTCTCTATTTCATGATTCCAGGTGAGCAAACTATCTCCTTAAAGCCAAATTATGTTGATACCTTGTGATGTTGTGATGAACGCTTGATGTTGATGGTGGAAATTATTGATTTGAATATCTTTACATCTATATAGATGCAGAATCTTGTTGTGAATGTTTATATATGTTTAGACAGATGACTCTGTTCGTACTATAGGTTTAATTAATTCAAGAAAGGAAATCATATCTCAAAGCCAACAAGGATTTAGATAATGATCTTAAAAAGAAAAGTATTTATATTTACCTGACTTAAATTTAAAAAATGGTATCAAGGTGAAATGTTTGGTAAATAATTAGAAAGGTAAAACTACATTGAAATTCCTTTTTAAACAGAAAATTCAATGAACTCAATTTTGAATTTTGATCCCACATTTAGATTCGTGCTTACAAATAATGATTTTCAAAAGCAATATCATAATTTTTAGCATAGTGATTAATAAGGTTCGTCGAGTTGATCAGATTTGGCATTATTATCGAATGCCGATGAACGGCGGCGAACTAATTACCGAGCTTAGGGTCAAAGGAGGCTTGGGGGTTAACGAACCTAGGAAAAATACTAGGTGATGTTTTAAAACACTGTGGTTGCCGATCATCGATAGGTTAGGGATTAAGTAGCAGATTGGGTTCGTCGTTGTTTGTGGGTTCGTGCGACGTCCATAGTAGATCGGAGGGTATGGACCGAGGGGAAATGGAACGTGGGTTATCAGTGGAGCTCCGGTAGAGATTATGAGGTCGTTAACGATCTATGGTGGAAGTTGTAGGATCGATTCCACCCTAGAGGGGGGGTGAATAGCGTGATACTATTAATTATAAAAATTAATTGTGGAAGCTTATAGAATATTTTCAACATAGATCACAGAATAATAGCAGCACAGATAATAGCAGAATAAAAATGCAGAAATAGAACGACACGGAATTTTCCCAGCTTCGGCAAAACCCTGCCTACGTGCTGTACCCAAGGTTTCTACTAGAAATTAAGTAGTCACACGCTTACACACGTAAACTCGCGACACCCGCTACTGACTAACCTAACTCTACGCTCAAAACCCTACCACAACTCAGCCACCGAGTTGCGAATTCTCAAACTACGCCACGTAGTTTGTGCCCTAGTCGCACGAATAGTAAATACAATGATTTAAAAAGAGTTTAAATTTTAAAAAAATATTAAAACTAAAGCCCTTATTAATATAGCCTAAATTAATCTTTTAACAAGGTCGGTCCCTCTCCTTTCTTCATTAATTCTGGCCCGTTCCTTTTTCTTGAGAATGGCGGCTTTGTTAATTCTCATTCATTCCTCTTTGCGAATTTAGGGCTTTCAAAATTTTTAAAGAGACTGACTTTGGTTACCTGATTGAATGTAAGATTTATCACGTTGTTTGCTTTGTCGATCGCACGCTTCTCTGATTTGCTCACGGCTCTTTGAAATTGATCGAGTTTGTGGTATGCCTTCGGTAAGTAATTTTTTGCTCTTTTACTTTCTGATTCAATGCTCGAACTGATGGTTAATTGCTGACGATGATTGTGGGTTTTATATGCGTTCATTTGCGTTCGTCTGATTTGTTCAACAATTTGCTTCGGCCATTCGATTTCGTTTGGATGCTTGAGATTTCACCGACTTATTCAAGTTCGTATATTTTGATACTTTCTTCCCACGGCTTTGATGTTTAACTCGGTCAATTATCTTGGCCACCACGGTTTTGAATTTGACTTGTTCATACGCTTGATTTTTGAGATGTTTTTATTGCCAAGGTTCTGACTTTGAACTGTTCGATTTCATCTTGTTGACTTGCAGTATTTAAACTTGACTACTTCGAATGCATGATTACCAGAACTTGATTTTTTGGTTGAAATTGCATGCTATGTTCTCTATTATACTTGAGCTCGAATCCTTTGTAGTAAACTTGACTTTTTTATATTGAGTACGGTCTAGATTTTGTGTTTGCGAATCCACGACTTCGTTCAAAAGCTCACGGTTTTGACTTTGCACTGCAATTGTCTTCGACTGTTTTTGATTTCTTAAAAAGTGGTGATCACGTTCGAACTGTACCATCTGTTCTATGACATCGCTGGTTTGATCCATGACTTAGTTCACTATATATTCATTCTCTTTAGTCTGCATTAGCATGCACTTCGAGTTTGTTACTTTTTCACTGTGGCATTTGTTTGAACTGTATCATGGTCGTGGTTCCATTGAGTCTGAATTTGTGTTCTGGTAGTCATTTATGCATCCCTTACCTGTTGCACTTGCAGTGTATTGATTGTCTGCACTTTGTCCTGTTTTTATTTTTTGTTGTAAGGTTGAATCGCAGTCATTTGTTTTCAAGTATGATACTTGCACTATTTCATGTGTGCTCAGTATCACTTGATGTTGTTGCTTCACCACTGAGCCTTATTCATGTATGTTTGTTGTACATATGACTGAGTGGTATGATTCAGTTTTTGCTGTAGTCTTCATTACTGTGGCTTTGAGCTTCACTTTGATATTTTTGCAGACCACTTGATCACTGTTTCATTCAGTTTGCATACATGTTGTCCAAGCCTTGTTGAGTCGGTTTGGATATTTGTTGTATATATATGGGATGCTTCATGCACAGTTGGCTCATGATGTTTGATGTGTTTAATCTTGGTATTGTTGTATGGTCAGTGTTGCACTTGGTTGCTCTAACCTGATGGTTGATGCTCCTGTTGCACTGCCTTCTTTTTTTGTTTACTGCTAATTCATTATGTAGTCTGGTCGATAATTATGGTATATGTATTGAATTGCATCATTGATCTTTGCAATTGTACATAATTTTCATTCAGTTGTGTATATGAGCAGTTTGAAGTTGCTGACTTCATGTTGCCTTGACTTTGGTTGTTGTATTGAATTGAGTCATGATTGCAGTGACTTGACCTTTGCATTTTATTTATTTTTCGAATTACACTTGAGTTGAATCCAGCTTGTAGCCCGTATTTGACCTTGTACTGAAAGTTGTGACATTATTTTATTGCACTTAAGTTGAATCCGATATTTTGGGTTTGACCTGTGCTCACATGTCCCTATAAATCAATCAAGTGTATATTTCGATGTGCACGGCCTTGTGGCATATACAGTGATGCACTGTGTATGTCACAAGTTGTTCGTGTATGATGGATTGAAAATCAAATGATGACGAACAACCCAAATAACTGAGGCAAATATTATTTTCAAAATTCATATTTTATTTTGTACTGCAAAAATATTTCCTTTTCAATTTTACTGCGTCAATAGTTATTTTTGCATATTGCTCAGTTGCTGGATTCATATTGGAATGAAGTTGAAGATAAATTATGAGTGAATGAGCGATATGTAGTGAGGTTAAATGTAAATATGAAATTGTGATGTATTGTAATCAAAATTGTATATGTATAGTGAGGGCTTGAATTTGTACTATTCAAAATTGTAATAAATATTTGTTTGAATAAAATTTCTGTTTGAATTCAAATTCTGTGTTATTTAATTTTAGTCAGCAAATATTTATTTAATCTGTGAAAAATGAAATAGTGCATTATCAAATATATTTATATATATATATATATATATATATATATATATATATATATATCTTTATTATCATCAAACAAAAATCATATAATCGCATATTCAACAATCTCCCCCTTTTGATGATAACAAACATATATTTAAGATTTTGAATATGTTAAATATATTTGATCATTGATATGCTCTAATTGCTCCCCTATTTAAATGCTTCCTCTCTACACAAAGCTCCCCCTACAAATATGCATACAATTACAAATATGCAAATGTGCCTAGATGCAAATGGAAAATATTTGACCTTTCCTTGATTTTATTTGACAAAATCTTAACTTTTCTCTCCCCCATTTGTTATCAGCAAAAGAGTAATAGTGTAAGAGAAAATAGAGATAAAGTGATCGATATTAATCCAACATTAAAAACTCAATTGAATATAAATATTAAATGTCAATAAAAAATCAAACAAAAATTATAAGTATTTTGTTAGGCGCATATTCCACATTTAGAATGATGGTAATGATGTCGTCATATAAAACCATACAGTTTTGTCTATTTGTGGTATATTTATATGAGGAATTTGAATATCTACTAACCCTGCATAACCGTTAGGACTTTTAAATGAGATTAGTAGTATTTCAATTTTATTAAAAAAATGAATTCAGCTATCTTCTAACCACACATAACCGTGAAGACTTTTAAATGTGATTAGAATCAACTTCTTTATTTTAAAAATCAACTTTTGATATGCGTTCCATACATGCATAACCGTGGGGACTTTTAATTGAGCATGGAAGCACATAACAAATTCCAAGTAATTCACCCATGCATAACCGTGAGGACTTTTAAATGAGAGTGAATACTTTGGGATTTATTTATTATTACTTTTTTACTATATAAATTTTTCTATTATTTTAAAAAAAATGTAAAATGAAAAACGAATGATTCCTGTTTAAAGTACCACATATCGACAAACTATATAGAATTTTGATGAGTGATGGTCGTTAGAAATATGATAGATATAGAGACGGTCATGGAATTTTTTACCAACAAAATTTTTTATAAGTCTTGTTTAAATTTCTAAAGAAATTTACTAATTATACCGTTTTGAGTCATAATATATGATAAATATCAACACTCGTCACTTTTTCAATCACTATTCATCTTTTCGATAATCATTAGGGAGTCAGATTAGTCAATGTAATCATTTAAAATCAAACTCAAAAATAATTATAAATCAGTTTTTCTAAAAATGACCAATCTAAAAACAAGGTCAAAAATGATTTTCTATAAGGGGTTTTATAAGAAAATTTTCTGCTATTTGAGAATTATTTGAAATGAAAAATATATGCAGATATTTTCTTTGAAAGAATGATGCAGTTACTAAATGTCTTAACAAAAATCATGTTCCCCTAGTAATTTTTCTATCAACTAGATTAACAGTGTAATCTACATTAGAATTTCTCTTTCACTCAAAATTATCATTAATTGAATTTGATAGACCATGAAGTGTGCACCAAAAATTTCAAACTCAATTTTAAATGACATTTTCTTGAATTTGAATTGAAGCCGTGTAGATAATCAGAAAACCGTGAATATAGAGTTAGCCGTATTATAACCAAATGTATTATCATCCAATCAAAACACTATTTTTAATCCGAACTGATATATATGAAGTAATTCAAAGAATCTAGAGACTTTTGTAGTGTTTTTGGCATAAGAATATAATTGGCCAACTATTTTGAATAAGTCAGAATCAAAATCAACATCTTTTCATCATCACATTATTGGCTGATTTAATTCAAAATACGGTGCAGATTATCACATTTAATATATCGTTCAAAATATACCATTACCTGTTTTACCTTTATGATAATTTTTCGTTGTTGTCTATTGTGATTATGTCACCTTTGAACTAGGCTATGGAACATTGCTATGTTACTCGGTGTGCTTCTGGAACAACCAAAATCCAGATAACACTGTTGTTGTTCCATAGCCTGCCATCACACCTACACGGGAAAAGATTTTTGTGACCTATTTATTTTTATAGGTCCGTGGTTGTTAGTGGCAGAAGATTTAGAAAAATAATTTTGTGGAGACCCAAAACTGTTTATATATGTTTCTTTTGGCACCCAAATTTGTTTAACTTTGAGAGATTTTATATTTGTGCCTTTTGGAACCCAAATTGTTATAGTTTTCACTTGTTTGAGTCTATACCAACAATTATTGTGATTGTGTCCATATTTTCTACAAATTGTGCACATAGAATTTTCTTGATTAATATTGCTTTCAACATTTTCAGATTGATTATATCCAAGTCCTTGTCTAACCGTATTAGCAGTTTGCTTTCCTAATAGCATATTCAACGATTTTTCACTTTTTTAAAATTTATCTAAAGTCGTCGACAGTTATTAGACTTGTGTTTTGAGAGATTCATTTTCGTTTAACAATTGTGTGCACTTTTTAATAGAATTCTCTCTCCTATTATTTCCATTTTATTTCAAAATCAGAATTTCATTTTCAAGTGATTTTATATTAATTTCTGTTTTTTTAATTTCTTCTTCGAATGTTGGACACTTATCACACTTAGGGATTCTGCTTTGATAGGTTTTAACTAATTGGTCAAGTTGTTTATTTAATTCTATCAAAGTATCTTTTTGTGATTCAAGTTTGGCATACTTCTCCTTAAGTATCTCAAAACAGCCATTTACTTCGTGGAAATATATAAGTAATTCTGAATGAGAAAGTTTTGATACCTCACTTGGCTCGTCATCATCACTGTCAGTTATTTCTCCATGAAGATACATGTCTGCTTTCTCACTCTCACTGTTAGTACTATGATTATCTTCATTACTTGTATTCCACGTGGCTGCAGAACTTCTCCTTTTCGATTTCTTTTCAAAGTCGTGTCGATTTTGAGGATAATTGGGCTTGATGTGTCCGGGTTGGTTGCACTTATGACAGATGATCTTCGGTTCTTCTGGATTGTCTAATATTTTATTTATTCTGCTTTTAAATTTTCGATTTAGAGATGGATTTCCGTATTTGTAATTCCACCTTTTGACTTTCTTTATTATCAACTCCAGTTCTGCTGCTCCGTCATCATCATCACCATCACTTTATGTTGTTCCTTTAAGAGCTATTTATTTCTTTCGAGTATCACTTCCTTCACGTTCTTCCTTGAATTTCATTTCTAGCTTATAAGCGGTGAGATTTCCGATGAGTTCTTCGACTTTCATTTGTTTCAAATCTTTTGATTCTTGAATGGCCGTCACTTTGGCTTCAAAATTTCGTGGAAGGACACTAAGGATTTTTTGGACTATCTCAAACTTTGTATATGATTTTCCAAGAGCTTTTGATTTGTATATGATATTGGAAAGTCATCCATGCATCTCTTTGACATTTTCTTCTTTTGCCATTGTGAAATTCTCGTATTCGCTGCTTAGCATTGCAAGGTGGGATTCTTTGACTTGAGATGTTCCTTCTGATTCACTTCTAGTGTGTGCCATATTTCCTGCACAGTTAGACAATGTGAGACACGATTAAGTTCAAATTGATCCAATGAATAGATAATAGAATTCATAGCTCAAGCATTAGCATTTTGTAATTTATTTTCTAGATCTGTCCATTGATCCATCGGTTTAACTATTTCCTGATTATCTACAATTGTAGTTGGTGCTCTATAACCTGTCTCAACAATGTTCCAAGCGTCAATGGTTTTCAGCAAACTTTTCATTCTATTTTTCCAGTAGGCGTCTTCACTATTGATCATTGATGGTCTAACTATGGACTGACCCTCAGCAAAAGCAATATTAAAAGAAGCCATTTTAAAAATTCAACTTTTTAAAACAAAAATCGATTTTTGAAAAAACCAATTTTTTAAAATCAAAAACCGACTTCTATTCCTAGCTCCGATACCACTTGTAGGATCGATTTCACCCTAGAGGGCGTTGAATAGGGTGATGCTATTAATTATAAAAATAAATTACGGAAGCTTATAGAATAATTTCAACACAGATCATAGAATAATAGCAGCACAGATAATAGCAGAATAAAAATGCAGAAATAGGACGACACAGAATTTACCCAGCTTCGGCAAAACTGTGCCTACGTGCTGCCCCCAAGGTTTCTACTAGAAATTAAGTAGTCACACGCTTACGCACGTAAACTCGCGACACCCGCTACTGACTAACCTAACTCTATGCTCAAAACCCTGCTACAACTCGGCCACTGAGTTGCGAATTCTCAAACTACGGCACACAGTTTGTGCCCTAGTCACACGACTAGTAAATACAACGATTTAAAAGAGTTTAAATTTAAAACAAATTTAAAAAATATATTAAAACTAAAGCCCTTATTAATATAGCCTAAATTAATCTTTTAACAAGGCTGGCCCCTCTCCTTTCTTCATTAATTCTGGCCCATCCTTTTCTTTAGAATGTCGGCTTTGTTAATTCTCGGAGCTCTTTGCGAATTTACGGCTTTCGTGATTTCAAAGGGACCAACTTTGGTTGCTTGATCGAATAGAAGATTTATCACGTTGTTTGCTTTGTCGATCGCACGCTTCTCTGATTTGCTCACGGCTCTTGGAAATTGATCGAGTTTGTGGTATGGCTTCGGTAAGCAATTTTTTGCTCTTTTACTTTCTGATTCAATGCTCGACTTCGATGATGATTGTGGGCTTTATATGCGTTCATCTGATTTGTTCAACAATTTGCTTCGGTCATTCGATTTCGTTTGGATGCTTGAGATTTCACTGACTTATTCAAATTCGTATATTTTGATACGTGCTTCACACGGCTTTGATGTTTAACTCGATCAATTATCTTGGCCACCACGATTTCGAATTTGACTTGTTCATACGCTTGATTTTTGAGATTTTTTTATTGCCAAGGTTCTGACTTTGAACTGTTCGATTTCATCTTGTTGACTTGCGGTATTTAAACTTGACTACTTCGAATGCATGATTACCACAACTTGATTTTTTGGTTGAAACTGCATGCTATGTTCTTTTCTCTATTATACTTGAGCTCGAATCCTTTGTAGTAAACTTGACTTGTTTATATTGAGTACGGACTATATTTTGTGTTTGCGAATCCATGACTTCATTCAATAGCTCACGGTTTTGACTTTGCACTGCAGTTGTCTTCGATTGTTTTTGATTTCTTAAAAACTGGTGATCATGTTCGAACTGTACCATCTATTCTATGACATTGCTGGTTTGATCCATGACTTAGTTCACTGTATATTCATTCTCTTGAGTCTGCATTAGCTTGTACTTCGAGTTTGTTACTTTTTCACTGTGGCATTTGTTTGAACTGTATCATGGTCGTGGTTCCATTGAGTCTGAATTTGTGCTCTGGTAGTCATTTACGCATCCCTTACCTGTTGCACTTGCAGTGTATTGAGTGCCTGCACTTTGTCCTGTTTTTTTTTTTTTGTTGTAAGGTTGAATCACTGTCATTTGTTTTCGAGTATGATACTTGCACTGTTTCATGTGTAATCAGTATCACTTGATGTTGTTGCTTCACCACTGAGCCTTATTCATGTATGTTTGTTGTGCATATGACTGAGTGATATGATTCAGTTTTTGTTGTAGTCTTCATTGTTGTGGCTTTGAGCTTCACTTTGATATTTTTGCAGACCACTTGATCACTTTGTCATTCAGTTTGCATACATGTTGTCCAAGCCTTGTTGAGTCAGTTTGGATATTTGTTGTATATATATGGGCTGCTTCATGCACAGTTGGGTCATGATGTTTGATATGTTTAATCTTGGTATTGTTGTATGGTCAGTGGTGCATTTAGTTGCTCTAACCTGATGGTTGATGCTCCTGTTGCATTGCCTTCTTTTTTTGTTTCCTGCTAGTTCATTGTGTAGTCTGGTCGATAATTATGGTATATGCATTGATTTGCATCATTGGTCTTTGCATTTGTACAAAATTTTCATTCACTTGTGTATATGAGCAGTTTGAAGTTGCTGACTTCATGTTGCCTTGACTTTGGTTGTTGCATTGAGTTTAGTCATGATTGCAGTGACTTGACCTTTGCATTTTATTTGTTTTTCGAATTACACCTGAGTTGTATCCAGCTTGTAGCTCGGATTTGACCTTGTGCTGAAAGTTGTGACATTATTTTATTGCACTTGAATTGAATCCGATATTTTGGGTTTGACATGTGCTCACATGTCCCTGTAAATCAATCAAGTGTATATTTCGATGTGCGCGGCCTTGTGGCATATACAATGATGCACTGTTTATGTCACAAGTTGTTCGTGTATGATGGATTGAAAACTAAATGATGACGAACAACCCAAATAACCGAGGCAAATATTATTTTCAAAATTCACGTTTTATTTTATACTGCAAAAATATTTCCTTTTCAATTTTACTGTGTCAATATTTATTTTTGCAGATTGCTCAGATGCTGGATTCATATTGGAATGTAGTTGAAAATAAATTATGAGTGAATGAGCGATATGTAGTAAGGTTAAATGTAAATATGAAATTGTGATGTAATGTAATCAAAATTTTATATGTATAGTGAGAGCTTGAATTTTTACTATTCGAAATTGTAATAAATATTTGTTTGAATAAAATTTCTGTTTGAATTCAAATTCTGTTTTATTCAATTTTATTCAGCAAATATTTATTTAATCTGTGAAAAATGAAATAGTACATTACCAAATACATTTACACGAATATATATATATATGTTTATTATCATCAAACAAAAATCATATAATCGCATATTCAACAGCAGTATGTAGTGATTTCTGATGATTGGGTTTTGAAGCCTGATGTGCTCAAATGGTTCGAATTCAATTGGGAAGGGTGAAGCAAAATCTGGGTGGTCGGGGAATTTGACGAGGTCATGGATGACTTGCCAGTGATGGCAGTGATGGTCGATGATGACCGGATTGATGGTTGTAAAGAACTGAAAATCCGTACTTCCTTGAGCTGGCAACATTCTACCACAATCCAGCCAAAGAGGAACGAACTTCCGAATCTTTAGGTTTTAAGAAGAAGAAAGAGGTAGAAGAAGAGAGAAAAGAGAGAAGAAACAGAAACAAACAACAGAACAGGAAGACAATATCAGAATCTCACAATCGCAGCGGAACAACATATAATAGATAAATGAATATCATTAAAACAAAAGAACTATACATTTTATACATACATCACATCATCAGAGTGTACAACAATAAAACAGCGGAAAAGAATACTATTTACAATAGATAATAGACTACGCTATCCAAGCTCGCCTCCAACATCTGCACAGCAACTCCCGAATCCAGAATAACCTGACAACCTAACTCTAGACTGCCCGTGTGGAAAATAGTGGGCACCCAGAGTTTAGGAAAGGAACAATAAACTCCAGGTCAGTCATGGGACTGGTGTGAGAACTCAAAACAGTTTATCTTTAAACAAGCAACAAGAAATTTTAATTTTTGAAATCCGCAATGCTTTTTGGAAAATGAAACTACCATAAGGCCTCCCGCCACACACACAATGCAAACGCAGAATTGGAGGAGATTTCTCCTTATGATAGTCAAAGATGCTTACTACGCAAAAATCAAATCATTTTTGATATTATTATTAGTGCATAGTGTAGAAAACAGTTTCGAAAGTAGAATATAAATCCTAGCCGGCATAGACATTCCGAACTATGCCTACTATAGCTACCATCTAAACAGTGGTGACCACCATAAGTAAATGGCAGGTAATACAACTAAAACCGTACAAGGCACGTATTGGATGAATGGATTTCCAACAAATGGTCAGGCTAAGGAACTTCCTACTGCCACATGGGATCGCCTCTGGCGGGACGTCCCGAGAAACTAACGTTACGGTTAGATCTCTGCCAACACAAGGCCGGGTTACCTCTGTAACTAGGTAACTACTACACGAATATGTCATCCCCCGGTCCTTTGGGACCTTTATCCGAGCGCTCGATCCAACAACACCACACAGTAATAGATATAGTGTATCAACATGAGTAAGTATCTGGGCTCCGTACCATGATACCACCCTTTTCCAGAAGGAAATGACATACCCTAAAGGGAGCGACCCTCATAACCTTGCCGCATATTCCTGTTTCGACCATTTTCCGGGGAGTGAGGTCCCGACGAAGTCTCGTCCACAAAGCTACGCTTTGTGCAACAAAGCCATGCTTTGGGTCAACAGATGACCAAGCAATGATCACAAAGATAAATGATCAAACAAATGATCATATCACAAATGACCAACCAATGATCATCACACGGCAGCACTCAGCATGTCACATTACCAGATTGGGAAAATATCGCTGATAACCTTCAACTACATAACCTCTGAGCTCGTACGTCTTAGAGAAGGGTGTTAAGCTAAGAGAATAAATTCTCCGCCACCAACAGAAATGTATTTGAAAGATATCTGCTCTATATCTCAAAATGTAATGTCAGACACGTAACCATACAAGTCTGTTCCGGGTTCGAACAGAACCGAAGGCACTTCCAAAGAAGCCCTTGCAATCCGGGTATTCACAATCCCGATAAAATTTCCCATCACAAAGGAAATCTCCATACCGTAGCTAACGATGCAGAGACAATCGATAGGTCATCCTATCGTTTTCACAAATACCCGGTCTTCAACACCGGTCTTCAAATGCTATCCATAACAACGTATCACATATTCGGAATGGGATATACGACACAAAGGTCCTCTCCCGGCTAAACCGAATAGCGAGCGCTTATTTTAAAAATAAGTGTAGCATTCAATTTCAAACAATCACAACAAATACCATCCAAAGGTAAATACTGATAGTCGGTTATTTACCTATCAATAAAGATGCGCCACATCATCAGATTCCAAATAATTTTCCAAAATTATTTAATCCCAAAAATATCTTCACAAGATATATATATATATACACACCTTCCAAATAATTCCCAAATTATTTGTTTTACCAAAATATCTTTACATGATATAATTTCACACTTCAACCATTTGAAAACCAATTTCAAATTACTTTACATCATTTATACCCTTTGAAAACAAATTCCAAATCATCAAATGAATCTTTACCGATTTATTTTAAACTTACGCTCCCAATTCGTAAATTCATTTTCACACTTCAAAATAAATCAATATTTATTTTTAAACAAATTTCCCTTCCTTTTATAAATTCCATAGTGAATTTATATTTCAAAATATCTACTGACCTAACGTTTTCAATAGATTTCAGTTATTCAATCTCAATTTATCTTCAAAAAGATAAATTCTCAAAAACATTTCATTTCATATTGGAAAAGCATTTCCATACTTATTTAATAATAAGGATTCACAAATTTTATTTATTTTCAATAATTTGAAAATATTCGATATACTTAACCATAGCCAAGTATATATTTCATTCTTTTAAGGAAAACATTCTTCTATTCACTTTTACTTGGGTCAAAACGAATGTTGCGTAAAACACCGTCACGACAACCCAAAATCACTGGAATAGGGTTTCAAAATAAAAATAGAAACATAAATTCCAATACTACACAAAATATTTCCATTTGGAAACCATTTACTATAACAACAGTGTTATAGTCCACCATTTCCTTATTTTCTCGAAAACGCCTATTTCAACAATGAATGTTGAAATTTACGTATTCATTTCCTTCTATTTCTCGAAAACATCTATTTCAACAATAAATGTTGAAATCCAAGTTTTCGATACTTAATGCATTTTAAAGCATCTTTAAATCGTTTTAAAATTCCCTTTAGAACATTCTTCTCCCAAAACATGCCCATTTGACTTAATAATATATTCATCGTTTAAAAGAGTGAATGTAACTCCTTTAACAATTCTAAATTCAATTTACCAAATTACATTGATTTCAAATTTATAAACAACGTTTATAAATTCTATTTCTATTAATAACTTCGGTTTAGAAATCTCTTTTATTAAGCCAATTCAATTTATAAACCCAATTTCTATACCAAAAGTTCGTATTATAAGTCAAATACTTAAAATATTATTTATTTACCAAGTCGTTCCTTTTAAAACTTCACAAATTGTTAATCTTATTACTGATAAGATTTCTCACCTTTTATAATAGTTTTCAACTTATAAAAACCTCCTTTATTAACAATTTCTATAAAATCCCCTTTTAAATGCCCAAAGCCATTTTATAAGTTAATTACTTATAAACTTTTATTTTCAACATCAATTCATTTCATAACTTTCATAATTTATAAAACTATAGTTTAAATGAAATCCATTTTTATACTTCATTTTAACACTTAATAACTCGTTTCATAATTCCAAATTTTTTTTTTTATTTTTTTATTTTTTTTATTTTTTTTTTTTAAAATTTATAGATATCAATTTATAAAATCTTTTACATAAACTATTAATAAAAATTACCCAAAAACCCAATTTAACTATTTTATAAATCTATTTATTTTTAAAATTTTCCTTTTGGTTATATTCCATAAAAATCATAGTTTTATAACTTTAATATTTAAAATCTTAATTTATTTAAAATGAATCAAGTTCAAAAATTTAATAAAAACATATACTTGGAAAATTACTTAAAAATCCTTTTAAATTAAAAATCGTTATTTTTAACTTTTAAAAATGAATCCGATGATGCAACAGCACCAAATGGTCAATCACGGGAATAAACATCATATATCAATATGATAGTTAACAATCAACACAATATCTATAAACAAATAAATATTTGCGAGGAATCCAGTTGGATCCCTCCAACCTGTTTCGCTGCATCCACAGACGTTAGCACAATACCAATTCCACTTCAAGGTGGAATATCGCGGTATATGGGATTTATAAAATATTATCCGCTTACTAACGGCGCAATAGGGTCTCATCCGCTATACGAGGCGGGAAATCAAATCCAATATATACATATGCCAATATATATATATTGCTATATATAGTATATATCCTACTATATCTACTACCACAATCAAACGGCAATCATCAATCAACTATAACTATTTAAAATTTTAAACCAAATGGTTTGATTGAGTGAGGAGTTCTCACCTTAGCTTTATTTTGCCATCCATTTCATCTTGACTCGATTTTCAACCTAGTACAAACAATTCACGATTTATTATTTAAATTGAACGAACAATCCTATTGTCATTTATTAATAATTTTTCATTTATTATCTAATAGTTTCTTTTAAACCAATTTCGTCTTTAATAATCGATTTAACTAAAAAATTTGCTTTAAATAAATATCTTTATTTTAAATCAATTTCTTTGAATAAATTTGTTTAACTAACAATTTCTATTTTAAAAATTTATTTAACTAAAATTATATTTCAAACAATTAAATTTCCTTTATAATGGATTAATTAACAAGTGATTTATTTTAAACTATGGGTTTTAATCTTTTCTTGTAAAAACAAACTATATAAATTTTAAAATTTAAATACCCTTTTGATAATTGAAATAATATCCAACGTATTAGCTTTATCTATATAAATAAATTTTCTATATATATATATATATATATATATAAATCTGCATTTCAACTTACTGCATTTTTTTTCTTTCTTTTCTTTTTTCCATATAAAATTTAACGAATAAATTTCGAAATAATTTAGGTATACCTCACAGCTTCCACTGACACGAGCATCGCCAGCCTCCAATTGCTCACGCGAGCGCTTGCCATCGCGTATGCGAGCTGCCGCCGCCGCACCCTAGATTCATGCGAGCGCCAGGCCGTCGCCATCTATTCGAGCTGCAGCCGAGCTCCCCCCATCGACGCCGCGAGCTCGCGCGACCGTACCCTAGCCTCGTGAGCATCGTCCACTGTCGCAACTCCAAATCCCCACGCGCGCGCCCCCTTATACGCCATCGCCCCCTAATCGAGCGCGCGCTCCTCCATCGACGCCGCCCCATCGATCGTGAGCTTCGCGACCCCAAATCATCCAGCGCCGCCGCATCGCGCGCGCGTTCGAGAGCTCGGCGCCATTAATGATTCGAACAAAAGTTATGATTTTAAATGAAAAGAAGAAGGGCTTCGGCTCTATTTTGAACGAGTTTCATTTTTTCTCTGCTACGCGTTTGAAAATAAGAGAGGAGGTAGGGTACGGGGGAGACAACGCTTCAGAGGATAGGCCTGCTAAGAAGAGAGTAGGGTGGCTGATGTATGTAATAGAGTTGACTAATTATTATTTTTTAGTTTTAAATTTAAATCGAATTCGATTAAATTCCAATGCGTTTACTCTTCGTACGCTCACATATCAGCTCCGAAAAATACGAAATTTGAAACCCGGCAATAATAAACTATTACGGACCCAATGGAACTGGTTTCGTCAAATTCCGAGACTGTATGAAAAATGACTATTTTTAAATATCGATTTAAACGATATAAATTCCAAAACTGAACAATTCACTATTAATTTCAAATCTGAAGCTTCTATTATCTTCAATATTATCAATATGAATTTTACAAGCTGTTGAAATATTTTTAATCAGCTTAAATTTGAAGATCCAAATTTTTATTCACTTCCAATATATTAAATTTTATAATTTAATCGCCAATTTTAAAGTTATATTGAAAATTCAATCCAACCCATCATTCAAATATTTAAAATTAATTAAATATTTTCAAATTTAAATTATTCAAATTTCTGGGTCGTTACAACCTTCCCCCCTTAAAAGAATTTCGTCCTCGAAATTGCAAGTTAAGGAGAATAATTCATAATCCGTTTATTATTTTTCCAAAACTAATAGTTTTATCAACCTTCTAACACCAATCTTTTTATTAAAGATTTACTATCATTTCAATTAGCTTTCCAACTTCAATTATAGGTTTCAAACAACATTGTTTACTCAACAATTCAAATTTAAATTTAAATTCAAATTTCAAACTTTCAAAATTTTCTCAAAAATTTTCTAACACCCGAAATTTTCGAAAAATTTCGCCAGCGTCTCCTTTGCGCGGCTCGATCGGTACGACTACAAAATGGCACCACGGCCCCTCAGAATCAAAAAGAAAAGAGAAAGCCAAGTGGCTAGAGAAGGAAATCATCAAATCTCATATTAAAATTGAAATACGTACCTTTTTGTCGAGCAATTCAATTTTTTTAACTTCAAAATCAAAATCCCAATTCCATTATATACCTGTATATCCTGCTAATAGTAGTACACAATTCCAACTTCAACATTCAAATCATTTTCAATTCTATTCAAATTTATTTACTTCACTTTCAATTTGAATTCAATTACATAGTTTTCAAATGCGCTAATTCAATTTCATTAACACTTAATGAATTTACATACAATCAACCAACAAGCAAATAACAACCAATGTATATCCAATAAAACCAAATTATTAGTTTTTCTCTCATTACATTCAATTTGGTTCAACAGTTTTAATTCCAATTGATTTAACATTCAACTGATTTTCATTCAATTATTCAACTAGCTCGAAATGAATTTACACTTACATACATCATTTCATATCAACTTATTCACATTCGATTAATTAACATTCAATCCATACTTTAATTCAGTTGCCAATTCTTTTACAAATAAAATTGAATTTCATTTATATAACTCAAGTTCACATCATTTAACGATTTCATTAATTCACTTTATTCATTTTATTTTGATATCAACATCAATTCTTTCAACATTACTCAAGTTATATTCCATTCAACTTCATTTACATTTACTTCCACTATTCAACTTAAGTATTCTCCTAATTCATTTCAAACTCTATTCCATTTAACATAATTTGTTCAAATAAACTTAAGTTTCCACTTATCAATCCAATTCGGTTTCCAATTCTAAAGTAAATTCTATTTAACCTTTACTTAAGTCAAATTCATATCAACAATCAAATTCGTATTTCATTTTACTTAACTTAATTGTTTAACCACTTCAATAATTGGTTTTACTTACATTTTCTCATTCTATAAGTTATACAACTTATTATTCAACTTCCAACTCATATTATAAGTTCAAAACCCCTTTTTTTTCACTTATATTTGACAATTTCAAGTTGAATTTTAATTTCAAATTTGTTTATTTCAACAAAACCTCAATTTTAAATTCATTATAGTAGCAAATCCATCACATAGAAACTCGAAAATGATATTGATGATGCTGCAGTCATCATCCTTATTATTTCCCAGTAACAATAGTGAATCAGTGCTAAATATTCTTTCAAAATTTCCTTTTATTTATAAATTACATTTATAAATCTTACTTATAAAATTTCACTTCTTATATACATAAGATCATTTTACAATTGTAAATCATTTCAATTATAATTCCATACTTATAATTCATTAGCTTATACAATTATTCTTTTACAATAATCGTTTTTATATAACTTATTCAAACAACTTTGATTGTCTTATATATATATATATATATATATATAATATCATTTACAACAACCAAGCAATCCATTATACACACACTTCAATAATTCTTGAAAAAAAATTATTTTCTTATATAGAAAATATATTCAAGGTAAAATTATTTCATTTACCCAATTTAAAACAATATCGTGTCGAATTGTTCTATTCAAGTGTTTAGAAACCCCTTCGATCCAGTTGTACAGACTGTGCCGACGAAGGTTCATATGCCACTCAATAAACCAATCATCACAATATAAAATAATTTTTATATTCACTAACAAATACGCGCTCATAACTATTATTACACTCACACTCATTCTAGAGTACTACTGACTCTATCTCTAATGAGTAATACCCAACAGAACCATGGTTGTCGCTTAACCATATGCTCTGATACCAAATGTAAAGAACCGAAAATCCGTACTTCCTTGAGCTGGCAACATTCTACCACAATCCAGCCAAAGAGGAACGAACTTCCGAATCTTTAGGGTTTAAGAAGAAGAAAGAGGTAGAAGAAGAGAGAAAAGAGAGAAGAAACAGAAACAAACAACAGAACAGGAAGACAATATCAGAATCTCACAATCGCAGCGGAACAACATATAATAGATAAATGAATATCATTAAAACAAAAGAACTATACATTTTATACATACATCACATCATCAGAGTGTACAACAATAAAACAGCGGAAAAGAATACTATTTACAATAGATAATAGACTACGCTATCCAAGCTCGCCTCCAACATCTGCACAGCAACTCCCGAATCCAGAATAACCTGACAACCTAACTCTAGACTGCCCGTGTGGAAAATAGTGGGCACCCAGAGTTGAGGAAAGGAACAATAAACTCCAGGTCAGTCATGGGACTGGTGTGAGAACTCAAAACAGTTTATCTTTAAACAAGCAACAAGAAATTTTAATTTTTGAAATCCGCAATGCTTTTTGGAAAATGAAACTACCATAAGGCCTCCCGCCACACACACAATGCAAACGCAGAATTGGAGGAGATTTCTCCTTATGATAGTCAAAGATGCTTACTACGCAAAAATCAAATCATTTTTGATATTATTATTAGTGCATAGTGTAGAAAACAGTTTCGAAAGTAGAATATAAATCCTAGCCGGCATAGACATTCCGAACTATGCCTACTATAGCTACCATCTAAACAGTGGTGACCACCATAAGTAAATGGCAGGTAATACAACTAAAACCGTACAAGGCACGTATTGGATGAATGGATTTCCAACAAATGGTCAGGCTAAGGAACTTCCTACTGCCACATGGGATCGCCTCTGGCGGGACGTCCCGAGAAACTAACGTTACGGTTAGATCTCTGCCAACACAAGGCCGGGTTACCTCTGTAACTAGGTAACTACTACACGAATATGTCATCCCCCGGTCCTTTGGGACCTTTATCCGAGCGCTCGATCCAACAACACCACACAGTAATAGATATAGTGTGTCAACATGAGTAAGTATCTGGGCTCCATACCATGATACCACCCTTTTCCAGAAGGAAATGACATACCCTAAAGGGAGCGACCCTCATAACCTTGCCGCATATTCCTGTTTCGACCATTTTCCGGGGAGTGAGGTCCTGACGAAGTCTCGTCCACAAAGCTACGCTTTGTGCAACAAAGCCATGCTTTGGGTCAACAGATGACCAAGCAATGATCACAAAGATAAATGATCAAACAAATGATCATATCACAAATGACCAACCAATGATCATCACACAGCAGCACTCAGCATGTCACATTACCAGATTGGGAAAATATCGCTGATAACCTTCAACTACATAACCTCTGAGCTCGTACGTCTCAGAGAAGGGTGTTAAGCTAAGAGAATAAATTCTCCGCCACCAACAGAAATGTATTTGAAAGAAATCTGCTCTATATCTCAAAATGTAATGTCAGACACGTAACCATACAAGTCTGTTCCGGGTTCGAACAGAACCGAAGGCACTTCCAAAGAAGCCCTTGCAATCCGGGTATTCACAATCCCGATAAAATTTCCCATCACAAAGGAAATCTCCATACCGTAGCTAACGATGCAGAGACAATCGATAGGTCATCCTATCGTTTTCACAAATACCCGGTCTTCAACACCGGTCTTCAAATGCTATCCATAACGACGTATCACATATTCGGAATGGGATATACGACACAAAGGTCCTCTCCCGGCTAAACCGAATAGCGAGTGCTTATTTTAAAAATAAGTGTAGCATTCAATTTCAAACAATCACAACAAATACCATCCAAAGGTAAATACTGATAGTCGGTTATTTAACTATCAATAAAGATGCGCCACATCATCAGATTCCAAATAATTTTCCAAAATTATTTAATCCCAAAAATATCTTCACAAGATATATATATATATATACACCTTCCAAATAATTGCCCAAATTATTTGTTTTACCAAAATATCTTTACATGATATAATTTCACACTTCAACCATTTGAAAACCAATTTCAAATTACTTTACATCATTTATACCCTTTGAAAACAAATTCCAAATCATCAAATGAATCTTTACCGATTTATTTTAAACTTACGCTCCCAATTCGTAAATTCATTTTCACACTTCAAAATAAATCAATATTTATTTTTAAACAAATTTCCCTTCCTTTTATAAATTCCATAGTGAATTTATATTTCAAAATATCTACTGACCTAACGTTTTCAATAGATTTCAGTTATTCAATCTCAATTTATCTTCAAAAAGATAAATTCTCAAAAACATTTCATTTCATATTGGAAAAGCATTTCCATACTTATTTAATAATAAGGATTCACAAATTTTATTTATTTTCAATAATTTGAAAATATTCGATATACTTAACCATAGCCAAGTATATATTTCATTCTTTTAAGGAAAACATTCTTCTATTCACTTTTACTTGGGTCAAAACGAATGTTGCGTAAAACACCGTCACGACAACCCAAAATCACTGGAATAGGGTTTCAAAATAAAAATAGAAACATAAATTCCAATACTACACAAAATATTTCCATTTGGAAACCATTTACTATAACAACAGTGTTATAGTCCACCATTTCCTTATTTTCTCGAAAACGCCTATTTCAACAATGAATGTTGAAATCTACGTATTCATTTCCTTCTATTTCTCGAAAACGTCTATTTCAACAATAAATGTTGAAATCCAAGTTTTCGATACTTAATGCATTTTAAAGCATCTTTAAATCGTTTTAAAATTCCCTTTAGAACATTCTTCTCCCAAAACATGCCCATTTGACTTAATAATATATTCATCGTTTAAAAGAGTGAATGTAACTCCTTTAACAATTCTAAATTCAATTTACCAAATTACATTGATTTCAAATTTATAAACAACGTTTATAAATTCTATTTCTATTAATAACTTCGGTTTAGAAATCTCTTTTATTAAGCCAATTCAATTTATAAACCCAATTTCTATACCAAAAGTTCGTATTATAAGTCAAATACTTAAAATATTATTTATTTACCAAGTCGTTCCTTTTAAAACTTCACAAATTGTTAATCTTATTACTGATAAGATTTCTCACCTTTTATAATAGTTTTCAACTTATAAAAACCTCCTTTATTAACAATTTCTATAAAATCCCCTTTTAAATGCCCAAAGCCATTTTATAAGTTAATTACTTATAAACTTTTATTTTCAACATCAATTCATTTCATAACTTTCATAATTTATAAAACTATAGTTTAAATGAAATCCATTTTTATACTTCATTTTAACACTTAATAACTCGTTTCATAATTCCAAATTTTTTTTTTATTTTTTTATTATTTTTTTTTTATTTTTTTATTTTTTTTTTTAAAATTTATAGATATCAATTTATAAAATCTTTTACATAAACTATTAATAAAAATTACCCAAAAACCCAATTTAACTATTTTATAAATCTATTTATTTTTAAAATTTTCCTTTTGGTTATATTCCATAAAAATCATAGTTTTATAACTTTAATATTTAAAATCTTAATTTATTTAAAATGAATCAAGTTCAAAAATTTAATAAAAACATATACTTGGAAAATTACTTAAAAATCCTTTTAAATTAAAAATCGTTATTTTTAACTTTTAAAAATGAATCCGATGATGCAACAGCACCAAATGGTCAATCACGGGAATAAACATCATATATCAATATGATAGTTAACAATCAACACAATATCTATAAACAAATAAATATTTGCGAGGAATCCAGTTGGATCCCTCCAACCTGTTTCCCTGCATCCACAGACATTAGCACAATACCAATTCCACTTCAAGGTGGAATATCGCGGTATATGGGATTTATAAAATATTATCCGCTTACTAACGGCGCAATAGGGTCTCATCCGCTATACGAGGCGGGAAATCAAATCCAATATATACATATGCCAATATATATATATTGCTATATATAGTATATATCCTACTATATCTACTACCACAATCAAACGGCAATCATCAATCAACAATAACTATTTAAAATTTTAAACCAAATGGTTTGATTGAGTGAGGAGTTCTCACCTTAGCTTTATTTTGCCATCCATTTCATCTTGACTCGATTTTCAACCTAGTACAAACAATTCACGATTTATTATTTAAATTGAACGAACAATCCTATTGTCATTTATTAATAATTTTTCATTTATTATCTAATAGTTTCTTTTAAACCAATTTCGTCTTTAATAATCGATTTAACTAAAAAATTTGCTTTAAATAAATATCTTTATTTTAAATCAATTTCTTTGAATAAATTTGTTTAACTAACAATTTCTATTTTAAAAATTTATTTAACTAAAATTATATTTCAAACAATTAAATTTCCTTTATAATGGATTAATTAACAAGTGATTTATTTTAAACTATGGGTTTTAATCTTTTCTTGTAAAAACAAACTATATAAATTTTAAAATTTAAATACCCTTTTGATAATTGAAATAATATCCAACGTATTAGCTTTATCTATATAAATAAATTTTCTATTTATATATATATATATATATATATATATATATATATAAATCTGCATTTCAACTTACTGCATTTTTTTTCTTTCTTTTCTTTTTTCCATATAAAATTTAACGAATAAATTTCGAAATAATTTAGGTATACCTCACAGCTTCCACTGACACGAGCATCGCCAGCCTCCAATTGCTCACGCGAGCGCTTGCCATCGCGTATGCGAGCTGCCGCCGCCGCACCCTAGATTCATGCGAGCGCCAGGCCATCGCCATCTATTCGAGCTGCAGCCGAGCTCCCCCCATCGACGCCGCGAGCTCGCGCGACCGTACCCTAGCCTCGTGAGCATCGTCCACTGTCGCAACTCCAAATCCCCACGCGCGCGCCCCCTTATACGCCATCGCCCCCTAATCGAGCGCGCGCTCCTCCATCGACGCCGCCCCATCGATCGTGAGCTTCGCGACCCCAAATCGCCCAGCGCCGCCGCATCGCGCGTGCGTTCGAGAGCTCGGCGCCATTAATGATTCGAACAAAAGTTATGATTTTAAATGAAAAGAAGAAGGGTTTCGGCTCTATTTTGAACGAGTTTCATTTTTTCTCTGCTACGCGTTTGAAAATAAGAGAGGAGGTAGGGTACGGGGGAGACAACGCTTCAGAGGATAGGCCTGCTAAGAAGAGAGTAGGGTGGCTGATGTATGTAATAGAGTTGACTAATTATTTTTTTTTAGTTTTAAATTTAAATCGAATTCGATTAAATTCCAATGCGTTTACTCTTCGTACGCTCACATATCAGCTCCGAAAAATACGAAACTTGAAACCCGGCAATAATAAACTATTACGGACCCAATGGAACTGGTTTCGTCAAATTCCGAGACTGTATGAAAAATGACTATTTTTAAATATCGATTTAAACGATATAAATCCCAAAACTGAACAATTCACTATTAATTTCAAATCTGAAGCTTCTATTATCTTCAATATTATCAATATGAATTTTACAAGCTGTTGAAATATTTTTAATCAGCTTAAATTTGAAGATCCAAATTTTTATTCACTTCCAATAGATTAAATTTTATAATTTAATCGCCAATTTTAAAGTTATATTGAAAATTCAATCCAACCCATCATTCAAATATTTAAAATTAATTAAATATTTTCAAATTTAAATTATTCAAATTTCTGGGTCGTTACAATGGTACACGTGCACCATGGTGTGGTGATATCAGTAATCTACTGTAGAAAGAAGAAGAAGGAAAATCGAAGTTTGGATTGTGAAATTTAGGTGATGGCCCGAAGTTTTCCTCGTGAGCGCTCGGGAAGGATTTTTGTTGGCTCGGGTTTGATGGTTTGGGCTTGTGTCAATTTGGTTTATTCCAGGTTTAATGTTTTTAAGTAAAAAGAAGAAAAAATGTACAGGTTTTTAAGTTAATTAAAACATAATCCACATTTTATTAAGCAATGGGAATCAAGTTTAAAAGTAAAGAAAAGGTTTAGCAAGTTTTTAAGTTTTATAAAAACAAGATTTTAAATTCAAAACAAATCTAATTTAAATATTTCTCTTACATAAATTTCTTTTATATATTATAAATGTTTTCTTTAACATTTGGTTAAGAAGTTATGTAATTTGTTTAATTTAAATTTCGTTAAGTTAAATTGGTAAGTTATTTTAAATCTTAAATCAAAATGAAATTAAATAATTAAATATATATATATATATATAATGTTTTAAATTGTTACTTGACTTTAAAGCCTTATGTTAATTTATGGTATTAATTAATTAATTTGAGAATAATTAATTAATTTAAGGTTAATTAATTAATGAAAGTGATTACGGTTAATCATTTATTGAAATTAATTAAAGGTAATTATTTAATGATTCAAGTTGATTAAGTGATTAAGGATAATCACTTATGTGATTTTATTAATTTAATGGTACTTAATTAAGAGTTATTTAATTTATTAATTAATTAACTAAAGATAATAAATTAAAGGTTAATTATTTAATGATTAAAGGTTAATTGATATATTAATTAAAGTTGATTAATTAATAAAGGATTAATTAATTTATTAATTAATGTTAATTAATAGATGATTAGAGGATAATTAATCAAAATGATTGTAACTAATTAATATTAATTAACCAGGATTAGCAGTTTATTCATAAGTAATTAATCTGATTTAAATTAATCGGATTATTAATTATCTTACTTATGGATATTTGAATTCTACTGACTGTTGAATTATTTGATATTCCTAATATGTTGTGCTTTGTGCTACGAATTTTTTGGTGTGATCTGTGTTGAATTTAATTTAATTACCTGTGATTAATGTAAATTAATCCGTGAATCTGTGATTGAAGATAAGCGTTATAGTTTATACCGCTATCGATATTGATATACTTGAATCTGTGATGATTGATGTTGTTGCACTATTGTGTAAAACCCCTCTACTACATTATAGACACACAAATATGGATTGCACGACGAAATTGGTTAAGTCGTAGATTTTTGAAATGGTTTTAAAGTTGAGTTTTGAATCCAAACAGTTTCGAAAATGGAATTGTGTTAAATATGTGAAAAGCTTTTGAAAAGGAATTTTAAAGATAAAAGTTATTTTGAATATCTTGATTAAGTTTTGAAATTTAAATAATTTGATTTGAATTTGAATTCAAGTTTTGAAATTGAATTCCATGTTTGGAAATTATGGTTTAAAAAGGTTATACAAGTTATAAATGTGTTTATATGGGTTTTAATCCATTTTAAAAGTATTGTTTTGGGAATTTGAATTTAACCCAAGGACTTTAACTTGTTTAAATGAAATCGGATTTTGTCGAAACGAAAACTATTTGTTTTCAAATGTTAAAAGCTTTTATATAAGGAAAGAATTTCCAATTTTTGCTAAAGGGACTTCAAGTTTGAAATGAAAATGGTTTTCCAAGTTATGAATGAATCTTTGGAAACGGTTTTGAAAGCTATGAATTAAATCTTTGATTTAAAGATTGGATGAGTTAATCCAATTTGAAAGGGAAATTATTTTGTAAGAATATGAACGAATCTTTGTTAAAGATTGGTATACTTTAAGGTGATCTTAAAAGTATATCCTTTCTATAAAAGATTTGAAATGTAAATTGTTTTGAAATCTGTGAATGATTCTTTATGAAAGATGGGTGAACTTTGTGAAATGATTCTTTTTGTTTAAAGATTTGGAAGTGGTAATTTGTTTAAACCATTTGAAAGAAATATTTTGGATAATAAGTTGTGACTTAACTGAAATCCCGATATCCATATGTTTTTAAATAGTGCGCTCATTATCCGGTTTAGCCGGGAGAGGACCTTGTGTCATATAGCCCCTTTCGAATAACGATACGACGTTATGGATTGTATTTGAAGACCGGTGGTGAAGACCTGGTATTTTCGTGATTGAAAGGATTATCCATCGAATTACTCTGCACTGAGTAGCTACGGCATAGAGATCTCCATATGTGAGTAGGGGTAACCCGGCCTTATGTTGGAAGGGAACCATTTTGGTTCTTAGGGGCGTCCCTCCAGAGGCGTTCCATTTATTAAGAAAGTTCCTTAGCCTGACCATTTGTTAGAAATCCAATCATCCAATATGCGCCTTGTACGATTTTAGTTGTAGAACCTGCCATCTAATATGGTAGCTGCAGTAGGCATACTATAATGGTACGTATGCTGGCTAATATTAGTATTATACTTTCGAAATGTCTTCTGCACTATGCACTAAAAATAATATCAAATGATTTTTGCGCATCAAGCATTTTTGACTGTCATAAGGAGAAATCTCCTCCATATGTGCGCTTGCATTGTGTCTGTGGTAGGAAGCCTTATGGCAGTTTTATTTTCCAGAAAGCATTGCGGATTTCAACTTTAAATCTTTTGTTGTTTATTTTAAAGATAAAATATTTCGTTTACTCGTACCAGTCCCATGACTGACCCGGAGTTTATTGTTCCCTTCCTAAACTCTGGGTGCCCACAATTTTCCACACGGGAAGTTTATAGTTGGGTTTTTCAGATAATCAAATAATAAGTGTAGATTCGATAACATCCAGCTTTTGGATTCAGCAATAGCATTTTTGGATCGCATTTGTTTAATTCAGCATGATGGGGGTTCGAGGTATCTTTGGTTTGGAGTTGTAGTTGCAATATGGAGATGCATTCTATTGGAGTTATCTTTCCACTATCAATGGTTGCAAAGTCTAGACCATCTTGTTATTGTTATTTCTTCTGCTGTGTCTTGTATCTCTGATAGATTTCAGTATCATTTGTATCATTATTGCATCAACTGTGTATCTGTTGTATATCAATGATAATGTTTATTTTCTTCCGCTGTGTTGTTCTACTTAATGTGTTATAAGCTCCGGCACGAATCAGATTTCGACGTTTGAATCTGCAGCGTTTGAATACGGATGATGTATTCGGTGTCGATTTTCGAAGGTCTTCGAGTACAAGCAAAGTACGGATGTCGATTTTCGAATGCTAAAATTTGGGTCGTGACACAAAATCCACCCATGTTATTCCCGATCGGTCCAATCAAACCATATCTCTTTTGGCCAAATTTTATGTCAAAAAATTTGTTAAATTGCATGAAGTTCCTACTTCTATTGTTAGCGATCGTGATCCATTGTTTACTTCTAACATCCCGTATTTTTAAGCCATTGAATTGTAACATTTAATTCGTTTTAAATGTTTAATGTGGATTTTTAATTGATTTGGCAAATGAATGGATTCGGGTTCAATCAGTGAAATAAGCTATAATTTTTAATTATAATAATTCCGCTTGAATATGAATAATGGGAAAATAATAATTTAAATATTCGGAATTAAAATAAAAGTAAATCTGGATGTAACTAGTGATAAAAATGCCTTTTAAAATTTATTTTGAGTTATTTGAGTGTAAATAGCGTGGTGGGAATTTTAGAAGAATTTTAAAGTTGATAAATTAATATTTAGGATTTTATATTAATTTAAAAATGAATTTAATATTATTAAAATGCAATTTAATCAGATTTTGGTCCGGAATGAGCCAGAATGATTTTATTTGTGTTTATAAATTTCATATGATTTATTATTACGTTATTGAAATTTTAAAAGTGAAATTTTAAGCGTTTTCGTCAATTTTGAAAATCGCTCGATTTAATAGACGAGTTGAAATAGCCTTCCGGGGCACAGTCTCGGAATTCGACGAAACCAGTGCCATTGGATCCGTAATAGTTAGTTATTATCGGATTTCAATTTTCGTAGCAATTGGAGTTGTCGTTTGACCGTGGCAGCGCGAAACGCATAGAAATCGATTTAATCGGTTTAATTTTAAATCGATCGTCTAATTCCGTAACTCGTGCATACGATCAAATTAGCTTACGAAACCTATTCCGTTGTGTCCGAAACGCGGAAAAACCTTAGAATCGCCTGCCGAAACGCGTAGATTTGAGGTCGTTTGCGTATACTGTTAAATTGAGAAATTATATTAATTAAATAATATTAAAACAATTATATATATTATATTATCTCCTAAACCCTAATCTTATTCATCAGGCCGTCGTTCTATTAAACACCAATGGCCGATAAACGCTTACGTTCTTCTCAAATTATCGAGCAATCCTTTCATCTATAGTAAAATCTTCCTATATGAAAGTTGAAGCACTCAAGAAGCTCTTCGATATCAACGGTTAGGATCGGAGTTGAAGCGTTGGTTTGTTGGCAGGTCATCGGAGAACGCACAACGTTCGAGCTCACTGCGCGAGGACATGGGGTGACCGAGTGGGCCTGATTTCTGGGCGAAGGTGGCTAGCGGCAAGGGCGTCGCGGCGTCGGGTTCTGATCGTCGTCTCAGGATTTGTGGTGGATGCAATCTCGAACCCTAGTTTGCGTCTATGGGTTCATTACCTGTAGAACGTGCACGATGGGGAAGATGATATGCGGCCGTGTTTTATTTTGGTAATTGAATAAAGAAAAAAGGAAATTTGTTTTCAAATTATATTCAAACTTTAATAATTCATAACTTGTGCATACCTATTCAGAATTCAGCGAATTAGGAAGCGCCGGAATTGCAGAGACGCGATCTACGCGATGGTGCAGATCCGGATTCATTTCGGGCAAGTAGAAATTTAGGTTAAATTGAACGTCGTTCGGTTTAATTTGAATTTCGAATGCTCGCCGAAACTCAAGGTGAGTTATTCTCACTCACATCTGGATATTGGTTGGTTTAAGTAATTAATATTTAAATATCTGTGTGATTGGTTGCATATTATTGTGGTTATCAGTTTGAGTTGATATTTATATACATATGATGTGCTAATATTGGTGGATGTAGGGAAAACAGGTTGGAGGGACCCAACTGGGTTCCTCACACTATAGTAATTATTTTTATAATTGATGTTGTAACCTGTTATATATTGTGATTGATAACTCTGAATTTAATTGTACTGTGATATTGCTGGATGAGAATATATAAAGAATGTTAAAACATAAAATAAAAGAAATTGGATTTTTTTTTAAAAGAAATAAAAGAAATTGTTAAATAAAGAATTTAAGGGAATTTAAATTTGGAATCTAGGTTGAGTGAAGAATGAAAATTTGCAAAGTTGGAAATAAAAAAAAATAAGGGGAACATTTATTAGTTGATAAATGAGGAAGTAGGGATTTCTGGTGATAATTTCAATAAGAAATTATAAATTGTTAAAAATAACAATGGGGTTATTTTGATAATAATGATGCCTGCAAATTAAATATGACGTGAAAAGAAATCCTTCAAATTAAATTAGAAATAAATTGCAAATTAGAATGTTGCAGAAACATTATTTAAAACCATTGAAAATTTAAGTAGGTAATTAGTTAAGAAATTCCTTAAGTATGATTTCATTAAATAAATTTATAATAGATTATTTAAAAAGGCCTTTAAACTTATACTTTGGAAGTGAATTTCCGGAAATGGAAATATGGTTAAGCTTCGTAAGAAGTTATTTTTAACCTGGAAAGGAAATCTATGTTATTTGTAACGACCCCACTTCCTACTCCCAGGAAGAAGCATCGTTAATAAGAAATAAAGAGGTGAGAAAATAGAAAAGATAGAGAAGAAAGAACAACAACATCAGAATCTCACAGCGGAACGAATAAAATATATTAATCACATAAGTATTTACATAGTATATAACATCAATCAGAGTGATACATATAGTACATCACATACTAGACAGTTATAAACACCTGTCTAGTTAATACAACTCAATACACAATACATCACAGAGATACCACACAGCGGAACTTTAAATATATATCTATAACGATGAAGCCTCCTGCTCCATTGCTCCTCCTGAATTCGTCAAAGCTAAACCTGAATCCCTTGGCTACCCGTAAAAATTTGGGTATCCGAGAGTTTATGAAAAACAAAAATAAACTTCGGGTCAGACATGGGTCTGGTATGAGTAACAGGTTAAAGTTGCTTAATTTTGAAAAATCCTTTGAAAACAAAAGGTATCACGTAAGACTTCCCACACATAAACATGGAAAAGTTTTTACCTTACGCTAACCAAAACATTTGATGGGAAATCTAGTGATATTATAATAGGTCTAGGGTTTTCAAGTAAATAGAAAATAGCCGAAATTGTTACATCTATTAAATTCCAGCTACTAGCCACAAAAGTGGGTAATACAATCAAAACCGTAGGCACTTATTGGATTATGGATTCCATACAATGGCAGGGCTACTGGGGTATCGCCCGTCACAGTACGTGGCCTAGATCAACGTGCCGAGGATTACTCCCTTCATCCCCTGCAACACAAGGCCGGAAACATTCCTTACTGAACAGTCCCGTACAAGATAAACCCCGCAGTTGGCTGCAGACCAACCGCCCACTAAACCGAATAAAAAGGGACATCTAGACACGAGAATATCCTTGTCCTGCTTGGGCATGACCCACCTAACCTTGCTGCATCTCCCCTGTTTTATCCATTCCCGGTTGATGAGGCTTGAGGTTACGATTACCTTTATAGAACATATTTCTTAGAATGCTCATCGTCCGCCTGACGATGTGTTGAAAGCATTCAATCCATACAAGTTCATTCCGGGTTCGAACGAAACCGAAGGCATTATCTCGTTACACTCATTTTGGAATTACCCTCAGAGTTAACGATGATAACCCTTGCATTCTGAACCTTCATCTTCACATCAGATTCACGACATATCGTTAATTTGGAAACGATGTGGTTTTCGGATATTCCTAATGCGGAAAACCGATCCCGGTCTCATCGAAATCCAAAGCATGTCTTTTAGGGCCAAGTTGTCTATTTAGTCTTAACAGTTAATTCAATATCATCAATATACACAGATAGACAATTCACATCTCATAATAGATAATCACATCATCATCATAAATAGATAACTAATACCAAACAGATAATTAAACATTATCATACTTAAACCAAGCATCTCATATCACATAGACATTATTCATCTCATTTCTGAGATCACAATCAATCAATGAAATATCAACATCATCCATCGGCAATGATTTATGAATCACAAGCTATAGTTAATTTAAAATGAATCAAATTAATTACTTCCATTTTAATTAATTTAAAATAAATTAATTAATTACTCATTCCATAAATCCTGCTCTCACAATTATTAATTAATTATAAATCAAATTAATTAACCATTCTCTAATTACAAGAAGTAAGTTAGTCTTTAATTAATTTCTAAAATGAATTATCCTAAATCATTCATAATAGGTTAACATTTAATTACTTCCCTATTAATTATTCCTTGATTTACAATTCTTAATTACATCATTAATTATATTACTTAATGATCTTCAATTTATATTAAATTACTTATTTAAAATAATTAAGTGATTAATCTTTACTTAAACATAGTTATTAATCACCCCTTGATTAATAACAAACCAGTAATTATCTACTCTTGATTACTTATTAACAAATTAATCATTCCATGATTAACTATTCCCATAAACCAATCCTTTGATTTTTTACAAAAAAGATTACTCACATTACTTTACTTACAAATCATCTTGTATTAACTTCATCAAGTAATGATCATCCAATTATTATGCTGAGTAATTATGCTCCATTAATTACACTAAGTAATTACACATACCAAATCATCAATTACTTATATATTCAAATTAATCATCTTTGATTTAAATATCCTTTACTGCATTCCAGAAATTTCCTTTAATTTATTCACCGAAATTAATCTTGAATAAATCCATTAATTACATTTATATTTAATTATCTTGTTGATTTATTATTCTCAAATAAATCAATTTCTCTAATTCCCATCATTAATTATATTAATTAATGATTTCTAATTACATTTCATTTGTTAATTATATTAAGAATACACATCTTCAAAACACAATTATTAACCCTCCTGATTAATAACATACAGTGATTAATCATTCATAATTAATTTCTTCTCAATAACACTCTTAATTAATCCCTTGATTAATTTTAAGTAATTATATTTCAATTACTTCTATTAACAACATCACCCAATTAATTTCATCCCGTAATTATCCTTCAATTACTTCTCTAAGTAATTCAATTCCAAAATATCAGTTAATTAAACTAAATTAATGAACTCAAATTAAATCAATTTACTCAGTAAATAAGTAATTAATTTCTTAATTACTTTCAAATAAATAATTCACATTTAAACAATTACAATGATTATTATTGTATTAATTAATCCAATTAATTAAAAAAATCAATTACTTTAATTAATTATAAAAATCTTGTAAATGATCTTTATTAACACATTATTTAATTATTTTCTTCTAAAATAATTAACTTATATTACTCATCATAAAAATTTATTAATTTAAATAAATATCTAATTTATGGTTCTTAATCTCATATTAGTTAGTTAATTCATTAATTAACTTTAATTACTACCTTTAAACTTATAATTACTAAATTAACTAATATTCATCATTAAGTATTCTTGCCTAATTAACTTAAAGATTAAAACATATAAAATTCCAAAACTTCATGAATTAAGGTAAATTGTTCTTATAATTGATTTAAATCCTTATTTACAATATGTTTAAACATTTATTTCAATAAATTTCAATTTTTAACTTCATAAAATTTTTACACTAATTTATTTTCAAACCCCTTTTAAACTTACATATTTAATTACACCTAAAATTTATTTGGATAAATAAATTTAAATTATAAAACTTTATTCTAGTTCCCAAATCTAGCTTTTCCTAACTGAGACCTGATTTCCTTGGAGTTAATTTGTCCAAATACTTTCTTTAGCCATTTATAATTTATTTTTGAATTTTACTCCTTTTTGAATAAACTTAACATTTAGCACTTTTAAATTATTTAAAATAAGTTAAATTATGGTCTTTATCATTCTCAGCTTTATCTTCAAAACTGATTTAAAGTCACTTTCTAAACTTGTTTTAAAAACTGGGTTTAACTTTAATTTAAATTTTAAGACAAGAATGTCAAATACTGTGAAAAAAACTGTTACAGTTTTAAAGCCTGTACAACTAAAATCACGAGCACCCATTACGCTTCTTCGAGTTATACGCGAGTTTCCCCGAGAAAAATATCAACATGCTTCGAGTTTCTCACCAGGCGCGCGTGAATGAAAACAAGATGCAGAACCTGGAAAAAAACTCAAACTTAACAGCCCTATACCTGTCAACGCCGCTCCTCCCCAACTCTGACCACGTGGCGACAAGAGGCTCCGGCCATGAACGCGACAAAGACTGAGCTACCCCCTCACAAAGTTCCACGGCACTCGATCGCCTGATGGTGTCGAACAGAACCAACCACTTCGGCCACTTCAACCAGGTTATGTGCAAGAATTTTGCTCAAAATAAATTGGGTTCCAGAAGAAAATTTTAAGTTGATTTACCTTAACTAAATACTTAGACTTAGTTTGAGATGATACAAACATCATTTGCTTGAAACTGAAGTGCAAGCATAAATCAGGGAAGAAGTAAATAATGTTAAATAGCAAAATGTTGTTTTACAGAGATTATCAGAAACAAGTATATGCAAACACTGCAGGTAGATTTGGTTCCAGATAAAACTCAAGACTATATTGCTTTAAGTATAATTCTAAACTTGCACTCATGATTGAACAAACTTAAATTGTTTAGATCTCTAATCCTAACAAAGATTAGATGAATAGATTTGTATTTGGATCTAACTTTCACATTTCTGAACTAAGAGCAGAGACACTTGAATGCAACAGGCAAGTATGTAAACATTTATAAACCCAGAATTATCAACCCCATACATATATATACAAACAAGCATATTTCATCTCAGAAATCTTCACAAGCAACAAATTAAAATTTACTTAGGCTTTTAAATTTAAAGGTTTACTCACAGTTTAAGGTTTTCATAGCAGTTCTTCCTTATCTAACTTGAATTCAAATTTTAAAATTTACTTTATGAACAAAACATATTTATTTTCATTCTTCATCAAGCAACCAGATTACTTAAGTATTTTAAAAAAAAGTTACTCACTGATATATGGAGGAACAGAGGTACTTTGTTGAAGCAGGCACGAAAACAGCTGAAACTTCACTTTTGTTTTTGCTTCTTGAATTTTTGTTTAAGTATGGAATAGTTTTCATTTTCATGTTTTAGTTTGTATGAATTTTAATTGTTACCTAGTTCGAATAGAATATGTAGATGAAGCTAATTTATAAACTAATACACAGAGCTTATGTAGACAGGTAATATTAGACAGTGTATTATTATGTTTCATAAAATAGTGAAAATATAGTCTACAATCTTGTTTGTACAGTTTTGTTTCCAGAGATATTTTCTTTAATGGTGGCTGATATGAATATTTAGTGTACTAAAAGATTTTACAATAATTAGTTTTTGTTTGTTAGCTTAAAGATATTTAACACTATCTTCCTACACAAGCTTCATATATGCAGTTGTTTATTTATCTGGCCTGCACACAAAGATATTTTATATCTTTCATTTTGTTGTTGTCTTTGTTTTATTTCATACAATTCGGCCTGCATACACTATTGTTACTAAATGCTTTTTATACATATACATATATTTATATACTGCAGTTTACTATTGTTCGGTAGCTTGCATATATTTTAGATTTTGTTGCTGTCTTGATTTTCAGGTTCAACTTTTGTTCTTGATGCTTAAACATATACATATGCTGCAGTACATTGATAATAGTTTACAAACTTAAAAAAAATGATTTTGTTTCTTGTTTATTTATTGTTGTCTTGTTATTGTAAATTTAAAATGTATCTATACTTAGCTTTAATCTATGAGTGTATCCTATATGTTTACTTTTATTTAACTTATACAGTATGTCTTTATGTATATCCTGTTTTATGTCTATGTTTGGAAACTAATTTAACTTTATAGTTATTATGCTATTATGATTTAACTTATGTACTTACTTATATTTCTATATGCATATTTTAATTTTATTTATTTTATAACAACATATTTATCACTTTGAAATGATAAATAAAATAGATTATCTGTTTATTATAAACTACATATTTTATTATGTATGTTAATATATTTATTGACAAAAATATATTTAAACCTCATATATATTTTAAATTCATATTTTAATCAGGCTTTACTAAAAAGAAAAGTAAACAATTCTTTTTGTTAATAAATTCTAAATTTAAACTTAAGTTAAAATGTGCCTTAAACTATTTAAACATTTACTTATGTATTTAAAACTCTATATTGATTTATTTATTAGCTTTGGAAAGTTTATATTAAATAAATCATAATTTCTAATCCACTAAAATATATATTTGTATTTAAACATATTTTATTAGTTAAATTTTAAAACAAATTCATCTTTTTACAATGTATACAAATATATACATATATAAATAGAAAACAAACAATTAATTTTAACAGATATCATTTACCCATTGAATATTTATTAAATGAAAAGTATCAATTCAGATTTTATTATCAAATCAATTTAATATTTAATGCAAATTATTAAATTGATATTGCTAGAAAATTCCGGGTCGTCACATTCCTCCCCCCTTAAAAGAATTTCGTCCCCTAAATTTAAAAGCAATGGTAATTTAATAATATATTTAAAATTTTAAATTAATTTTAAACTATAAACATATATCAATCACATGCTAACAATCATCACAACTAATCTACTCAATCAACAAAGCTAACTATCGAGATAAAATTCTGGATAGAGCTCCCTAGAGTTTCCCTGTATAATACCGGAATACTCGATCTATAGAATCTAAACAGTCTATACTACTAATCTATAGAACTCCTTCGAATCAGAGAAAATTCATACAAAATGAAATCTCCGACTCCCAAATCCAAATTCCTTCGTCTCTTATCCACCAAATACTTCTGACAATCCAGAGCTGTCTTCAACCCACTGATCAGCTCAACCTTCACTGATAACTCCTAAAACAATCCGAATCCAAAAACAATCCAGTAGAATAATTTCCTCAAAATCAACCAAAACCAAAAACACAACCTTTTCTATCCTGAGTAGAAAACAACTTCTCTTTTTCAGAAAAGAAAAAAAGATGCACTTCCAACTGCTTCTGTTGCACAACTCTGATATGGATGGATGAAAATGCTATTGATGCACATAAGCATAACTGGACAACACATGACAAAAAAATGATTCAGCAGATCCAAAATAGAACTCAGAAATTCCACCAAAACTTGAGTCGCTTTACCAATTTCTCTCTCTAGAAACCATTCTGTTACTAAGCTGAACCATCGGTATTACTTCTGAAATCCAGTTGATACCAAACTCAACTCCTCAGATGCTAAGACAAACCACCGACTTTTCAAAGATATCCAGAAAAATTCTGCCATCCCAGAGAACACTTAACTATCGCAAGTCTCTTTTGCGATCAACCCAGGCTAATATCCAAAAAAAACTGCTCTCTCCTTCCTATCTGAACAACTTGAACTTATCCAGCCAATCCATTGAAGAAATGGATTTACAAAACTGGTTCTGGACTTCACCTCTAGAGAACTGCTGACAGATGACCTCCTCGCGTGCTGGCAGAACAATCTGAGCTACAACACTGCCGCTGATGCCAAAAATCCTTAATCTAAAATTCCTCGGAAAACTCAGGTCTCAAAACCAAACATAACATTCTGCTGAACTTAACCTCAAAATTAATGCAGACACACTTCCTTATCCAAAGATCTTTGAGCACTTCTTCGGAAACAATCCATCGCTACTGCATTTCAACACACAACTATTTACTTCTTGAGTTACCAAGATAATATTCAAGCTTTTGCTCAACTCACAAAAATCCAAATTCTACTCTTCCACTCTTGTACCACAAAAATGGACTCCAAATCTCAACAGTTTTCCCCAAGAGATTAGGTGAAATCCTTACACCACAAATTTACTCGAGACGGTATTAGGTCAACAGTCTCGTCAAATATACTTCCAACCACAAGTAGTCATGTTACACACACCACTACTCAATCTACCCTTATGCTTATATTGGAAAACCCGGACAGGTAATCCAACAAATAGATAGAAAATAAATAAATATATATATATATATATATCAAATTTACAAATACGCTCTCTCAGGAAAGAAATCACTTAAGAGCCTAGGTATTCACTCAACCTAGCGCTCTGATACCACTGTAACGACCCCACTTCCTACTCCCAGGAAGAAGCATCGTTAATAAGAAAGAAAGAGGTGAGAAAATAGAAAAGATAGAGAAGAAAGAACAACAACATCAGAATCTCACAGCGGAACGAATAAAATATATTAATCACATAAGTATTTACATAGTATATAACATCAATCAGAGTGATACATATAGTACATCACATACTAGACAGTTATAAACAACTGTCTAGTTAATACAACTCAATACACAATACATCAAGGAGATACCACACAGCGGAACTATAAATATATATCTATAACGCTGAAGCCTCCTGCTCCATTGCTCCTCCTGAATTCGTCATAGCTAAACCTGAATCCCTTGGCTACCCGTAAAAATTTGGGTACCCGAGAGTTTATGAAAAACAAAAATAAACTTCGGGTCAGACATGGGTCTGGTATGAGTAACAGGTTAAAGTTGCTTAATTTTGAAAAATTCTTTGAAAACAAAAGGTATCACGTAAGACTTCCCACACATAAACATGGAAAAGTTTTTACCTTACGCTAAACAAAACATTTGATAGGAAATCTAGTGATATTATAATAGGTCTAGGGTTTTCAAGTAAATAGAAAATAGCCGAAATTATTACATCTATTAAATTCCAGCTACTAGCCACAAAAGTGGGTAATACAATCAAAACCGTAGGCACTTATTGGATTATGGATTCCATACAATGGCAGGGCTACTGGGGTACCGCCCGTCACGGTACGTGGCCTAGATCAACGTACCGAGGATTACTCCCTTCATCCCCTGCAACACAAGGCCGGAACCATTCCTTACTGAACAGTCCCGAACAAGATAAACCCCACAGTTGGCTGCAGACCAACCGCCCACTAAGCCGAATAAACAGGGACATCTAGATAGGGGAATATCCTTGTCCGGCTTGGGCATGACCCACCTAACCTTGCTGCATCTCCCCTGTTTTAGCCTAACCTTGCTGCATCTCCCCTGTTTTAGCCATTCCCAGTTGACGAGGATTGAGGTTACGATTACCTTTATAGAGCATATTTCTTAGACTGCTCATCGTCCGCCAGACGATGTGTTGAAAGCATTCAATCCATACAAGTTCGTTCCGGGTTCGAACGAAACCGAAGGCATTATCTCGTTACACTCATTTTGGAATTACCCTCAGAGTTAACGACGATAACCCTTGCATTCTGAACCTTCATCTTCACAATAGATTCACGACCTATCGTTAATTTGGAAAAGAAGTGGTTTTTGGATATTCCTAATGCGGAAAACCGATCCCGGTCTCATCGAAATCCAAAGCGTGTCTTTTAGGGCCAAGTTGTCTATTTAGTCTTAACAGTTAATTCAATATCATCAATATACACAGATAGACAATTCACATCTCATAATAGATAATCACATCATCATCATAAACAGATAACTAATATCATCATCCAAACAGATAATTAAACATTATCATACTTAAACCAAGCATCTCATTTCACATAGACATTATTCATCTCATTTCTGAGATCACAATCAGTCAATGAAATATCAACATCATTTTGCATCAATGATTTATGAATCACAAGTTATAGTTAATTTAAAATGAATCAAATTAATTACTTCCATTTTAATTAATTTAAAATAAATTAATTAATTACTCATTCCATAAATCCTGCTCTCACAATTATTAATTAATTATAAATCAAATTAATTAACCATTCTCTAATTACAAGAAGTAAGTTAGTCTTTAATTAATTTCTAAAATGAATTATCCTAAATCATTCATAATAGGTTAACATTTAATTACTTCCCTATTAATTATTCCTTGATTTACAATTCTTAATTACATCATTAATTATATTACTTAATGATCTTCAATTTATATTAAATTACTTATTTAAAATAATTAAGTGATTAATCTTTACTTAAACACAGTTATTAATCACCCCTTGATTAATAACAAACCAGTAATTATCTACTCTTGATTACTTATTAACAAATTAATCATTCCATGATTAATTATTTCCATAAATCAATCCTTTGATTTTTTTACAAAAAAGATTACTCACATTACTTTACTTACAAATCATCTTGTATTTACATCAAGTAATGATCATCCAATTATTATTCCGAGTAATTATGCTCCATTAATTACACTAAGTAATTACACATACCAAATCATCAATTACTTATATATTCAAATTAATCATCTTTGATTTAAATATCCTTTACTGCATTCCAGAAATTTCCTTTAATTTATTCACCGAAATTAATCTTGAATAAATCCATTAATTACATTTATATTTAATTATCTTGTTGATTTATTATTCTCAAATAAATCAATTTCTCTAATTCCCATCATTAATTATATTAATTAATGATTTCTAATTACATTTCATTTGTTAATTATATTAAGAATACACATCTTCAAAACACAATTATTAACCCTCTTGATTAATAACATACAGTAATTAATCATTCATAATTAATTTCTTCTCAATAACACTCTTAATTAATCCCTTGATTAATTTTAAGTAATTATATTTCAATTACTTCTATTAACAACATCACCCAATTAATTTCATCCCGTAATTATCCTTCAATTACTTCTCTAAGTAATTCAATTCCAAAATATCAGTTAATTAAACTAAATTAATTAACTCAAATTAAATCAATTTACTCAGTAAATAAGTAATTAATTTCTTAATTACTTTCAAATAAATAATTCACATTTAAACTATTACAATGATTATTATTATATTAATTAATCCAATTAATTAAAAAAAATCAATTACTTTAATTAATTATAAAAATCTTGTTAATGATCTTTATTAACACATTATTTAATTATTTTCTTCTAAAATAATTAACTTATATCACTCATCATAAAAAATTGTTAATTTAAATAAATATCTAATTTATGGTTCTTAATCTCATATTAGTTAGTTAATTCATTAATTAACTTTAATTACTACCTTCAAACTTATAATTACTGAATTAACTAATATTCGTCATTAAGTATTCTTGCCTAATTAACTTAAAGATTAAAACATATAAAATTCCAAAACTTCATGAATTAAGGTAAATTGTTCTTATAATTGATTTAAATCCTTATTTACAATATGTTTAAACATTTATTTCAATAAATTTCAATTTTTATCTTCATAAAATTTTTACACTAATTTATTTTCAAACCCCTTTTAAACTTACATATTTAATTACACCTAAAATTTATTTGGATAAATAAATTTAAATTATAAAACTTTATTCTAGTTCCCAAATCTAGCTTTTCCTAACTGAGACCTGATTTCCTTGGAGTTAATTTGTCCAAATACTTTCTTTAGCCATTTATAATTTATTTTTGAATTTTACTCCTTTTTGAATAAACTTAACATTTAGCACTTTTAAATTATTTAAAATAAGTTAAATTATGGTCTTTATCATTCTCAGCTTTATCTTCAAAACTGATTTAAAGTCACTTTCTAAACTTGTTTTAAAAACTGGGTTTAACTTTAATTTAAATTTTAAGACAAGAATGTAAATACTGTGAAAAAAACTGTTACAGTTTTAAAGCCTGTACAACTAAAATCACGAGCACCCATTACGCTTCTTCGAGTTATACGCGAGTTTCCCCGAGAAAAATATCAACATGCTTCGAGTTTCTCACCAGGCGCGCGTGAATGAAAACATGATGCAGAACCTGGAAAAAAAATCAAACTCAACAGCCCTATACCTGTCAACGCCGCTCCTCCCCAACTCTGACCATGTGGCGACAAGAGGCTCCGTCCATGAACGCGACAAAGACTGAGCTACACCCTCACAAAGTTCCACGGCACTCGATCGCCTGATGGTGTCGAACAGAACCAACCACTTCGGCCACTTCAACCAGGTTATGTGCAAGAATTTTGCTCAAAACAAATTGGGTTCCAGAAGAAAATTTTAAGTTGATTTACCTTAACTAAATACTTAGACTTAGTTTGAGATGATACAAACATCATTTGCTTGAAACTGAAGTGCAAGCATAAATCAGGGAAGAAGTAAATAATGTTAAATAGCAAAATGTAGTTTTACAGAGATTATCAGAAACAAGTATATGCAAACACTGCAGGTAGATTTGGTTCCAGATAAAACTCAAGACTATATTGCTTTAAGTATAATTCTAAACTTGCACTCATGATTGAATAAACTTAAATTGTTTAGATCTCTAATCCTAACAAAGATTAGATGAATAGATTTGTATTTGGATCTAACTTTCACATTTCTGAACTAAGAGCAGAGACACTTGAATGCAGCAGGCAAGTATGTAAACATTTATAAACCCAGAATTATCAACCCCATACATATATATACAAACAAGCATATTTCATCTCAGAAATCTTCACAAGCAACAAATTAAAATTTACTTAGGCTTTTAAATTTAAAGGTTTACTCACAGTTTAAGGTTTTCAAAGCAGTTCTTCCTTATCTAACTTGAATTCAAATTTTAAAATTTACTTTATGATCAACAACATATTTATTTTCATTCTTCATCAAGCAACCAGATTACTTAAGTATTTTAAAAAAAAGAAGTTACTCACTGATATATGGAAGAACAGAGGTACTTTGTTGAAGCAGGCATGAAAACAGATGAAACTTCACTTTTGTTTTTGCTTCTTGAATTTTTGTTTAAGTATGGAATAGTTTTCATTTTCATGTTTTAGTTTGAATGAATTTTAATTGTTACCTAGTTCGAACTGAATATGTAGATAAAGCTAATTTATAAACAAATACACAGAGCTTATGTAGACAGGTAATATTAGACAGTGTATTATTATGTTTCATAAAATAGTGACAATATAGTCTACAATCTTGTTTGTACAGTTTTGTTTCCAGAGATATTTTCTTTAATGGTGGCTGATATGAATATTTAGTGTACTAAAAGATTTTACATTAATTAGTTTTTGTTTGTTAGCTTAAAGATATTTAACACTATCTTCCTACACAAGCTTCATATATGCAGTTGTTTATTTATCTGGCCTGCACACAAAGATATTTTATATCTTTCATTTTGTTGCTGTCTTTGTTTTATTTCATACAATTCGGCATGCATACACTATTGTTACTAAATGCTTTTTAAACATATACATATATTTATATACTGCAGTTTACTATTGTTCAGTAGCTTGCATATATTTTAGATTTTGTTACTGTCTTGATTTTCAGGTTCAACTTTTGTTCTTGATACTTAAACATATACATATGCTGCAGTACATTGATAATAGTTTACAAACTTAAAAAAAATGATTTTGTTTCTAGTTTATTTATTGTTGTCTTGTTATTGTAAATTTAAAATGTATCTATACTTAGCTTTAATCTATGAGTGTATCCTATATGTTTACTTTTATTTAACTTATACAGTATGTCTTTATGTATATCCTGTTTTATGTCTATGTTTGAAAACTAATTTAACTTTATAGTTATTATGCTATTATGATTTAACTTATGTACTTATTTATATTTCTATATGCATATTTTAATTTTATTTATTTTATAACAACATATTTATCACTTTGAAATGATAAATAAAATAGATTATCTATTTATTATAAACTACATATTTTATTATGTATGTTAATATATTTATTGACAAAAATATATTTAAACCTCATATATATTTTAAATTCATATTTTAATCAGGCTTTACTAAAAAGAAAAGTAAACAATTCTTTTTGTTAATAAATTCTAAATTTAAACTTAAGTTAAAATGAGCCTTAAACTATTTAAACATTTACTTATGTATTTAAAACTCTGTATTGATTTATTTATTATCTTTGGAAAGTTTATATTAAATAAATCATAATTTCTAATCCACTAAAATATATATTAGTATTTAAACATATTTTATTAGTTAAATTTTAAAACAAATTCATCTTTTTACAATGTGTACAAATATATACATATATAAATAGAAAACAAACAATTAATTTTAACAGATATCATTTACCCATTGAATATTTACTAAATGAAAAGTATCAATTCAGATTTTATTATCAAATCAATTTAATATTTAATGCAGATTATTAAATTGATATTGCTAGAAAATTCCGGGTCGTCACATTTTTAAACATATGTCTGAATTGAAATATAATCGACAGAAATTATGAGAATGATTTTTGGGATGTTTAAGTGGAAATGAGTTTCCCTGGAAAAAAACCTAGTTCGAGTTTTGAACAGATTTTATTAAAAAGGAAGTCTAAAGTTCAAACTTGTTTTAAAGAGTGTGTTGAAAAAATTATTATTTTAAAGTAAATATTTATAAATTAGCAATAGTAAATTTGTATGAATATCTTAGTAATCATTTTTACAAATGGATTTATTTAAAGGCTAGTTTTGAATAAAGTTATTTGAATTATTAAGAATTCTTTTTAAAACTCTACCTTTAAATTTAGCTTAACTAAACTTTTATGTAAAAAAAAAAATCAAGTTTAGATTCTTAATAAATAGTTTTACTTCACTTATTTTAAATTTATATTTTTGTGTAAGTAACTAGAAGTAAATTTAGGTATTTTAAAAGTATATTTCAGTATTAAATGTTTTTAACTGTTTTAAATTTAAACGTCTTTGAACTTGCTTATTTCCAATGGAAATTAATGGTAAAGGATTTACTTTATAAAGGGAGAACTTTGGGAAATTGTTTTCAAATGAGCTTTGAAATTTGGAAATATATCTTTAAAGATATCGGAGGCAAATAAATAATGTTGGAAATTATTTATTGTGTGATGGATGCTTATGGATGTTTATGAATATAAATTGATAGTTAAATCACCGACTATCAATATTGGACAAATGCGTTAATCGTTTCGAAGAGACCGGGATCGAGATTTATTTCTCGAAAACCACTTCGATCTGGTTTGTACGTTTCGTGCGTAAAACGTATTCGGAGTCGAAGATGGAGCAGTGAAGTGCAAGGGCTAGTCGCTACTAATCCTGAGGATATTTCCAAACGGATGTAGTAGGAGTAGTGCCTTCGGTTCCGTTCGAACCCGGGACGGACTTGTATGGACGAACGCTTGCGAAACATCGTCAGGTGGGCGATGGGCATTCTAAGTGAAAACGTTCTAAAGGTAACGCTTAACCTCAAGCCTCATCAATCGGGAATGGCTAAAACAGGGGAGGTGCAGCAAGGTTAGGTGGGTCATGCCCAAGCAGGACAAGATTTCCCCCTGTCTAGATGTCCCTTTATATTCGGCTTAGTGGGCGGTTGGTCGCGCCAACCATGGGGTTATCTTGTTTGGGACTGTTCAGTAAGGAATGGTTCCGGCCTTGTGTTGCATGGGAGCGGACGTACTCCTCGGTACTCTGATCTAGGCCAGGTACTGTAACGGGCGGTACCCCAGTAGCCCAGCCATTGATGGAAATCCATTCTCCCTACGAGCCTTGTACGAGTTTTGTTTGTATTACCCACTTTTGTGGCTAGTAGCTGGAATTTAATGAATGTAACAATTTTGGCTATTTTATAAGTATTTGTAAATAGGCCCTATTATAATATCAGAGGATTTCTATAAAAAGTGATTTAGCTATCGTAAGGTAAAAACCCGTCATTTTTATTTGTGGCGTGGTTTTACGAGATGCTTTTGTTTTTCAAATGATTTTTGAAACTTTAATAATCAATTTGGATGCATTATTATCAGTTGGTATTCCAGACTGACTCGGGTGTTATTTCATTATAATGCTCGGGTCAGACCGAGTATTATATGTACAGGACTTGATGCCAAGGAGCAGGAGAGGAGCTGGAGTCCGAGGCGTATTATCTATACCTATATATATGTATATTCCGCTGATGTGAATTGTATGGTATGTCTGATTTGTAATAGTTGATGTATGAGATACTCTGATGATATGGTGTATAAAAAAAATTATAGAATTCATTTTGTGAAAAGTTCTATATTTATTATTATAGTTTATTCCGCTGCGACGGTGAGATTCTGATATTGTTTAGTTTCTTCTTCTTCTATCTCTTCTTCTTTAACCCTAATGGTTCGTAATTCTGTGCCACTTGAGTAAATAGAGGTAGGATAGTGTTGATTCAAGGGGTACGGATTTGCAGGCTATCACACTTGGTATCAGAGCTTAGGTTGGCGACAACCTAGGCTTTGGTGGGGAAATTACTCATTAAACAGAGTCGACGGTACTCTATAATGAGTTGAGTGTATTAATAAATATGAGAGCGTACTTGTTAGTGGATATAAAATTGTTTTTTATACTGTGTTGACTTATCGGTTGAGTGTTTATGAATTCTGGTCGGTGCGGGAAGTACAACCGTATCGATAGGGGTTTCTAAACTCTTAAACAAGATAAACCGACATAGTAACGTTTTAAAAGTGGGTAAATGAAATAATTTTGCCCAAATTATATTTTGATATAAAGGAAATAATTTTCTGAAATTATATATATATATATATATATATATATATATTTGGATGTTTGGTTGCTAATATTAAAAATCAAATAAGAATCTAAAATTTTAAATGGTTATAACCAAATAAATCCCATAAGTATAAATTATACAAAAGAAGAATAAATAAACTTGAATTGAACCAGAATTTAAATCCCGGGAATTTTGAAAAGAAAAGTTTTAAATGTATTGAAGACAAAGTTTGGAAATTTAAAATCCTGGGAATGATTGAAATGTTTTCTAAGGTGATTGAAAGGTATACTGGAATATTGATTTGGGTAATATGTTTGAATGGTAAACTATTTGAAATGAATTTGGAAAAGTAAGGAAGCATTGAACTCACTTCAGTCGCTGGAAAATAATCCTGATGATGCTGGCCACATCATTAGAATTCATTTTCGAGTTTCTAAAGTGATGGATTGCTACCACGTGAGTGATTATGGTATTTGTTTGGACTTGTTTAAGAAATAGGTGATTTTAGAATTTTCAATAAGGAAACTTGTTTTGGAAAAAGCCAGTTGTTTGGAATTTGGAAATTGATTTGATTTAAATATAAAATGGGAATGTGTTGATTTTTGTTTCAAATTGGTTTTGAAATAAATCCGGGTAAATTGAATTCTGGAGGTTCTGTTTAGAATAAAAATGTGAAAGTTAAAATGAATCAACTATATAACTTGTAAATACAATTGATTTAAAAAGAATTGGAGTTGATATTAAGTAAGAAAGGGAATAAAATTTTAATCCTGAAATTAAAATTAATTTGGGTAAATGGAGGTAAATGAAATTATTGAAATGAATGGAAAGTTGAATTTAACTTGGGATAAGTTAAATAAAATTGGGAATTAGAATTAAATTGGTTTGGGTTAAATTGAAATGTAAGATGACTTGAAATTGTGAGTCATTGAGAAATGAATAGTACCCATGAGTTATTAAGTGTTATGCTTGTAGTTTGAAATTGTGGATTCAATTAAAAACAAGGTTCAATTGTGTTATGAATAAAAGTGGATGGAATTAAAACCTTATTTAAGATGGCTAAATAAATTTAGTTAAAATTTGAATCTAAATTTGGAAAGGCATGAATTGGAAGAAATCTAATTGTGCTGAAAGGATATTGTATGAATAAAAGTTTGACTCAACTAAATTCAAAGGGATTATTTGAGGATGAATTTAGCATAAGCTGAATTAAATAAAGGGAAGCTTGAAGATGAATTTAGTATGAGCTAAATTAAATGAAAATAGTTCTGGAATGGGTATAATTTTGGAAGCTTGTTAATAATTGAAGGGTAAAATGGAACTTTGTTCTTGTTTAGAACATTTGAAATGGTTGTATTGTAAATAAGTTCAGTATGAATTGGAAAAGTTTATTAAAACCTAATATGGATTAGGTTAGAGACTAAATTGAATTACAATTAAATGAGATTTGTATTGTGACGGATAGAATTTTGATAATTGATCAAAATTTTGAAAGTAAATAGAAATCCAACTGTAGTATGGGATTTAAATTTGTAGTAACAAATAATGAAGTGTAAATGAAAAATGGAATTAAATTATAATAATGATGGTTTGAATTGTAAATAGATTCAAATGAGTGAAATAATTTAAAGTGGTTTCTTTGCTAATAAAATAAGTCTAAAATGGATTTAATAAATAGGCAAAGTGCATTAAAGTTGTAAATGAATTGGAATTTGATTTGGATGAGAATCAAATGAAAATAAAAATTGATTTATAAGAAGATAATGGAGATATTGTAAAGAAAGCTTAAGCAAATTAAATAAACGTGATTACGCTGAATAATGTGGTCTTGGATAAATTTGTTTAGATGCAGAAATTGGAATGCAAGTGAAGAGAATTTTAATTAATTATTGTGATGGAATAAGCAAATATGAATTAAAGATGGGTGAGAGTTGTAAATAGTATAGAATGAGATGTTATTGATTTAAACTTAAGCTGAATGTTTAAGCTAGTTGGATTAAAATTTGTAAATGGGTTGATTTGGGAAGAATCAATTAAAATGGAAACAAATTGAGATATTATGGAATTGAAATCATTTAAGAAAGACGATGAGATGGTTATTTTTAAGCTTATGAAATAGCTTTAAATGAAATTTGTTTGGAAAATAAATTTTGAATGCAAGCAAACGAGTTTTAAGATAGTTATTGTGATGAAGAAAGAATGTACGAGTTGTAAATAAGTATGGAATGTATATAACTATATAAAAAAAATAAAAAATATTATATATATAATAAAACAATAAGAGTAATAAAATAATTAAAAAAAACTTAAGAGGAATAATAAATTTGAAAAGTGTGAATAAGAATGTGATTTAAAAATTGAAATGGATGTTTCAGAATGGAGTAAAATTAATATAAATTAAACTAGAATTAATTGTAAATGGTTCTAAGCTTACGTGGTGATTATTTTGCTTGAAGAAGCATTTAAAATTGAGTCTTAAATAAATTGAACTAAATTGGAATCTAATTCAAAGAGTTTGTAAATGAATGCAAGTGAATTGGTTTCAAGTAGCAAATGGAATTGATTTTGGATCATTTGGAATTAATTAACATTTTAATAAGCAATGTTTGCATAGGAATGGTATATAGTAGACTTGAACGTAAATCATTCAAGTGCAATAAAATGAAGTTAGTTTGGGTGGAAGTAGAATGGGTTAAAATCTTAATAAATGGATTTTTGTGTAAATGCAAGTGAGTTATAATAGAAAGCAAATGTATTAAATTGAAATGAAATTTGCTTGGTGAATCAATTCCAAAATTGGGTAAAGTATGAATTGGAATAGCTGAATTTGTATGTAAATCATTTGTGTGAAATAAAATGGAATTTGGTATTAAAAAAAAAAACTTGTGCATGATATAAAATATAGTTTACTTATGGAATCATGCAAATTGTTGATTGGATTATGAAATGGACATGTTTGGCTTACATTATATTGGAAATGAAGTTAAAATACTCATATCTTTGAAAATTGATGTGTTTGTTGGGTATAGTACAGGTACAGAAGGCGTTCGAGAGAATTGGAGTGCGTATATGCATTATATTAGCCGCTTGCTTTTAAAAATTTGCTAAAAGGTACGTTTAAGCAAATAAAATTGGGAAATGAGATATTTATTGTGATATATTTTGGTTTCCGACCGTGTGGGTCGATGTATATATTTTTATCTGTATCGCGATATCGCGAAAGCTCCTCCGTGGAGGGGAGACTCTGCCGAAATTTTTCGAAAATTTTAGGAGTTAGAAATTTTTTGAAAGTTCGGAAATTTGTAATCAACTGGGAAAGTTCTTTTTAAGGAAATGTTGAAACAAAAGCTTTTGACTATAAATAAAGCAAATGAGTTTGAATTGGAGCTAAAGGGTTTTGGGAAGTGTATATAAGTTTTAACTGAAGAGGTTTGGGTTAAGTTAATGAGTGCAGAAGCATTCTTCTACCTTAGCAAATTTCGGGGACGAAATTTTTATAAGAGGGGAGGAATGTAACATCCCGTATATTTAAGCCATTGAATTGTAACATTTAATCCATTTTAAATGTTTAATGTGGATTTTTAATTGATTTTGCAATGAATGGATTCGGGTTCAATCAGTGAAATAAGCTATAATTTTTAATTATAGTAATTCCGGTTGAATATGAATCATGGGAAAATAATAATTTAAATATTCAGAATTAAAATAAAAGTAAATCTGGATGTAAATAGTGAAAAAATGTTTTTTAAAATTTATTTTGAGTTATTTGAGTGTAAATAGCATGGTGGGAATTTTAGAAGAATTTTAAAGTTGATAAATTAATATTTAGGATTTTATATTAATTTAAAAATGAATTTAATATTATTAAAATGCAATTTAATCAGATTTTGGTTCGGAATGAGCCAGAATGATTTTATTTGTGTTTATAAATTTCATATGATTTATTATTACGTTATTAAAATTTTAAAAGTGAAATTTTAAGCGTTTTCGTCAATTTTGAAAATCGCTCGATTTAATAGACGAGTTAAAATAGCCTTCCGGGGCACTGTCTCGGAATTCGACGAATCCTGTTCCATTGGATCCGTAATAGTTAGTTATTATCGGATTTCAATTTTCATAGCAACCGGAGTTGTCGTTTGACCGTGGCAGCTCAAAAAGCATAGAAATCAATTTAATCGGTTTAATTTTAAATTGATCGTTTAATTCCGTAACTCAGGCATATGATCAAATTAGCTTACGAAACCTGTTCCGTTGTGTCCGGAACGCGGAAAAACCTTAGAATCGCCTGTCGAAACGCGTAGATTTGAGGTCGTTTGCGTATACTGTTAAATTGAGAAATTATATTAATTAAATAATATTAAAACAATTATATATATTATATTATCTCCTAAACCCTAATCTTATTCATCAGGCCTCCGTTCTAATATACACCAATGGCCGATAAACGCTTACGTTCTTCTCAAATTATCGAGCAATCGTTTCATCTATAGTAAAATCTTCCTATATGAAAGTTGAAGCACTCAAGAAGCTCTTCGATATCGACGGTTAGGATCGGAGTTGAAGCGTTGGTTTGTTGGCAGGTCATCGGAGAACGCACAGCGTTCGAGCTCACTGCGCGAGGACATGGGGTGACCGAGTGGGCCCGCATTCTGGGCGAAGGTGGCTAGCGGCAAGGGCGTCGCGGCGCCGGGTTCTGATCGTTGTCTCAGGATTTGTGGTGGATGCAATCTCGAACCCTAGTTCGCGTCTATGGGTTCGTTACCTATAGAACGGGCACGATGGGGAAGATGATATGCGGCCGTGTTTTATTTTGGTAATTAAATAAAGAAAAAAGGAAATTTGTTTTCAAATTATATTCAAACTTTAATAATTCATAACTTGTGCATACCTATTCAGAATTCAGCGAATTAGGAAGCGCCGGAATCGCAAAGACGCGATCTACGCGATGGTGCAGATCCGGATTCATTCCGCGCAAGTAAAAATTTAGGTTAAATTGAACGTCGTTCGGTTTAATTTGAATTTAGAACGCTCGCCGAAACTCAAGATGAGTTATTCTCACTCACATCTGGATATTGGGTTGTTTAAGTAATTAATATTTAAATATCTGTGTGATTGGTTGCATATTATTGTGTTTATCAGTTTGAATTGATATTTATATACATATGATGTGCTAATATTGGTGGATGTAGGGAAAACAGGTTGGAGGGACCCAACTGGGTTCCTCACACTATAGTAATTATTTTTATAATTGATGTTGTAACCTGTTATATATTGTGATTGATAACTCTGAATTTAATTGTACTGTGATATTGCTGGATGAGAATATACACAGAATGTTAAAATATAAAATAAAATACATTGGATTTTTTTTAAAAGAAATAAAAGAAATTGTTAAATAAAGAATTTAAGGGAATTTAAATTTGGAATCTAGGTTGAGTGAAGAATGAAAATTTGCAAAGTTGGAAATAAAAAAATAAGGGGAACATTTATTAGTTGATAAATGAGGAAGTAGGGATTTCTGGTGATAATTTCAATAAGAAATTATAAATTGTTAAAAATAACAATGGGGTTATTTTGATAATAATGTTCCCTGGAAATTAAATATAACGTGAAAAGAAATCCTTCAAATTAAATTAGAAATAAATTGCAAATTAGAATGTTGCAGAAACATTATTTAAAACCATTGAAAATTTAAGTAGATAATTAGTTAAGCAATTCCTTAAGTATGATTTCATTAAATAAATTTATAATAGATTATTTAAAAAGGCCTTTAAACTTATACTTTGGAAGTGAATTTCCGGAAATGGAAATATGGTTAAGCTTCGTAAGAAGTTATTTTTAACCTGGAAAGGAAATCTATGTTATTAAACATAAGTCTGAATTGAAATATAATCGACAGAAATTATGAGAATGATTTCTGGGATGTTTAAGTGGAAATGAGTTTCCCTGGAAAAAAACCTAGTTCGAGTTTTAAACAGATTTTATTAAAAAGGAAGTCTAAAGTTTAAACTTGTTGTAAAGAGTGTGTTGAAAAAACTATTATTTTAAAGTAAATATTCATAAATTAGCAATAGTAAATTTGTATGAATATCTTAGTAATCATTTTTACAAATGGATTTATTTAAAGGTTAGTTTTGAATAAAGTTATTTGAATTATTAAGAATTCTTTTTAAAACTCTACCTTTAAATTTAGCTTAACTAAACTTTTATGTAAAAAAAATCAAGTTTAGATTCTTAATAAATAGTTTTACCTCACTTATTTTAAATTTATATTTTTGTGTAAGTAACTAGAAGTAAATTTAGGTATTTTAAAAGTATATTTCAGTATTAAATGTTTTTAACTGTTTTAAATTTAAACGTCTTTGAACTTGGTTATTTCCAATGGAAATTAATAGTAAAGGATTTACTTTATAAAGGGAGAACTTTGGGAAATTGTTTTCAAATGAGCTTTGAAATTTGGAAATATATCTTTAAAGATATCTGAGGCAAATAAATAATGTGGGAAATTATTTATTGTGTGATGGATGCTTATGGATGTTTATGAATATAAATTGATAGTTAAATCACCGACTATCAATATTGGACAAATGCGTTAATCGTTTCGAAGAGACCGGGATCGAGATTTATTTCTCGAAAACCACTTCGATCCGGTTTGTACGTTTAGTGCGTAAAACGTGTTCGGAGTCGAAGATGGAGCAGTGAAGTGCAATGGCTAGTCGCTACTAATCCTGAGGATATTTCCAAATGGATGTAGTAGGAGTAGTGCCTTCGGTTCCGTTCGAACCCGGGACGGACTTGTATGGACGAATGCTTGCGAAACATCGTCAGGTGGGCGATGGGCATTCTAAGTGAAAACGTTCTAAAGGTAACGCTTAACCTCAAGCCTCATCAACCGGGAATGGCTAAAATAGGGGAGGTGCAGCAAGGTTAGGTGGGTCATGCCCAAGAAGGACAAGATTTTCCCCTGTCTAGATGTCCCTTTATATTCGGTTTAGTGGGTGGTTGGTCGCGCCAACCACGGGGTTATCTTGTTCGGGACTGTTCAGTAAGGAATGGTTCCGGCCTTGTGTTGCAGGGGAGCGGGCGTACTCCTCGGTACTCTGATCTAGGCCGGGTACTGTGACGGGCGGTACCCCAGTAGCCCAGCCATTGATGGAAATCCATTCTCCCTACGAGCCTTGTACGAGTTTTGTTTGTATTACCCACTTTTGTGGCTAGTAGCTGGAATTTAATGAATGTAACAATTTCGGCTATTTTATAAGTATTTGTAAATAGACCCTATTATAATATCAGAGGATTTCTATAAAAAGTGATTTAGCTATCGTAAGGTAAAAACCCCTCATGTTTATTTGTGGCGTGGTCTTACGAGATGCTTTTGTTTTTCAAAGGATTTTTGAAACTTTAATAATCAATTTGGATGCATTATTATCAGCTGGTATTCCAGATTGACTCGGGTGTTATTTCATTATAATGCTCGGGTCAGACCGAGTATTATATGTACAGGACTTGATGCCATGGAGCAGGAGAGGAGCTGGAGTCCGAGGCATATTATCTATACCTATATATATATATATATATATATATATATATATATATGTATGTATGTATATTCCGCTGCTATGAATTGTATGGTATGTCTGATTGGTAATAGTTGATGTATGAGATACTCTGATGATATGGTGTATAAAAAAAAATTTATAGAATTCAATTTGTGAAAAGTTCTATATTTATTATTATAGTTTATTCCGCTGCGACGGTGAGATTCTGATATTGTTTAGTTTCTTCTTCTTCTATCTCTTCTTCTTTAACCCTAATGGTTCGTAATTCTGTGCCACTTGAGTTAATAGAGGTAGGATAGTTAACAGAGGTAGGATAGTGTTGATTCACTTTTAAAATTTCAATAACATAATAATAAATCATACGAAATTTATAAACACAAATAAAATCATTCTGGCTCATTCCGAACCAAAATCTAATTAAATTGCATTTTAATAATATTAAATTCATTTTTAAATTAATATAAAATCCTAAATATTAATTTATCAACTTTAAAATTCTTCTAAAATTCCCACCACGCTATTTACACTCAAATAACTCAAAATAAATTTTAAAAAACATTTTTATCACTATTTACATCCAGATTTACTTTTATTTTAATTCCGAATATTTAAATTATTATTTTCCCATTATTCATATTCAACCGGAATTACTATAATTAAAAATTATAGCTTATTTCACTAATTGAACCCGAATCCATTCATTGCAAAATCAATTAAAAATCCACATTAAACATTTAAAATGAATTAAATGTTACAATTCAATGGCTTAAAAATACGGGATGTTACATTACTAGTGATTTTTGGAAAAGTCTTCAAAAAGCTTTGGGAACGAAGCTTAATTTTAGCACCGCTTATCATCCTCAGTTCGATGGAAAAATCGAGCGTGTGAATAAAACTCTTGAAGATCTCCTTCATGCATGTGTTCTTGATTTTGGTGGAAGTTGAAAAGATCATATTTCTCTTGTTGAGTTTTCTTTTAATAATATCTTCCTATCTAGTATTGGTATGGCACCTTTCGAGACACTCTACAGAAGGCCATGCTGATCTCCATCGTGTTGTGTTGCAGCCGGTAAGAAGCTGGTTTTAGGTCCAGATTTTATTCGTGATTCCATAGAAAAGATTGACCTTATTCATCATAGGATGAAAGAAGCTCAAAGTAGACAAAAATCCTATGCCGATAACCAAAAAAAGGAAATTAGAATTTTCTATGGGAGATTTGGTATTTATCCGTGTTTCAGCTATGAAGGGTGTTGTGAGTTTCAATCGATCGGGAAAAATTAGCACCTCGATATATTGGAACATTTCACATCACCGAATGCATTGGTTCCGTAGCTTATCGCCTTTTATTATAGGCTCAATTTTCTGTTATTCATAACGTATTCCATGTTTCTCAAATAGGGAAATGCCTTAAGGATTCCGATTCAATCCTTTAGCCCGGTATTATTGAAGAAATTGAAGTTTCGCCTAATTTGACTTATGAGCAACATCCTATTTGTATCATTACTACGAAGGTTAAATGCCTTCGTATTAAAGATGTTCTACTTATGAAAGTTCAATGGTCCACAAATCCTAAGGGTTGTTCTTGGGAATCCAAGGAATTCATCGAGCGAACACATTTATACTTACTCTCTCATGCCCTTAAGGTGAACTTCTCACTCCAAAATTTTCTTTTGTGTTGTTATGCCTTAGAGTGGTTGTTACTCTTTATTTTCTCCTCAAATATTGCGAGGATGCAATTTCTTTAAGGAGGGGAGTCTGTAACAAACTGCATATTTTACGGTTATATATTTAAATGTTTTATTTAAGTATAGCACCATTAGTTGAATTTAAAGTCCGAAATGTGACTTTTTTTAAACAGTCGAATTCAGATTCGAGATCACTTCCATTGATTTTAAAATGATGTTTACAACTTGTTTAACTATACATCGATATGTTTGGAGGTGATTAGGATTTTGGTATTTTCATTTGGGCTTTGGGTTTGGTTCTTGCCTACCAACCCACCAAGATAACCCAAAATCCTCTACCAAATACCCTAACTCCTCTACCCTTCATTCATTCTACTCATAAATTCCTAACACATAAAGCAAAAGGAAAATTGGGGAAAAGAGGGAAAATCAAAATTTCTAACACCTAGATTCCTAGGAAATTCAAATTCAAGTTCTAAAATGAAAGATAAGCTTAAGTAAGCACCCTCTTCATCTTCTTCATCTCAATTCCTCTTCAATTCTTAGTTTTTCCTATAACCAAACTTAGGGAAATCTTTGCATGTATTAATAGGTTGAAGAGCTTTGAGGTGTAGTTGAAGTCAAATCAATCCTAACTTGTTTTAGAGCTAGTCATTTTTTTTGGGCTTAAAGGTGAGTTCTTGAACTCACATCTATATCTATAGCTTTCATTGTTGTTAGGTATGAATTCCTAACATCTATTTCATGTTCAGTTGCTTTGGAACTGAATTGGTTTGGTGAATTTTCCAATTTTGGTATTTCGAAGTCAAAATCTACGAAATCCTACTACAGATGTTTGGACATGTTGTTTGGAGTGTATTAAAGAGACTATAAGGCAGAGTTGTCGCTTGGCATAAATCCCTAACCACCATTACTCATTCGATCGCTTCCGAGTTGATTTGGCCATCAATGGACTAGGAAAATTTGGCCATGAGCTTCAGCTCTGACGTCTGATGCAAAGGAACAAAAATTCTAGACTTACTGCTTATACGTCCGAGGTTATTATCAGACATCTAAGCGATCTGGAAGAAAATTTCCAAAGCTTCAGCTCAGACGTCTGGGAAAACCACCAAACATCTGGCCCTGTTAAATTCAGCCAATTTACCTATTTTTATATGGGTTTCCGTTTTAATTTATTTTTGATCATCAGAATGGTTATTGTCATTTATTAAAGACTTTGAAGAGTTCTTTTCCAGATTTTTGGTGTTTCCATTTGATGGATTTGATATCGATTTTCATGGTTTTAATTCATGTTGTCGAATGTGGATTTTGGATGACTGAATTTTTTTCCAATCGTTTATATGATTTGTCACTTTAAAACACAAAGGTTCTTATAATAGTAGTAAATACCAAAACTCTTTCGAAAAAATGATTTCAACACTAGTTTTAATAAAAACCCCTTTTTAAAAATCATTTTCCAATCTATTACTATATACAAACCATTACCTCATTCTTATGTGAAATCCAATTAAACAGCTTATCAAAACAAGTGGTATGAAACGCTTGCGTTTACTTCGTCGGTTAATTCTTAGACTTGTTCGATTGAAATCTTATGAAAATTTTCGAGTGGAAACCTATAATTTATTCGCTAATATTTAAGTTATGCTAGTGGTTATGGGATATGAAGCTAAACTCATTTATTTACTAGCTTGGTGCAATTTACACCTATTGATCTATGGTGATCATTTAATGATTTAGACTAGCGATATACGAAGTCTCTATATCCATGTGGGGGACTATACCCTGTTCTATTGAGCTTCGTCTTGTTTTTATTTGCTAGCAACTTATGGGTTTTTTAACCGTTTTATGGAGATCGGTTCATTGGGCGTATCGTTGTATTACATCATTGTTCCGGCTTATTTGAGTTTAGGTTCATCAAGCATATCGTTGTACTACGTCATTGTTCCTAATTATTTGAATTTTAGGTTCATCGGGCGTATCGTTGTACTATGTCATTGTTCCGGCTTATTTGAGTTTTAGGTTCCTCGAGCGTATCGTTGTACTACATTATTGCACCGTTTGTGATACATGTGCTGGTGAGTTTTCATGCTCCGTTTGTGATAGGCCTCCCCATTTGTGTTTTTCTAGATTTCTAATTATTGATTTCTAGAATTTGTGTTTCACCTATTTTTGTGATCTTCATTGATAAGTTCTGTAAATATTTGTGATTTGGTGAATAAAAACTAAGAATATGACATTCTTTTTGGTGTTGAGAAAATTTGAGATATTATATGATTTTTGATGTTATCATATATATTTGTCATATTTCTTATCCTATCTCATCTTACATGATAATTATAGCTATACTGATGCGTTTATTATTTTTCTTCTTAAATAATACTCGGGTCAGACCGAGGTGTTTCAGGTGCTTCCTCTTGACTTCTGAGCAGGGGTTAGCTTCTGACTTTTGGCTAACTACTTTAGCTTAGAAGTTTTTGTTTTTATACATTTGAGATAGAGACACCTTGATGTATACATATTCTTTTGTCTTGCACTCGTACCTATTCTTTTGCAATGTGGTGGAAATTGTATGACCACTACTTTGATGTTCACTTCTATGTGTTATATTCATATCTGTTTCCACCTTAATGATATGAATATTTGTAACTGATTTATGTTATGCTTATTTATATTTCTTTCAGAAGGACACATAACCACTGTGTAGTAGGTTTGAGTTTGTACTTGATACGTCTGATTTCCTCTTGAATTGAAATGCATGTCATACTAATTGACATATCAGTACTCGCATAAAGCAATTACACAGATGGTCGCTCCTCAACAGCCTTATTCTTCGTACAAGTTGACAGTATTACCCAATAGTGTCCTTGGCTACTATGAGTATAAAGGTGGGGCGTCACAATTTTTCTGATTTAACAATAAAACGTGTTAATTTTGTTGCTATTTTTTAGGGGCTATGTGTTAAAAGAACATCAAATTTGAATCAACTTAGAAAGTTTTTGAAGACTATTAAATGTGTTATTACAATATACATGACCTTTTTTATGTTGAAAAAAAGATTGTTTAAGGAAAAAACAAAATGGTTATGAAAAATGTTTAAAATGTAGGATTTTAGAACCAAAAATTACCATGGGGCAAAGTGAACCTTGGCAAATGATGGAGATTAGAAAGCCTAAATTTAAGCTCAACGATTGTTGGCACAAGGTGACACTTGGTTGAGATAAGCTTAAGAGGAGTGAACGTGCAAGCTCAAGTCCATTGTGACGTCATATGCATAGTACACTACAAGGATCGGCTCGAATAGCGACAGAGTCTAGCGACGGCTATCGTCGGCTAAAAAACGCGACCGTTGCTAGCCGTCGCCAATCGCGAATATACAGGCCCCAGCCGAGAAAACATTTTTCACTTTCCTCTTCCCATTCACTCAGCCCCTTTGTAACGTCCCGGAAATTTTCGACTTTCGAAAATTCAACATCGATACTCACTTATCGACTGCCCAGAAATCGAAGGCCGGAAACCCGAAATGTTATGGTTTACGAAAGGGAAAGAGAGAGAGAAGAAGAGGGAAAAGGTAGAAAATAGAGAGAGGAGAGAAAAGAGAATATATAACGTAACAGAACACAACAGAACAATAACAGAATCTCACAATTCACAGTGGAACAACATATAATAAATAAATGAATAATCTTTAAACAAAGAACTATATCAGTTATTACATTACATCACATTTCATTACATCATATCATCAGAGTGTACAACAACAACAACAACAACAAACAATGCAGCGGAAAAGAAATACTATATACTAGTAATACGCCATGCCATCCAGCTTGCCTCCAGCAACTCCAGAATATCCAGAATATCCTGATAAACCTTACTCTTGACTGCCCGTGTGGAAATTGGTGGTCACCTAGAGTTTAGGATTAGGGTTTATATTTTTTTTTTTTAATTTATGAAGAGAGTGGTCTATTTATAGGAAAATCGATCGACACTATTCATTCCGGAAATTCCGAACTCCGATTCACGCGCCGTAACCAGCGTTTCTAGGGTTTACCCCGCGTTCTGGACACAATGGAACAGGTTTCGAAAGCTAATTCGGACATCTGTGCGAGTTATGGCTATAAACGTCCAATTTAAATTAAACCGATTTAAACGATTATCTAGGCGTTTTAATTTGTAGCGGACAAACGGTAAATCCAATTGACACGAAATTTGAAACCTTACAATAATATCACATTACGGATCCGACGAAACTGGTTTCATCGAAATCCGAGACTTTTTGAAAAATGGCTATTTTAACTCGCCAAATTAATATTAAAAATAAATCGATGCGTTTCGAGCTGCCACGATCAAACGACAACTCCGTTTGCTACGAAAATTGAAATCCGGTAATAACTAACTAATACGGATCCAATGGAACTAGTTTCGTCCAATTCTGAGACTGTTCAAAAATTGACTATTTTCATTAGTCGATTTAAATATTAAAATATTCAATTTTCACAAATTAACTTTTAATTCGATTTTAAAAGTTCTAAAATATCATTCTAACTTCAATATGATAAAATAAAATTTTACAAATCATATTTAACTCAATTTTCAATTATTTCCATAATTTAACATATTAAATTATCGATTTAATTATCCAATTAAATCCAATTAGTCAAATAAAATTTATTCGACTTATAAATTTCACTTATTAATATTTAAAATTAATTAAATATTCAAATTTTAATTACTTAAAATCCTGGGTCGTTACACCCTTCTCCTCCTTCCCGTAGCCAGCCGCCGCTATCTGCCGCCAGAGGCCGTCGCAACCTTCCATCGCTACTTTCAACCTCTTCACACTCCTATTTTGCTTTAGCTTTGTTTAATTTAGGTTTAAATTAAATTGTTAATGATTTAAGGATTTGGAATTGGATGATTTAGGGGTTTGGAATTGATGAATATATGTTATTACTTTATGATACATAGTTTATTATTTGAATTGGGTATATAATGGTAAACCTAATTTAGAAAATTAGTTGATTATCTGTTTGAAAATGGTGATTATTGCGTATTAGGTGATAGTAATTAGTGTTGATTTGACGGTATTAATTAGTGAATTTATTGTTCACTTTGTTGTTAAAAATTATGGCCAATTTAAAATCCAACAAATAATACATGATCATTGAATAATATGTTTATTGATAAGTTTACGAGAATGTTTGTTATACTGTTGTAAGCGCTAACTACTTATTTTGTTCACAAAATCGTTAATTAAAATTTATGAAGTTAAACAAAAGTTAAAATATTAATATTTCGCTACAGACCACTAACACTTCAATATTAATATTTAAGACCATTATTTCACTACAGACCACTAACACTTCAATATTAATATTTTTTAATTTGTGCATTATTTATTTGAATCCCTTAGAGAATTTTTGGCCCTGTATGACAAGTGTTGTATATGATCGTTGGATATTCGTTTTTCCATAGAACGGACATCTATATTCATTTGATACAACATTTGTTCGATTTGTCCTAGTATCTGGACAAGTTACAAACACAATAAAGAAATCATATTTTATAAATCATTTCAGTTTAAATGGTTCAGAAAATTTCGATGGCACTTTCTTTTTTCCCTGTGTACACGCATTTGTGTACGATACGGGGAAAAAAGGGAAGTGCTGCCGAAATTTTTTAGAATCGATTAACCTGAAATGATTTATAAAATATGATTACGTTATTGTGTTTGTAATGGAAAGTAGGATAACCGGCCGTCAAAGTAAAAAAACAATAAACTTAAGAATTGAAAATTTTAATGCAGTATTTATTTGAATTTGTTAAAATAGTAAAGGGTTATATATGAATTTTTACAAGCTTTAATATGAAGTGTTTTATTCAATCTTCTAACCTACATTTTTCAAATCAGGAAATATGTTCGATTATTTTATCGATCGTAGTTGGATGTATGAACCTCGAAAAGGTATGAAAGGATTAATAAAAGAACGTTTCTGTAGCGGTGTACAGATATTTATCAGATTTTCTCAATCTAATAATCGAAATAACGTAGACATTCGTTGTCCGTGTAGTAAGTGCAAACATCTGAAGCATTGGAAACCAGATGTAGTAGAAGTACATTTGTACAAATTTGGTTTTTTGCCGAATTATTACTTATGGGATCGTCATGGAGAACTTGTTCAACCTACACATAATCCTGTAGTGTTAGAGGACAATAATACTATGACTAATCCTACAGAAAGCATGGTGCAAGATGCTGCAAGATCAATGTTTCCTACCTTTGACCAAGGTGATGATGGGAACGAAAATGTTGACGAAGAGCCGACCGCGGAAGCTAATTTTTTTATGATTTATTGGATTCTGCTAAGAGGCCATTGTGGGATGGATGTACAAGCGGAACCTAATTATCTGTAACCGTCGAATACATCACTATGAAATCGAAATTCAATCTTGCAGAAGCTGCATTTACAGCAGTTATACAAACTGCAAAACGACACATGCCACTTAATAATTTGATGTGTGATAGTCATTATACAGTAAAAAACTTATGTCTGCTTTTGGGTTGCCGTATCAGAAGATAGATACATGTGTAAAAGGTTGCATGCTTTATTGGAAAGAAGAGCTCATCTTACTAAATGCAAAATATGTAACGAGGAAAGATGCAAACCAAGAAAAAAGAAAGGAAAAGAAGTTCCATATAAGTGGATGCATTATTTACCCATCACTCCCAGACTTCAACGGTTATATGCATCTTCTGCTACAGCATGTCATATGCGATGACACGCTATGAGAACACCAGAAGAAGGAACTTTGATACATCCATCTGATGGAGAAGCATGAAAATATTTTGATAAGACTTATCCTGAATTTGCGGCAGAGAGCCATAATGTTAGGCTAGGCTTATGTACGGATGGATTTTCGCCATTTTCTCAGTTTGTAGTAAATATTCATCATGGCCTATTATTATTACTCCTTATAATTTACCTCCATGGATGTGTATGAAAACTCCATATATGTTTCTAACGATTGTCGTTCCCGGTCCCGATGATCCGACTCAAGAAATTGATGTTTATCTACAATCACTAATCGACGATTTGAAAACATTGTGGCATGAAGGAGTTGAAGCGTACGACATTTTGAGAAAAAGGAATTTTCTTATGTTTGCTTCTTTATTATGGACTATTAGTGATTTTCCAGCGTATGGCATGCTTTCAGGTTGGAGCACATCTGTGCGTCTAGCTTGTCCTTATTGTATGGATGAAACACGAGCATTTTCATTAAAGTACGGAAAGAAAATTTCTTGGTTTGACTGTCATCGATGTTTTCTACATATCAATCATAAATTTAGAAAGGATAAAAAAGAACTTTAAAGCTAACATAGTAGAGAGTATGCTACCACCTAAGGTTTGGAAAAGTGAAGAGGTATATGAAATTGTAAAAGACTACCCAAAGATACATGAAACTGGGTTACAGGTTGAGATCCAGGTAAATCGGACATTCATAATTGGTGCAAGCAAAGTATATTCTGGGAGTTATCATATTAGAAAAATCTCCTACTCCAACATAACATTGACATCATGCACAACGAAAAAAACGTGTTTGACAACGTGTTTAATACAATTTTGAATGTGAAGGGGAAAACCAAGGACGATGCGAATTCAAGACGTGATATATTACACTTTTGTAAGCGGCCCGAACTTCAATTATACGATGATAACAAGAAACCCAAAGCATCCTATGAGCTAGACAATAAGCAAGTAAAACTCGTTCTAAAGTGGGTGGAAGGACTTAGATGTCCTGATGGGATTTCTTCTAACCTCCGTATATGTGTTGACTTTAAAAACAGCAAATTGAGTGGGATGAAAAGTCATGATTTCCACATTATGATGGAGTATTTTTTCCCGTGATTTTCAAAGAACTACTGCCTACAAAAATATGGAGTGTTATAACAGAATTGAGTATGTTTTATAAACAGCTTTGTTCTACGACGTCAAAAGGTAGATCCTATACGTAAACTTCAAGCAGAAATCTCTGTACTTCTATGCAAACTGGATAAAATATTTCCGCCTGGTTTTTTAATGTAATGGAGAATTTACCTGTTCATCTTCCATCTGAAGCACTCCTTCGTGGTCTTGTGCAATATGGATGGATGTATCCTTTTGAGAGGTAATTTAATTAATTTTGGTTTTTGTACCATGATATGAATTTAATTAATTTTGTTTTAGGTACCTGAATCATTTGAAGAAAAAAATAAGATAAAAAGCACGAGTAGAAGGTTCGATTTGCAAATCGTACCTTGAAGAAGAAGCTTTATTTTTTTTTCTCACATTACTTCAGTAACGATGTGAAATTATCGTTTGTAATTGTTCCCCGTAATGAAGACATTATTCAGTAAGATTCTTCTCAAACAATGTTATCTATTTTTAGACAACATGGAAGACCTGTTGGAAAATGTGTGGAAATATGGTTAGATGATAGAGATTACCATGTGGCACACACATATGTTCTTTTAAATTGTGCTAAAGTTGCACCATTTGTCAGGTAATTATGAATTCATATATAACTAAATTATACATGTATATATTAATTATAAAGGAATATAATACATATTTTCAGCATGTACGAATCACAACATCCATCTAGCGATCTTAGTAAACAATTTGTTGGATGGTTTTCAAACTACGTTCATGATATAGAAAACTATGTTGTTGACGAAGGATTACGACATCTTGCTATCTGACCAAAACGAAATGTCAAGACTTATCCAATATTCTTCGTAAATGGATTTAAATTCAACACCAAAGATTACGGGGCTGAAAAATTAACATATAGTAGTGGTGTGTTTGTCAAAGGAAGTGATGATCTAGAGGAGCATATAAAAGATTTTTACGGCGTCTTAACACAAGTTTTAGAGTTGACATATTATATACAACCTGTAGAGAAAGTTTTTTTTTATTCAAATGCAACTAGTTTAGCAATGTTCCTGGCTTCGGAATTAACGTGCACAAAGATTATAAGCTAATTGAAATAAGGCATACGTCGCATTACTATACGTATGATCCTTTTGTATTAGCTAAGCAAGCTTTACAAGTTTATTTTGCTCCATATCCATCCTTAAAAAGAGATAAAGCAGACTGGTGGGCTGTTTTAAAACGAAAGCAAGATATACATTTGATGGAAATAATATTCCAGATGAAGCATCATATCAAGCGGATCTCGAGCCAAATACTGAAATAGTGATAACCGATGACATTGATGTAGTGTCGTTGACTGATGAATCGAATGTTTTAATATATGCATTTGTAAGGACTGAAGAAAATGACATAGAGTACAAGACCGAGTCTGAATCAGAATATGACGAAGACTGATCATAGATGGCATCGCTTGTTGTTAAATGTGAGCTACAATAATGACTATGTTATGTAATATTTTGAGCTATGTAATAATAATGATGACTATATTCTTTTCATGTACGCTTTTGTCGATGATCATGTGCAGAGTATGTTTATGTGATGGTTATCACTTGATTAATAATTATGTGATGATTATGCGATGATTAACGATTATGTGATATTGATTGATGATTATGTGATGCTTATGTGACGCTTATGTTATGTGATATTGATTGATGATTATTGATGATTACGTGATGCTTATGATATTGATTGATGATATTGATTAACGATTATGTGATATTGTATATATGTTTGTCAGTTATGTCTGATAGACGACGTGATCGACGTAGTACATCTCGATCACCTTCACTTGGAGCAGGTCCGAGTACCTCTGAGCCAGATCTCCATCGAGTTGCGGAGCTAGTTCCGAAAAGTGCTGGGTATGTATCAAACTTATTTGAATTATATTATATGAAATATATTGAATATATACATCAGCATTTCTACAGAGGGTTCGAGGTGGAGCCGTCCGATTTCATTTTGCAAGTATCGAAGGAGGCATATAAGAGTAGGATGTCCGGGTGTTGGCCTCCATGGGATAACATTCCTACACATATAAAAAACGCAATATGGGCTGATGTTATGCTAAATACAATTTTGTAATATATAATTATGCCTTATATGAAACCAAAAACAATATTCCATCATGCCTTATGATATCAGTTTTATGTATTCTGTTTTGCTGATAGTTTTTTAATTATACAATCTCTTTTACATAACATGTATGATAATTCAATATGCAGGTAGTTGTACGTGTGGATCCGCATGATATGGATGTTTTTGTAAATCATTGGAATAAAAAGATGCGGAAAAATTACTGAGAGACTCTGTCGCGGGTTAAGAGTTCAGGGAAAAAGCCAATTTGGATGGGGGATGATGTTTGGGCTGGATTCCAACAATATTGGGAATCTGAAGCATTCATAGTAAGTTATATTGTCACTATATTTTTACATTTAAATGCATTGAATTATTTTACTTAACAGTGTGTATAAATTAATAGGAATTGTCAGAAAGAAATAAGGCTAATCGGAACAAAAATCCTGCTTTACATCGTGGTGGCTCGAAATCCTTCCAACAACATAGGAGGGAATTGGTAAATAAATTAACCAATATTTATTTTATGCATGTATATATTTACTAGTTTCTCTTTATCATATATTCTATTCTTGTATATAATGTATTCTTGTATGTACTCATGCAAATTATCAATATAACCTATTCTTGTATATATTCAGTGGGCAAAGTATCGTGGGGAGCCCACAACGGCTGAGGTTTTCAGAGTCACACATGCAGTGGAGCATACGGATGAGGATGGGAATGTTTCATATGATTGGTTGGACGACAAGGCTGCTTCTGTAATGGTGAATATGTTTATTTCTGTAATGAAAATATTTCATATTCGTTTATTTCACAACAAATAAGTAAATTGTATAGCAATTGTGTCAAATATCTGTTCGTAATTGTAGGAGAGATATAACGCAGAGTATGCATAAGCGATACAAGCGAGTGGACGGGAGTCGCTTACGGTTGATGAATGTAATCGGATATGGGATTCAATCACTGAACCGGCAAGTCGAAACAGGCGTTACAGTTTCGGCAATATGGTACGTACTCAACATTTACACAGTAGAAACCTATATGCCATGAAATTTTTATTCACTTGAGTTTATTACCAATAACTTGAGTTATCGTATTGTTATTGTATGCCATGAACTTCTAATTCACTTGAATTATTTCACAGGCTCTTAATTTCCAAAGGTCATATAAGAGATCCATAGATGAGGAAGCGATTGCTCGGATGCAAACTCAATTGGATGAGCTCAATGATTGGCGCAAGAGTCAGTTGGCGACGCAGATAGATGAGCGTATTGCTGCGTTCTATCAGGGGCATGGGTCAATTCCTGGGGAAGGTGGTGCAGGTGATGATGATGCTTAGCTGCTTTGATTTGGACATGGGTATGCTTTATATATATTTGTGTACATATTATGATGTGTATATATATGGATGTTGTGATTAATACTCAGTGTTTTGGTGGGTTTGATATTTTGGTTGCTGTGATTGATATTTGAACAATGTGGTTTGGTTTGGTGGATATTCGTATTTGGTTATGTTGATTTTCTTATATGATTTTGTAAATATATGTTAGAATATGCAATATTTGATGTTTTGGTTGTGTTGATATTGATTATATGGTACGATGGAATGGTAGTATATGTGTGAAATGATGGAATTATATTATTTGGATTGATTGAGATTGAAGGTTGTAAGTGCTGCAATTTGGCTGGAAATTTTTTTCAGGTTTGCAACGGCTAGCAATGGCTAACGACGGCCATTTGGTCAAAGTAAGCGACGGCTACATTGCAACGAATTGCAACGGTTTGTAGCGACAACCCGGAAAACCAACAACCAACGGTTGCTTCCACGTGGACAATTAGCCGTTACGAGCCATTGCAAAATGAGCAATGGAGTCGTCCTAAGGCCATCACTTTCTTTAGTTGCAACGAGGTAATTTGCAGCGGCTATTAGCGACGGCTAGCGACGGCCGCCAACGGCTTTTAACCATCGCTAAACAGTGTGTATTTTGTAGTGGTAATGTAGGATCATATGCTTATGAAATAAATTCCTAGAGTCAATTGTACGCAAAGGTAGAAATCAAGAATATGGGTACTTTTGGAGGTTGAAGCAATACTTGATTAACAATTCATGTATGTTTTGGAACTCAAAATTAAGTCATAATTCGAGATATCTTACTTTTATTCTATATAATATCGAAGGTATAATGTCCAATAGTTAATAGTTCAAGTACTACAATCTGCTATGAATCTCCATATCAATTTATATAAAGTTCAAAATGTAAGAAGAGAGACAAGAACGGTTCACCGCCATTTGCAAAGCTCCTAGGTTCGTATCTGTAGAGGTGGAAATGCGATATGCTTAGCAGCTTGACTTCGGCATTCGTGTACTTCGACATCAATAATGCCGCATTGTACCAGGCCTTGTTTAATCATGATTTTCGACATTCCTCAATGCGTAGTAAAGCTTCGGTGATGTTTCCATAGTGAAGGCATTTGACATTAGTGATTTTTGATGTTGGAGGACTCACTCTATAATAACCAACACTCTGAGTTAGTAAATGGCAGCATCATCTTGAAGCTACCATGATATGAGACAACATTGATGTGGGACGGCACCATCATAGAGCGGCATCGGCATTGTTAACTCCTCTGAATGTTGATTACTTTTGGCATCAACATCACACATATGGATGGATGGTATCATCTAAGGGTTGTTGAAGTGTGGCCTGACATTGATAAATGAAACCGTTGGTAAACATCGACATTCTTGAGCGGCGATATAGGCAATTTTTGTCCTTAATAACAAACATAATGAGTGACGTTGATAAAAAGCGGCATCACTTTGGAGAGTGACACAGGTAAAACATTGCATCGATAAGGTTCGACGTATGTTATGTCGACATTCATTGATGTCTTACCGTATTGATTGCAGTTGACATCATTAATTTCATTGAGGACGCGACATTTAGGAGATGCGATATAGATGAGAGGTGGCATCTAAGTGAATGGGTATTGGCAATGTGCTTGATTGATCGTAAGAGGTCAAGCACAATTGTAACAACCCGTAAATTTTCGATAATTAAAATAGCTAATTTAATAAGATTTCGTGATTTAATGTTAGAAAAAAATTTGTAATTCGTTTGAAATAATAATAACTGGAATGAATTGCAACAATAATTATCCAAGTAATGAAAAATAAAATCTACTTAGTGAATGCATTTGCAATCAAAAGTTGAATAGGATAATAAATGTTGAATTCATTGGGTATAATAGAGTAATTGATTGATAAGTAAAATCTATTTAAAATCAAATATTGAATATTGAACAGGTAAATTGTTTAAATTAAATATTTAAAACTTATTGAATAATTGAATAACTGTAAAATGAAAATAGGGTTCTAAATTGTGAATTGGTTTTAAAAGTTGAATCTTATAAGTTCAATTTCAATATTTCAAAAGATAGTAAATTATTGGATAATCGAAATTGTTTAAATTAAATATTTGGAATTTATTGAATAATTTAATAATGGGAATTGAATAACCGTATAATGGAAATGGTTGTTCTATAATTTTAACTCGTTTCAAAAGTTAAATTTTTAAGTTCGTTTTGAATATCTCAAAAGATAGTGATTTAAGAATAAACAAATTGTTTAAATTTAATATTACAGATGTTTGAATAATTAAATTCCGAATTTGATATGATCAATTTGATATTGAAATTTAATATATGAAAATAGAGTGAATAATTGAAATTTGATTTAATACGATTCAAATTGGTTTTCAAAGTGAATGTAAGTTATATTGGGATTATAATAGAGTTAATAAGATTTTAAAATTGGAATTTATTGGATAATTGAATAACGGGTTTAATATGATTAAAAATGATTTGTAAAATTTTATTTTATCATATTAAAGTTAGAATGATGTTGTAGAACTTTTAAAATCGAATTAAAAGTAAATTTGTGAAAATTTAATATTTTAATATTTAATTATCGACTGGAAAATAGCCAAATTTTGAACAGTCTCAGAATTGGACGAAACTAGTTTCATTGTATCCATAATAGTTAGTTATTACCGGATTTCAATTTTCGTAGCAATCGGAGTTTTCATTTGACCGTGGCAGCTCGAAGCGCGTCGAAATTGTTTTAGTATTAATTTGACGAGTTAAAATAACCATTTTTCAAACTGTCCCGGATTTCGATGAAACCAGTTTCATCGGATCCATAATGTGATATTATTGTAAGGTTTCAAATTTCGTGTCAATCGGATTTACCGTTTGTTCGGGGCAAGCCAAAACACATAGAAAATCGTTTAATCGGTTTAATTTAAAATCGATCGTTTGTTGCTGTAACTCGCACAGATGATCGAATTAGCTCCCGAAACCTATTCCATTGTGTTCGTAACGCGGGGTAAACCCTAGAAACGCCGGTCGCCGCGTGTAAATCGGAGCTCGAAAATCCGGAATGAATAGAGTTCGTCGTTTTTCTATAAAGGCACTTCATTAGTTCTTTTTATTTTAAAAACCCTAACCCTTGAAAAATGGCCGGCCGCCTCCTACAGATTCAAAGGCCGAAAGTTACTCGTCTTCTCCCCTCAAATTCTTCGAATCCGTTCACAATTTTAAAAAGTTTTCAACTGCAATTACGTAGAGGGTGGAGAGACTAATACATCCAACGGTGGATTCGAGCAATCCTCACCGTTTGGAGGAAGGATGGGGCTGCGTTCCCCAAGGATTCTCACATGCTTCTCGATCTTGGGGGGGCCGAGCTTGACCAAAGTGCAGCCGAAGATGGCATTGGCGAAGGGCTTTCGCGTGATGGTATTTGATCATCCTGGAATCAATCGAGGTGGTGGCGAAAATCGATGAAGATGGCGGCTGATGGGTTAGGTCGTTTACGTGAATGCATGGAAAAAAGAACGTGGAGAAGGAGAAGTAACGTGGGAGGGCCCAGATCTGGAGAAAGGAAAACAATGGCCTGGATTGAAAGGTTATAAAAATATAAAAGGAAATGTAAATTGAATTATATTTTAATTCGTGTAACTTTGAAATAACATAACTCTTTGCTGCGAGGTCGGATTCGGACGAAACTTTTTGCGTTGGAATCGTATGGACGAGCACTACGCTATGGAATTGGATTGGAGTCATTTGGAGCTAGTTTGAATTTCAAGTAAAATTAAACGCTCGTTTAATTTTATTCGAAATAAAACGCTGAAACTGCATTGAAATCAAGGTGAGTGTTTTACAACTCTCACAACGTACTGAATATCTTTATGCTAGTTAAATCTGACATTATGAAGTGTTATGAATTTTATTTGTCGTTGTTTGATAAAATTTAGTTGTCATATAGATTATCATTTGAATTAACCGTTAACAAATAAATTGACAGTTAAATTGAAATTGAAATTGAATTGCGATTAAATTACCTGACATTGATAACTATGAAATTGCCATGAATTGTTTTGTCTATTGGATGATGTATTTCGATGGATGCTATTGGTAGATATATAAATGTTTGGATGTTTATTTTCTTATATATATATATCCTGTTATGCATACATATGAAACTGTGATTTGATTTAAGTGATATATATTCATCCCTGACATTTAATTGAAATAAATAATTACTTGGCCATAGGATAGAAAATTATATACGGACACCGAATTGGCTAAATTAATAATTTTTAAAATCGTCGATTTGAAATTTATTTAAATGTTTGATTTAAAAGTTAAATAGAAATCGAATTTATCGAAAAATTGAGTTTGGAATGTTGAAATAAATTTTGGTTAAAAGAAATTGTTAAATAATTAAAGTGGAGACTTTGGAATTTAAAATTGGGATATGATTGAATTTCGAAAATTGATTTGTTTAAAGATTTAACCTTAATTCGAGCTTTGAATATTACTAAGTAAAAGTGATATAAAAATGATATTTTGGAATCGAGCTTGGAATTGAATCATATTTGAAATTTGGATTTAAACTTGAATATTGATGGATAATTTTGTTAAGTGTTATAAATGGATATTTTTGAAAAATCAAGCTCCAAATCGATATAAATTGAAATTGAATCAATTGAAAGTGAATATAAAATTGAATAAATTTGAAGTCAAAGTTGACGTTGATTGAATCGAAATCGAAATTGAACGGTAGAAGGGAAATTGAAATTGTTTTGAATTGGGAAGTTATAATTGAAATGGTTTGGTTATGAAGCTGTTTTATTTTGTTTCCAAGTTTCTCAGTTATATAAACCATTTTTGAATACTTAAACTATTTTAATCCATTTTAAATCTACTTAACCCAATTTAAATTATTTTAAACTAATTTATCTATATTAAATCCATTTTAAGACTTTAAGTATTTTTAATAACTTTAACTATTTAAACTACTTTTAAACTACTTAAAACTATTTTCTTAGGATTTTCAAGCTGGTTAATAAGGTGAAATGTTTATGTTGAAATCTTGAATTTGAATACGAGTTGGGTTAAATGAAGTTGCAACCTAAATTGAATTTCGAAATGATTTGGAAATCAAAACGAGATATTAAGGCGAAGATAATTTTTGAAACAGAATCGTACATTTGAATAGGTACGATGATATTTGAAATGGATTTGATTTTTGAAGCGAATATGATATTTTGATATCAATTATGAATCGATTTGAAATGTAAAAGAGCCAATGGTGTAATAATACGTAGTTATTAAAGAGACCGAGATCAGATATGGACATACTCTATGTCGATACCGAAAACCACTTTAATAACTTGTATACGTGGAGTGTTGATCCAGAATGAAGTGGATGGTTTGGTGAACGCGTTGACGGAAGAAAGAGAACGATATTGGATGACCCCTGACATGACTAAAACAGGAGCCGCGCCGGGCCATTGAGGTTCGCCATCTCTAGCGGACACACTTCTTCGATCCCATATCTATTACATTTGTAATTCGATTTGGGTGCACCCCTTGATTTGGGAGTGTTGTTTCGCGGTGTTGGGGTAGCTGCTGGCTATGCTCAACATCAGTCCGGATCACGCAACTACTAGTATCCTAGTTGTTATCGCCTGATGTACCTTTTCATACAGATTATCCTATTCGCGACCACTACGTTATGTTTTGTGTTATACCTGTGGGGTACCCTCTGATAACCACCAGTTTACGGTGGGGCTTACGGTGCTGTATAGACTATGGCGTTATAAAAATGTGTTAAGGGGGATCATGGTAACGCCTTAACGCTATTTTGATACTTTATATTACTGATAGGCATTATCTGCTTAGCGTACATTACTACATAGTAGATAGTTTAACGGATCCTTAAGAGATGGAAAATCCCGTAACATCTCTTGAGTTATTGCACGCACGTTGACACTGGATATGAGGGTCAAACCCCGTAAACATCTCTGACGCCGTTACACTCATATTTATTTACGATTGATTTAACTTTCATAAGGATATTTTAGTTCTGACTCGAGTGTTTTGTCTTTTCATTACGCTCGGGTCAGTCCTGAGTTTTTCAGGTTTTTGAAGATCTATTCTGGAGGATGAAGACGAAGATTTGGTATACTATTACTATTATTCCCCTTGCATCATGCTATCTGCTGCATTATTTTAATTGTTCTGTTGTATATGTATAACTCTGATAAATGTTGTATAAATAATTGTCAAAGTATAGTAAACAGCTTCATGAACTATTTATTTAACTATTATATTTTATCGTTCCGCTGCGAGATTCTGTGTTGTTTCTTTTCCTTTATTTCTCTTTCTTTTCTTTTCTTATTTACCCCAATAACCATCTGCCCTTTTGAATGGTTTGGAATCAGCATATGTATTTGATCGTCGGTTTAAACCGTCCATAAAGGCGGGTCGTTACAGTTGGTATCAGAGCTTTGGTTTAGCGATAACCTTAGCTTTGTGGGGTCTGCCTCTTTATAAATAGGGTAGTAATACCCTATGATGAGTCGCTTAGTGTATGCATATGAGAGAGCATATTTGTTAGTGATATAAAATGTTTTATATTGTGTCGGTTGATTTGTTGAGTGGCTTATGGATTTTGGTCAATACGAGTAATTAACGTCATTGATAGGGATCTCAAAACACTTAAACAGAACAATTCGACATAGTATTGTTTTGAAATTGGGTAAATGAAATAATTTTACTCTAATTATATTTTGTATATAAAGAAAAACTTTAAGAAATTATTGTGACTTATCTAGCTTACCTGGTTGTTAGGAATGAAAATATTGGTTATTATCACTAATTGGATATTGTATTTTAATAAATAAGGTGAATTACAAAATGAACAATGATAAAACACTTGTGAAATGTTTTAAGAAAGAAAATCCTATAAGAATATTTTATAAAGGTGACTGATAAATTAAAATAGATCTAAATTGGAAAATATTGAATTTAAGACCTGGAGATTTTGAAAATGGTTTTCAAAGCTTTGAAGAAATATATAGTAATATTAATTGGGAAATGTTTATGGAAATATTTTGAAAGGATTTTTAAAGGAAGGAATGAATTCGGTACTCCTCTCTTCTGTCGCTGGAAAATAAATTTCGGTGATGACTACGCAGCATCATCGACGTTCATTTTCGAGTCTCAAAGTGGGGGAGACTTCTAAGAAGGTTTGCTTTTCTTTTCTTCGAAATTATTTTGGGTAAATGGGTTTTGGTTTAAACTCCAAAGGTATGATTTAATATATATTAAAGATATAAGTGTATATGTTTATTTCAAACAATTTGAAAAGAACGGGCATTTAAATTTCTAAGTTATGTTAATTAGTAATTTTCAAATGAAATGTGAATAACCAAAATTTATGAAATAAGAGGATTAGGATATCTAAGCTATTGTTTGGGAAAACTTTACAGTTGAAAGGTAAAGAGGATTTAAACAAATTAAATTGTGAACATTCTAAATTAAGTAAAATGAAATTCTATAAATTTGTATAATACCAAAATTACATTCTGATAACATATAACAAGACTTACCCAATGTTAAAAGTTAAAATGATGTTTTGGATATGTAATGAGATATTGTATAGATAAACAGAAGCTGAAAGTAATTGAAATATACAAATAGGGAAAACTCAAAAGGAATTAAAATGTATATAAACGGAAAATTTGGTTGTGATAAAAAAGTTATATACTTAAATATAGCATGAAATGATAAATGGATAAATGGAACAAGTAAGTGAACTTAAGAAAGAAAACAAATGGACTGTATAATATCTTTTGTGAATTGGTTATAGAAAATAAATATAAATGGCATAGAAAAATTGAATTTGTAACTTTGAGATAACCGTAAACTAAGAAAAGTCATATATAAGAAGTTAGACTTTTATGGAATGACTATAAACTAAAGTGATGATTAATAAAATGTTCCACAAATAAATTTGTATTAACTGAAACTATGAATATGCAATAAATGTAAACAAAGGAATTTCTTATAGCTAAGAATCAAATGGGAAAATGAAATTGAGTTTAATTAAATTATATAGAATGTTTAAAATGAACTTGAGTAAGCAAAATCTTTGATATGATGTTTAAGAAAAGATAATGTTAAAGAATATGCTATGTAAAGAAATGAATATACTAACTGAATAATGGATTGTGAGTAATTAAGTGAAGAAGAAAAAATAGAAGTCAATAAAATAATTTAGTATAGATAAATTGGGTAGAAATCCATTGGAAGGTAATACGTGAGATTGTACTTAAATTATTTTATTCGCATAACGATTTGATCCAAATTCGAGCACAAAATTTCGAGATGATTTATATCGATCCAAGTTAGGATTTTTCACTCGATTTTCGACGGCGGACCCTGAATATGGATTTTTGGTTTGATTCTGGAAATTCTCTATCATAGTATATGGTTATGCAAGGAAAGTAACAGTTTTCAATTAAGGAACCAAATCTGAGTCCGCACTAGAGAGCCGTGGGAACGATACTAGTTTGAAAGTGAAATTGTGTGGTCGAATAAGCGATTGGATTGATATTTCTCACGGATGATATATGTACGGCTTACGGACTTAATTAAAGTTAATATTGGAAATTTAAGATGCCGAATATAAAATGATTCTTTTAAAACTATATAACAGGATATATATATATATATGAAAGAGATAAACCAAATTGAATGTAAAATTAATAATTTGGTTATGTTGGGTATGATTTGGTTGTTATATGATTGTTAGTTGATTGTATATTATTTATTAAGTGTTAATGAAATTGAAAGCTATAAATCATTGAAATCAAATTGGAAGTTAAATGAATTTAAATAGAATTTAATTTGATTCAAATTGGAAGTGAACTAATGTAAATATAAATTAGTAAATGTTAACTAATTGAATTGAGAATGAATGTTAGTAAAATCCAACGTTAATGAATCAACTATGATTAAAATTGAAATCCAAGTCAATAAATATTAATGAGAAGTGAATTTATATTGACTGGTTATGGATTTGTTGGATGATAGTTGGATGATAATTGATTTGCTGTATGCATTTGTTGTTTTGTTGCATTTACTATGTTGGCACATGTAGTTGTTATGTTGCTATACGATGTATATTGATATTATTTTCATATGTGCATGTTTCTCATGGTTTGTTGAGTGTTTAGTAGGTGCGGATTGCGCTTGCTTCGCATTTGGAGCTTGCTTTCGCACTATATTAGCCGTATATGCTAGCTAATAATATATAAGGTACATATCTCGGATTACATACCGTACTTTTACACTTTTTTCCCTTCGAGATGCCTCATCACTTGATGAGATGTATATTTGTGATATATATACTGTAATTTTTTTTTTCCATCGAGCCGCGCAAAGTAGACTCCTCCGAAATTTTCCGTAAATCCGGGTGTTAGGAAATTTTTCAAGTTTTAAATTTTTTTTTATAACTTGTTTTGGTAACTAACTTTTAAAGTTAGAAAGCCATTTGGAGTAACTGAGTGGAAGCGTAGTTACGACTTTATAAGTGGAATTTCATTGTTTTATAAGTTGGTAACTTTGAATAAAATATATCTAATGTTGAATTCTATACTTAGTTCCTTTTCCCTTCTTTTTCCTTTTCGGGGACGAAAAGTTTTGAGTAGGGGAGAGTGTAACAACCCGTAAATTTTCGATAATTAAAATAGCTAATTTAATAAGATTTCATGATTTAATGTTAGAAAAAAATTTGTAATTCGTTTGAAATAATAATAACTGGAATGAATTGCAACAATAATTATCCAAGTAATGAAAAATAAAAGCTACTTAGTGAATGCATTTGCAATCAAAAGTTGAATAGGATAATAAATGTTGAATTCATTGGGTATAATAGAGTAATTGATTGATAAGTAAAATCTATTTAAAATCAAATATTGAATATTGAACAGGTAAATTGTTTAAATTAAATATTTAAAACTTATTAAATAATTGAATAACTGTAAAATGAAAATAGGGTTCTAAATTGTGAATTGGTTTTAAAAGTTGAATCTTATAAGTTCAATTTCAATATTTCAAAAGATAGTGAATTATTGGATAATCGTAATTGTTTAAATTAAATATTTGGAATTTATTGAATAATTTAATAATGGGAATTGAATAACCGTATAATGGAAATGGTTGTTCTAAAATTTTAACTCCTTTCAAAATTTAATTTTTAAGTTCGTTTTGAATATCTCAAAAGATAGTGATTTAAGAATAATCAAATTGTTCAAATTTAATACTACAGATGTTTGAATAACTAAATTAAATTAAATTTATGAAAATAGGGTGAATAATTGAGGTTTGATATAATACGATTCAAATTGGTTTCCAAAGTGAATGTAAGTTATATTGGGTTATAATAGAGTTAATAAGATTTTAAAATTGGAATTTATTGGATAATTGAATAATGGGTTTAATATGATTGAAAATGATTTGTAAAATATTATTTTATCATATTAAAGTTAGAATGATGTTGTAGAACTTTTAAAATCGAATTAAAAGTAAATTTGTGAAAATTGAATATTTTAATATTTAATTATCGACTGGAAAATAGCCAAATTTTGAACAGTCTCAGAATTGTACGAAACTAGTTCCCTTGGATCCGTAATAGTTAGATATTATTGGATTTCAATTTTCGTAGCAATCGGAGTTTTCGTTTGACCGTGGCAGCTCGAAGCGCGTCGAAATTGTTTTAATATTAATTTGACGAGTTAAAATAGCCATTTTTCAAACTATCTCGGATTTCGACGAAACTAGTTTCATCGGATCCATAATGTGATATTATTGTAAGGTTTCAAATTTCGTGTCAATCGGATTTACCGTTTGTCCGGGGCAAGCCAAAACGCATAGAAAATCGTTTAATCGGTTTAATTTAAAATCGATCGTTTGTTGCTGTAACTCGCACAGATGATCGAATTAGCTCCTGAGACCTATTCCATTGTGTTCGGAACGCGGTGTAAACCCTAGAAACGCCGGTCACCGCGCGTAAATCGGAGCTCGAAAATCCGGAATGAATAGAGTTCGTCGTTTTTCTATAAAGGCACTTCATTAGTTCTTTTTTTAAAAAAAAAACCCTAACCCTTGAAAAATGGCCGACCGCCTCCTACAATTCAAAGGCCGAAAATTACTCGTTCTCTCCCCTCAAATTCTTCGAATCCGTTCACAATTTCAAAAAGTTTTCAACTGCAATTACATAGAGGGTGGAGAGACGAATACATCCAACGGTGGATTCGAGCAATCCTCGCCGTTTGGAGGCAGGATGGGGCCGCGTTCCCCAAGGATTCGCGCACGCTTCTCGAGCTTGGGGGGGGCGAGCTTGACCAAAGTGCAGCCGAAGATGGCATTGGCGAAGGGCTTTCGCGTGAAGGTATTTGATCGTCCTGGAATCGATCGAGGCGGTGGCGAAAATCGATGAAGATGGCGGCTGATGGGTTAGGTCGTTGTTTGATAAAATTTAATTGTCATATAGATTATCATTTGAATTAACCGTTAAAAAAATAAATTGACAGTTAAATTGAAATTGGAATTGAATTGCGATTAAATTACCTGACATTGATAACTATGAAATTGTCATGAATTGTATTGTCTATTGAATGATGTATTTCGATGGATGCTATTGGTAGATATATAAATGTTTGGATGTTTATTTGCTTATATATATCCTGTTATGCATACATATGAAACTGTGATTTGATTTAAGTGATATATATTCATCCCTGACATTTAATTGAAATAAATAATTACTTGGCTATAGGATAGAAAATTATATACGGAAACCGAATTGGCTAAATTAATAATTTTTAAAATCGTCGATTTGAAATTTATTTAAATGTTTGGTTTAAAAGTTAAAAAGAAATCGAATTTATCGAAAAATTGAGTTTGGAATGTTGAAATAAATTTTGGTTAAAAGAAATTGTTAAATAATTAAAGTGGAGACTTTGGAATTTAAAATCGGGATATGATTGAATTCCGAAAATTGATTTGTTTAAAGATTTAACCTTAATTCGAGCTTTGAATATTACTAAGTAAAAGTGATATAAAAATGATATTTTGAAATCGAGCTTGGAATTGAATCATATTTGAAATTTGGATTTAAACTTGAATATTGATGGATAATTTTGTTAAGTGTTATAAATGGATATTTTTGAAAAATCAAGCTCCAAATCGATATAAATTGAAATTGAATCAACTGAAAGTGAATATAAAATTGAATAAATTTGAAGTCAAAGTTGACGTTGATTGAATCGAAATCGAAATTGAATTGGTAGAAGGGAAATTGAAATTGTTTTGAATTGAGAAGTTATAATTGAAATGGTTTGGTTTTGAAGATGTTTTATTTTGTTTCAAAATTTCTCAGTTATATAAACCATTTTTGAATACTTAAACTGTTTTAATCTATTTTAAATTTACTTAACCCAATTTAAATTATTTTAAACTAATTTATCTATTTTAAATTCATTTTAAGACTTTAAGTATTTTTAACTACTTTAATTATTTAAACTACTTAAAACTATTTTCTTAGGATTTTCAAGCTGGTTAATAAGGTGAAATGTTTATGTTGAAATCTTGAATTTGAATACGAGTTGGGTTAAATGAAGTTGCAACCTAAATTGAATTTCGAAATCATTTGGAAATCAAAACAAGATATTGAGGCGAAAATGATTTTTGAAACAGAATCTTACATTTGAATAGATACGATGATATTTGAAACGGATTTGATTTTTGAAGCGAATATGATATTTTGATATCAATTATGAATCGATTTGAAATGTAAAAGAGCCAACGGTGTAATAATACATAGTTATTAAAGAGACCGGGATCGGATATGGACATACTCTCTGTTGATACCGAAAACTACTTTAATAACTTGTATACGCGGAGTGTTGATCCAGAATGAAGTGGATGGTTTGGTGAACGCGTTGACTGAAGAAAGAGAACGATATTGGATGACCCCTGACATGAATAAAACAGGAGTCGCGCCGGGCCATTGAGGTTCATCATCTCTAGCGGACACACTTCTTAGATACCATATCTATTACATTTGTGATTCGATTTGGGTGCACCCCTTGATTTGGGAGTGTTGTTTCGCGGTGTTGGGGTAGCTGCTGACTATGCTCAACATCAGTCCGGATCACGCAACTACTAGTATCCTAGTTGGTATCGCCTCATGTATCTTGTTATATTGATTATCCTATTCGCGACCATTACGTTATGTTTTGTGTTATACCTATGGGGTACCCTCTGATAACCACCAGTTTACGGTGGGGCTTACGGTGCTGTATAGATTATGGCATTATAAAAATGTGTTAAGGGGGATCATGGTAACGCCTTAACGCTATTTTGATACTTTATATTACTGATAGACATTATCTACTTAGCGTACATTACTACATAGTAGATAGTTTAACGGATCCTTAAGAGATGGAAAATCCCGTAACATCTCTTGAGTTATTGCACGCACGTTGACACTGGATATAAGATGTCAAACCCCGTAAACATCTCTGACGCCGTTACACTCATATTTATTTACGATTGATTTAACTTTCATAAGGATATTTTAGTTCTGACTCGAGTGTTTTGTCTTTTCATTATGCTCGGGTCAGTCCTGAGTTTTTCAGATTTTTGAAGATCTATTCTGGAGGATGAAAACGAAGATTTGGTATACTATTACTATTATTACCCTTGCATCATGCTATCTGCTGCATTATTTTAATTGTTCTGTTGTATATGTATAACTCTGATAAATGTTGTATAAATAATTGTCAAAGTATAGTAAACAGCTTCATGAACTGTTTATTTGACTATTATATTTTATCGTTCCGCTGCGAGATTCTGTGTTGTTTCTTTTCCTTTATTTCTCTTTCTTTTCTTTTCTTATTTACCCCAATAACTATCTGCCCTTTTGAATGGTTTGGAATCGGCATATGTATTTGATCGTCGGTTTAAACTGTCCAAAAAGGCGGGTCGTTATAACAACATTCTTCCATCTTAAAAGGCGACATCATATTCACGTCTCGTGTCGTATATCTTCCAGATTAATAATGATGATAACATTCCACCCAATATAGAGAAAGCATTGATTTTTCAAGTCAATAGTTTCATCACCATCCTTTGTTGCCTATTGGTCTTCTTTTTGCTGATCCAACCGTCCATTTAAAAATCAATCCAACAGCTTCTGTTTCCCTATTTCTTTCTATAAATAGTCAGGTCTCTTCTCCTTTATTCTCTTACCTTCAATCTATAAGCTCAAGCCAAAAATTTGATGGGATCAATGACTTTATATAGATGTTACCATTCTTTGACAATGAATGAATTTGCTATCATTTGACTTTGCATATTGTTTAGCGTGCATATGTACACACAAAGACACATCGTTTCCAATGCTAATAGTAAACTATTCTCGTAGTTTTACTTTCTTAGTGTTTTTATTCAATGCAAGTTTAGTTAAAATGAATATGAAATTACACTGATTTTTTCTTCTAGTTATGCAACCAAATGGTTAATTTATTTACCATTGTCTGATTGTACTACTAATATATTTGGCATCTTGCTAGTATTTTAAGCTTTTAACAAAAACAAACGGGTTTATATTATTCTAGTACAGTTGCTGACCTTGTTCTAAAAGTAAATACAAAAAGGAGGTAGGCTGTTCATATTTTAATTTGCAACAGTGATTTTTGAAAGGACAAACCGACCCGACATTATCCAAGACTTCCACACTTCAGTCTGGACAAACCATCCCTTTGGCCATCGCAGTGTTCTGATATTCTACCACTGCCTTGTTCATTACAGATAATTCGCCTATTATTCTGAATCTTTTTTATTACTGGATTTTACATGTGCTGCATGAAGAAATGTTAGATTACGGAGAAAAAAGAGGAATGTACACAATGTTCTATCCTCTTGTTTTTTACTATTGTGTTTATTTTTACAAAGGGAACTTTCAAGAAGATACCTGGTTATAAGGATAAACAAAAATTTGATATTTGTTCACAGGTGTGGAGATATTTGATAATGTAATAGGATTTAAAATCTATTTTATTAGTGTTTTAATGTAATTGGATCCTCGTACAGGTAGGTATTAATGTAATTGGAAGCAAATGTGATGTTTTACGTTATGCTTGGAAGTAAATGCATTTAAGAGTAGTACTGCATGGCACTCCTCACGTTAGATTTCTTTAATGGCACACAATAGTAATAAAATGTCACTTTGTAAATTAACTATATTTTTGTAACTTTTTTTCAATTTGTATTGTATGTTTAACGACCAACTAGTCAGGGGATTCTATGTACATGAGATAAGATGTTACGTTTTGGAGAATACAATCATTGTTGAATTCGATTATTAATGTACGCTAATTAGATTACTTCAAACTTAGAATTAGTAGTTTCAATGGTAGGTTTATTTTGGAAACTTGATGGATGATGCAAATTATGTTCCTTTCTAGAACCATTTCACATTTAAATATAACCGTTGTAATATGTAATTTTAAGACAATCACTGTAGATGGGTGCAAACTTAATTAGATCAAATATGATTATATGTTAGTTTAGGAGGTAATTTGCAGCAGGTAAAAGCAACTTCCATTGATTAATGGATAATCAACTGTTAACATGTAGCAAACATTGATCAATGGATAATTAGAAGGTTTGTGATCGTTATAAAAATAGATATTTATTAGGACAATAACAAAAATTTAATTGAAGGACGTCAAGATTTTAATTAGATGAAAAATCAATGTTATTTATAACTAACATTTTATAAAATATAAAATTAAATATAATGCTAGCTATAGTCTTTTTAACATTTGTTTCGGTTTAAAAATAAATTTTGATGCATTTTGGTTTAATTTTTTTTGAAGTTATTTTTTTGTATTTAATACTCTTAAGTTTGTGCTATTCAGAATTTATTTGATGCATGCGTTGATTTTATGCAACTGGTATATCTGTCTGCTTGCATCACCTTTTCTCCTATCCTATGGGAGTCGATGCGACTTCTTTGTTTGGATTTAACTTACCATTTAAATTATAATAATTTATTGAGAATACTTGTGTATTAATATCTTTTTATAATACATATGTTGTTCACCCAGTTAGAGTTGATAATTGATCCCTTAATTATTATTATTTTTTTAGACTATTTGAGCAGGGGAATGCTCTTAAGTTTTTTTTAGGAAACCTTGGTGCTTCTTGTTAATATTTCCTTGTTTTTACTTAGTAAGATATTGTGCATGGGAGTATTAACATACTTTTATGCGTTACTCAAGGAGAACTCTAATATTGGATTTTTTTTTGGAAATATCACTAATTATTGGGAATGTAAATATCATATTCTAATTTGGGAATAAAATGTATTCATATTGCATTAACTGGTTAAATTTTGCTATACTATAAGAGTTTTTTTGGGTATAGTCGTGTCTACAATTTCTACGTACTTCCAAAGATCACAAGAAAAGTAGACGTAATGAAAGAGACAAATTTTGAATTAGCGGTTTCAATTATATGTAAGTAAACTTAATGAAAGAGACAAATTACATTACTATACTGTACCATCCCACAAACTAAATATAACTATTATAATATATGTAATGTGTAAGACATTTAAAAAGTTGCCATTATATGTATGTAAACTTAATTAGCTCATATAAGATTGCACTTAATTAATGGGCACTCAAGTGGTTACATAAAGAAAATAAATTCGTTGTATATATGTATCTTTATTGCACATATTTTTTATTATTAGTAGGCATATATAGATGTAGCTAGATACACGTGGTGCAAAATTAATTTTTTAACATACATATACACAAGAACTTTATGACTTTATAGATAAATGTTATGTTATAGTGTAATATTGTAATAATTTATGACTTGTGATTAAAGATGTTTTAATAGTTTTCGTGTTAAAATCAAGTCATATAAAGTTCTGTGAAATCACGTATGTTCAATGTAGTTTGATTTCAAACTTTTTGAAAAACTTGGTTACAGAGAATTACTTATTATTTGGTATTTTGGTTTCCGATTTTAAATGTAGGATGAAATACTTTCTTTATGTTTTGTAATTTTTATGTGATAGCAGTATTGTCATATCTATGTTCATTTTTACTTTATTAATCTTCAGCTCATCATATAGCTATTAAGTTTGTTTCGTGAGAGTGATCACTTAAATATGATGCATGCCTGATTTTAAATGCTTTTCGGTCTCTTTTATGGTTTCGTACATTTCCTTAGCAAGTTGTTTGTATTAAAGTACCTTTTTAATATGTACACTGATCTCCATTAGAGTTGGAAATTAGACCCAAAATAATTTGTGTTATTTTTGTTTTAGATTATTTGAGCCGTGGAATGCTCCTAAGCCTTTTACTATAGTACGATATTGATATTATGTTGAAATTTTAAGAAAAATTATGTTTAGCTTTATTCAAAATTTTACACGAAATCTACTGCTCAATTTCTTATACGAAAATACCTCCAACTAATGTGGTTTTAACAATTCAATACAGTTCAGTTAAAATAAGAGAATGCATGTGGCAAAATATCAACTAATTTACTAGTAAATTAATGGTATCGCAAATTGATTAGATGTTCAAGATGACATGAAACTAGTTTTTTAACCTCTTGATAAATAAAATCTCTAATCAATTACATCTCGATAGAATTTACAGTGGTAACGGCAAGCAATTGTGAGGGTAAGCAATTATGAGAGTATGGCTTCATGAAATTGGGTTGTAACGACCCGATATTTTCAACCATTCGCATCCGCACATGTCGGACTTGAATTGCTCAAAATACCGCGTTGTAAATAAAATTTGGCAAATCTCAAAATATATAGTAAATACATAATCACAGATCACAGACACAGAGTATTTAATAATGCAGCGGAATTTAAAAGAAATAGTAGTTCATAAAGCTACTATATAAAAATAAGATATATCAGAGTTAAACATGATACAACAAAAAGTAACAAGATACATCAGGTACAAATTAGAATACATCACTGGAATCACTGGATACAGAAAGCAAAATAGATGGCTGGATCTTCAAGGAAAGCTCCAACTCCGAAGGTGAATCTTGAATGCTAACTCACTCAATCTGACTCGAGCGTAAAGCAAAATACAAAACACTCGAGTCAGGACATAAATACTTATGAACTGTAAATAAACTCAAGTGAACAGTAACAAAAATGCATCAGTAACTTAAAGGATGTTTGAGATCGCCCATCCTTTAAGGATCCGTTAAACTATTTACTATGTAGTAATATTGCGCTACTATAATAATGTCTACAGTAAAATAAACATACTTTTAAATAGCGTTCCGGGCTACCCATATCACCCTTCACACATAATAGTCCCAGTAGTCCATCCAATATCATGCCATCTCCACTCTGGGTGACTGTCAGAGGATACCACATGGGCTACGGGAGAAAAACAAACTCGTAGTAAAGGCTCGGTATGGTAGGTGACACGGCACACAAGGCAATGTCAGGGTAGATATACCAATTACGCACACAGGCTGGTGGTAACGCAGCAGCCACATACGCCCACCTCGGAACATACTCCCAATCAAAATCGGAGGATGGCCATCTAATCAAACACCAGTAAGAGTATAGTATCGAAGGAATGTGTCCGACCAGAGGTGCTACCTCCTTTGGCCCGAGATCGCTCCTATTTTAGCCACCTTATGCCAACTCACGGGAGTTGGGTCCATGTAATATACCTCAAGAACGTCGCCACCATCCTACTTCATTATGGAATCTCCACCGCGTACACGGTTGTTAAAGTGGTTTTCGGAGTCGGCAGAGAGTATGACAACTTTCGATCCTGGTCTCTTTAACAACCAAACGTTATTATAGCGCCGTGGTCATTTCAAAATAGTTTACATTTCAAAAGGATCAAATCATTTCATTTCAAAACTATATTCCTTTCAAAATAGTTTACGCCTCGAAACCAAAACCATTTTTATTTCAAAACTATTTATTCAATCAAAATAGTTTATACTTCGAAACCAAAATCATTTTTATTTCAAAACTATTTATTCAATCAAAATAGTTTATACTTCGAAACCAAAATCATTTTTATTTCAAAACTATATTCAAATCAAAATAGTTTATACTTTATCATTTCCATCTCAAACCTATATTCACTTCCAAAAATCATAATACTTTCAAAGTTATAACTCTTTCGAAACCAAAATACTTGAAATCATTACACTTTGAAAATCATAACATTCTGAAATCATACATTTGAAATCATGAAACATTCATTTAATTCTTTACATTTTACAAATTTATTTCCAATTTAATTCAAAATTTCAAATTTCCAATTTAATTCAAATCAAACCATCAATTTCAATTCAATTCAGTTTTCTAACAAAACATTTCAAATCTTATAAATTTCAAATATAGATTTGATCTACAAAATAAGCTATCCAATTTTAATATGTTTCCAAACTTTAATATCCCACATTTCAAAACTAAACTTTATAATTAGATATATTCATATCTCAAATCTAATTTCATTATTATGTAGTTTTGAAATATTCATTTCATAAATCCAATATTATTAAAATAAACTTAAATTACAATTAAACCAAATATCTTTTCATACAAATATAAACTTCAAATATTCCTTTATCAAATAAAGCAAAATCAAATATCATTCAGCATTCACGTTCTTTATTAAAATAAAGATCAAATCATTTCCAAACCATTTCAAAATCATTAAAATATTACATCCTTTCAAAACTTCATAATCAAATCATTATTTGAATTAAAATCCAAATATTCAAAGTTAAATATCATTTAAAAATCAAATATGCCATTCATTTATTATTTCAAACATCATTACCAAAAATACATTCTAAAATTCCATTCAAAAATTCATTTATTATCTTACATTTCATTCCGTTTAACACATAACCAAGTAAACTTTATTTAAATTCAAATTCAATTTAAATTCCTTAAAAATTCAAATTTAAATATTCAAACTTCTAAAATTTCACAGATAATCCATTTCAAAAGTTAAATTATTTAACACTTTAAAATATAGCACAAACAGTGTTAAAATCTATAACATTTCAAAACATTGTCAAATTATAGCAACGACAGCATTTATAAAGTGCTATCGTAGCTTATATTTTCCAAAATGGTTTATTTCAAGAATAGCGACATTTATAAAATGTCGTAATAGATATTTAGTTATTTCAAACATTGTTAGATTCAAAACAATCGCATTAAAATGTTGTCAAAAGACTAAAGCATTTTGAAAATGCTATAAAATTCCAGGTTTCATTTTAGCTTTTCAAAAATAATAATAAAACTCCAAATTTTTATTATTACAACTTAAAAATCATATTTCTAGACTTCAAAATTTCACATTTAAAATCATTTTAACATATGATTTAACACAATAAAATTTTAAGATCAAATATTCAATTTTGCAAACTCCATTCATTTATTAAGTCAAAATTTACTGTTTATTAATTTATAAATTTAATAAACTTAAAATTTTACTTCAAATATCATTTCAAAACTTTAAATTTAATTTCCATTATTTATTTACATCCTAAAATAAAATTTAAAGTCAAACGTCACATTTACTCCAAATTTACATACTTGAATTCACTTAAATTCACAATTTCAAGATTTAATAATTAACTTTCTTAAAATCATAATATATATATTTTAAATCAAAATTTCATACTTTTGAAAATACATATTTAAAAAAAATCATTTAAAAATATACCACGGGGTCTGTATATAATTTTCTAAACTAGGTCAAGTGATACAGATATATATCATTTCAATCCGTAATTTACAAAGAAAACCGGGTTTTATCATTTCAAACCCGCAATCCCAAGTCAGATAAAATACAATAAAAATCGCTCAGGCCTATCATTTCAGCCCATAACAATTTTTCCCTATTCTAAAGTCTGTTCGGGTATGTATCATTTCAACCCATAGTGATTCTATTCTAACAGGGAACTTGCAGTGTGAATATATGCATAAACAATATAAACAATGTCAATGTCACAGTATAATGTCATATATCAGATGTCAGGTGATAATTAACAGTTTTAACATGGTATAGCATATCATATGATCAACATTAACTTGCATTACATTTTATATCACTAAACACTTGTCATCAATTCACTATTTCATAAGTATAAATGTCAGAGTGAGAAAGACTCACCGTTATCAAAGCTAGAGACAAACAACACACACAAGAGCGATTCCAAAGGCACGACAAGCACGATTTGATTTGAATAGATGGAGACCCTTGTATACAACACAAAACATAACATACATAAGCACAAATATAGATATCGACATACAAATATAATTAACAACTTTAGTTTGCGAAACAGATGCAAAACAAGAGAGATGACCAAACCTTAGAAGCAAAAGACCTGCACACGACAGCATAAGCTTGTCACATGATCAAATGGGCTCGCTCTCATCACACTAGGCTCGGCCTAGATGCCAACAGGGCTCAAGTTTGGGTCAATATGGGTTCATATGGCTCGGCCTAACTTGGATATGAAGGAGTGGAAGTTGTGACATGAGAAATACAAAAGTCAATGCAATTAAGTGGATGTTTGGTGCAACTATAGGTTCGGCCTACCATGGCTTGGGCTTGGCCATGCAAGGGGATGGTCAGGTGGTGGCTGGAGTGGCGGTCAAAGGTGTTGGAGGGACTGGTGGTGGCGGCCATGGAGGTGGTTTAAGTGAAAAATGAAGGTTATGGCCTTAAGGGTTTGGCTAGGCTAGTTTTCAAGTGATGCTTGTATTAATTTGAGGAATTTGCAACCTTGGGAGGGCCATGGCCTGTAATGGTCAGTGGAGTAGGAGGAGTAGCTGCCAAGTATGGTGGAGGTGGTGGTCGTGGAGTTGGAGTGGACTAGAGGCCGAGCTATGCTAGAGGAGGAACAGGTAGAAATCATTGAAAAGAAGTAGGAAAGAAAGAATGAAGCCATAAGTTTTTTTTTCCTTTTTTTCTTCATGAAGCCGTGAGTTTTAGGGGGAAGATGAGAAAGAGTTTTCACGTGAAAAGGAAAATGGAATGTCAGCTGAAGAGTGGAGTTAAGGCAGTCAATTGAAGAGATGTTGGTTGAGAAATGAAAAGACAGAATACAAAAAGGCTTGAGCAAATAAAGAGTCACAAACCTTTCAAATTTCCACCATTTCTTTTTAAATTTTAAATACATGTAAAATATATATAAATACAGATAAAAACACGAAAATATAATAAATAAACAAAAATAAATAAATAAATATTAATTAAATATAATTAAATTAAGAAAATAGCAAAGAAAATATAAACTAGGCTTGAAAATTTGAAAATAAATGAAATGAACTTTGGAAAAATTGTATGTACATGAAAAGTATTTATAAATAAAGATAAAGACATAAAAATAAAATGCATACATAAAAATGAATAAATAAATTTTAATTAAATATAATTTAAATGAAGAAAATAGCAGAAAAATGGAAACTAACCTTTAAAAATAGAAAATAAATTCAATGAGCTTTGGAAAAATTCAAACATCACTTTAAAAATATTTAAAAGGTAAAAATATATGTAACATAACATATAATACAATTTGTAATAAGATATGACAATTAAAAAGATTATTTATATAATTTAAAATAAACAATATTGTTAAATAAAATAATTTACACCCAATTTTGTAAAAAGCATAACTTTCACAATATTATTCGGATTTCAACGAAACGAAAAGCAGTGTTCTTGAAATTTTATTTACTTTCATAATAAAAGATAAAATTCAAATTTTCAAAATTCTAAAATTTAAATATAAAAGTCAACGTTTGACCAGATTGGCCAAAATTCACATTTTCTGGAAATATTCAATTTATGCATATTTGAAATTCTAATCCGTATCAAAATCAACATTTATATTTAAAATAACAAAATATATTCATTTTAATAAATAAAATAAATTATTTAAATTAGGAATTTAAATTAAAATAATTAAAATATATAATTGCACTGATCGGAAAATACAGGGTTGTTACATGGGTGGTGTTAGATAACTTTTTAAAATAGGGAAAGTAAAATGTTATACTCTCTATCATTTAATATGTTAAGGCGTCAACATAATATGTTAAGAAAATATAATATGTTAAAAAATGGTGGTACTGAATAGGGAATGAGACATATTATATTGGATGTTCAGTCTACTAGGGAGAAGGTTTAGTCGATGATCGAACTAAACGTGAGGCATTCTCCTTCGGCCATGCAGTTCAGTTGTTTGACTATTTTCTATATTTAATTTTTTTTAACATTATGCTCAATTGATTTTTTTTTCCATAAAGGATATGTCAAGATTGGAGTAAAATCCCCGCACCTTGCAATCTCACATTGTAGTTCTCACACAGAGAAAGTAATGAAGGTGTGAACGAACTATCGTGAAATGCAACATATCTTTAGTGAATCACAATATATCTTGCACATCCTCGTTTATTTGGGTGTGCCACTCTTTGAAGATATGCTATCAGAATAAAAAGAGTCCGTCCTTATAAACAAAAATTAAACCTACAAAGTATGATAAAGGCGTAGGAGATTTTGTGTTAGTCAAAGATAAAGTATAAAATCAAATAACAATTTTTTTTTATTTTACTCTATTTCTAAAGCATTATACTATGGTTATATTGGTTAAAAACACTTCACTTTCTAGTTTATTTCTAATCAAAGCATTTTAACCGAATATAATTGTTTTGGAAATAAAGTAAAATTAAAAAAGAAAAAAGAAATGGTTATTCGACTTTGTAGTTTTACCCTCGATAAACACCAAATTTCTTGTGCCTTCCTCATACTTATAGGTTTATGGTTTCTTATACGGACGCACTCTTTTAATTCGATAATCTTCAAAAAGAGGCACTTTCTGGAAAGGATGGATCATTGCGGTTCGCTGATGATATTTGGATTTCGTGATAGTTTGTCCGCTACTTCGTTTCTTTTTTTGTATGCGAATTGCATCATAAGATTACAAGTAATCACCAACTTCGGCATATTCTTTATGCACGAATTTTTTTAAATTTAATTATAATGTTAAAATTTAAATTAACTCATATTATAGAAACTTATTCGACGGACTTGATTAAATATTCATATGTGCTTTCTACAGACAAAGTAGCTCCAAAGGCTGTCTTTTTTTCTTACGAGATAATATAGAACATGTTTGGAGTCGGTCTGAACAATGACGTCCCCAGTCAAACCCAACTGGTTAATCAACTGAATTACGTGGCGTAGGGCGAATGCCTCGCATTCAGTGCCATAATCTGTACTTCATGTTTAGGTAATCAAACAAAGTTTCATACCAATATGGGACAGTACTTTAGATGTCTTGTTGAAAGGATAATGTCGAATTTTGATTTTTTTGCCCCCCCATTTTTTTCTTAGTAAATTTAGTTTTCCCATTGTTGAAATGATAATGTCCAGTCTATAGGCGGCTAACAAAGCTCGTCTTCTTGCTTTCTTTATCTGATTCAGAAATTTTCTATTTGTCCTTTTTTTATGTATTTATATCGTTGCAATGACGAGACTGTCAAGTTTAATTGTTGAAAATTTGTGACGGATGGAAATTTGTTCCTGAGCGGTTACAATTATGGCGATTTGTTTCCAATTTTTATGGACCCATTCTATCTTGCTTTCAATTTCGGTTTGGTTCGCTTAACATAACTTTCTTTAGTGCCATGATCTATACTTCATGTTCACGTAATCAAACAAAGCTTCATACCAATATAGAACAGTACTTCAGATGTCCTGTTGTATTATGACTTTTTTTCTTGCTAGATTTAATTTTCCCTTGCTGCACTTTGTTATTTTTACATATTTTTTCAATGTTCTAGATTTATCTTGTATGAACTACTGAATGTTTTCTTTATAATGTTACTGTTTACATTATATTGCACCGAAAATCACCGTAGTACGATCATTTCTACCATGCTGCAACTTCATTTTGTTAAAAGATGTTCATTTAATTGGACTGAACGAAAATTTGGTATCGGGTTCTATTCAATTTTTCCTTCTCTGCCATTGTTGTGCTCTAAAATTCTCACTGTCTTAGCTTCTTTCAATTGTTTCGCTCATTAGAGTTGATTCCCCCATTATTTTCAATCCTTTTGATTGCTGTTCTTACATGTGCTGTAGAAGAACTGTTGGATTTTAGAGAAAAAAGAGTGACGTGTTCTAACAAATTATGTTGACTCTTTTAGTACAAAGAGTACCTGTATTTAATATAATGAACAATTGTGTTGACTATTATATATGTAGATAATGGTTTTATCGGGTGTAATTATATGTGTAAATCCACATACTGCTCAATACTCATTCTTTTGCCATCATGTTTATATATTTTTCCCACTTTACGAAGGGAACTTTCAAGAAGATACCTGTTTATAATAAGCATTAACAAAATTTTGACATTTGCTTACAGGTGTGGAGATATTTGGTAACGTAATTGGATTTAAACTCTAGTATTTGAATTCAATGTAATTGGATCATGTAGCAGTTGTGCATATTCAGAAATCACATAGAAGCAATCATGATATTTTAAGTTACGCTTGGAAATAAATGCATTTAAAAGTAGGTGTCGCTTGACGCTCTTCATGTTAGATTTCTTTGATGGCACATAGTATTAATAAGAGTTCTAAATAGGCTATACTTTTGTAGTATTTGTATTTATATGTTAGACGATCAACTGAAGTCTGGTGATTCGGTGTACATGTGATATGACGTTATATTCAAGAGGATATTTTCATTTTGATATTTTTAATAATAGTTGTAATATCTTTGGTGTCAAATTTTTTTGTGTCAGGGTGAACTATTAAAAACGTTCATAATATCAAATCTTAACATCACTTTAGAACATGATTTAACAATTGAATTTCTTTTACAAATTCAAATCGTTCTTCAACAGATTTTATCAAATTTTAATATCATTTAAAAATAAGATCTAATAAATAATGTGTTTTTTACAAATTCAAAACGTTCATCCAAAAATAACATTAATTAATAATATGAATTCAAATTCAAATTTAAAAAAAAAATGCGGCATAATGATTTCAATGTAAAGAAGTTCTATCAAACATATATGTGATTTAACATAAGTTGGATTATATATTTTTTGGAAAACTTGATTACTACAAGTCACTTTTTAGTTATTTTGGTTTTAATGATAAGGCAAGAAGTTCTTTCATTTTGGTTAGTGATCGTTGTGCAATAGCAGTGGTATTTTATCTAATATTTTTTTTGTTATAAAATTGATAGGAAAACAGACATTACAGGGAAAAAAGATTTAAACTGAAGAACAAGCTTTTTTAGGTTGATGGACAATTCTTATGAACATTATGTATAGTAAAAAAATGAATATAATGGTACTTCTAACTAGTATTTTGTTTAACGTTAATTGTAATTAGCATTTGTTCTTGGTTTAAAAATAAAATTTAATGTACTTCAGTTTAAATTTTTTTTAACGTTTGTCCTTCTTTCTGTTTCTTGCACTCTTCGGTTGGTGTGCTGTTAAGAATTCATTTGATGCATGTGCTAATTTTATGCAATTGGCATGTACGACTTTCTGCGTCACCATTTCTCGTAGCTTATGGGAGCAGGTGCGATAACTTCTTTGGATTTGAGGTACTATTTATATTATAATAATTGTTGAAAATAATTATATATTAAAATCATTTTTAAGACATATGCTATTCGCACAGTTAGGTTGGTAACTGAACTCCAATTAGTTATTGTTGTCTTTTTAGATTATTGGAGCAGGGGAATGATCTTTAAGTTTTTTTTTAGTAAAACCTTGGTGTTTTTGTTTAATATTTCCATGTTTTTAGGATATTGCGCATGGGAATATTAACATATTTTTATGCTTTACTCAAAAAATCTAGAGAATTCTAATGTTATGATTATTTTAGAGAATAGCACTAATTATTGGGAATGTAAACGTCATATTTTAATTTGCAACTAACATACAGACAAATTGCATTCATAGGTTAAATTTTGCTACACTTTAAAAAAATGATATTAGTAAATTATTTCTATGTATTAGTATAACATAAATAGCACCTTATGTCCAAAAGGAAAAGAAACAGTCATGCCTACTATTTCTTCGTACTTCCAAAGATCACAAGAAAAGTGATGTTGTGATGTAAGTGAGCATGAGAGAGATTGTTCATACAGGAATGTGGACATGCGATAGTCGAGGTGATATAGTAGTGAGATGAGTTGCTTAAACATAGTTAGGGTGAAGAATGGGGGCATATCACTACTGCGTATATACGTCAAAAATGAAAGCTACTTGTATTGGTTGGGCTTGGGCGTGTTAGTTGAGTAACATGTAATCACGATAGTACATTTGCACTAGCTATGATTGAAATAGTTGTTGTAAAATTATTTGTGGTAACTAATTGTTAGTTAACATGTAAACAACCATTTACAAATGATCTTGTACATCTATAATTTGATCAATGGAAATATAACCTCAGCCCTCTATTCATTTGCGTTGGTGGCATGAATAGAGAGTTCGGGGTGATTGCTTTGATTTAATGTAAATGTTAAAAGGTTGTCTGCAAATAGTTGTTTTAATATTTGTTAACTATTGTTGGTCATAAATAATCCTACTGCAAATGTATGAATCATAGCTCTTTCTAAAGGTATTAAACCGTAATTAACAGAAGATTGTTGCGTAAGTACGAGATTGAAATGAAAAATACAAATATAGGAATATAAAAGCATTTGAATGTAAAAGTACGAGATTGAGAGGTTACCTGAGCAACGATTATTTTTTCTTATAGTTTCGCGATTGAAGTGGTTATGGTGATTTGTTTGCAATTATGATGGATCCGTTCAATCTTGGTTTCAGTTTTAGTTTGGTTTGCTTCTCATAAATTTCCTCAATGCCAATATCAGTACTACTTTATGTTTAGGTAATCAAACAATGCTTCATGTTAATATTGGACAGTCCTTATTGGGGTAAATATGATAAATTTTGATATTTTCCACCATTTACTTCTTAATAAATTCGGTTTTGCTGTGTTGTAGTTTGTATTTCAGCAATTTTTTCCAATTTTCTAGATTAATCTTATACGAACTATTGAATCTTTTATTTATAATGTTATTGTTTTTATTATATTATATTGGAAATCACTATAGTTTGATCGTATCCACTGTGATGCAACTTTATTCTGTCCAAAGATGTTGAATTAATTGGACTAAAGGAAAAAATTGCTCTCGATTTCTATCAATTTTCGTTTTCTATCATTGATGTGTTCTGATATTCTGTGACTGTCTTAGTTTTTTTCAATTATTTTGTTCATTATAGTCAATTCGCCTATTATTCTGAATCCCTTTGATTGTCATATTATAATTGTGCTACAAGAACTATTGAATCTTAAACGTCGTTACATTTACGAGGATATGATTATTCTTTTACTTTGGTTAATATATACACTAATTTGAGTTTAGCAAATTTAGAATTTATCGTTTCAATGGTACCTTTATTTTGAATATGCAAGGATAGATACAAAGTATATTACTATATAGGACTATTTCACAAATTAAATATAACCATTGTAAAATGTAATTTAAGACGCTTAAAAAGTCATTATTCATGGATGTAAACTTGATTAGATCAAATATGTTATATATATATAGATGTTTTCATGTTGCACTTTTTTAATATTATCAACATACATATACAAACATATATGTGTGTGTGTGCACGCGCAGTTAGATGTACGTTGTGCAGCATTAGTCTTGAACATGCATGTACGCAATAACTTTATTGCTTTTAAACAAATATTACATTATAGTGTAATGTTTTTGATCGGCTTATGGCTTGGAACTGAAGATGTTTAAACAAATATTATATTATAGTGTCATTTTTTATATATATACGTAGTTGGTAGTTATAGTTGATAATTAAAGTTTTTGATCGGCTTGTGGCTTGGAACTGAAGATGTTTAAACAAATATTATATTATAGTGTAATTTTTTTAATATATACGCAGTTCATGGTTATAGTTGGTAATTAAACCTCTAGTAATTATTGTTATACTTTTAGATTATCTGAGCAGGGGAATGCTTGTAAAAAATTTAGTGAAACCTGCACGCTTTTTTGTTAATATTTCCATATTTTTAGGTAGTAAGATATTGCGTTTGGGAGTACTAACATACTTTTGTGTTTTATTTAAAAATTTAGGAGAATTTACTTTTGGAATTCTTAGGAGAATACCATTAACTATTGGGATGCAAATATTATATTATATATTATAATTTGCGAATAACATACATACATATTGCATTTGTAGGTTAAAGTTTACTCCAATTTTTTTACATAAAATTGTTTTGATATTTGTATATTATTTCTATGTATTATTGTAACGACCCTGGATTTTGGCCCCGGTTATTTTAATAAATAGTTAATCTAATTAAATGAAAAGTAAACTGACCATATTAAAATGAATATGATTTTGGAAATAACTGCCATTTGTTCATATGGGTTGGTATTTTAAAAGGGAAATTGATTTGAAAATTTGAAATAAATATCTAAATAATATTTACGTTAAAAATTTACCTTATATAATTGAAATAAAATACTTTACTTTGTTTATATTGGGTATAAATATATATAGATGATACTGTTTTAAATAAAATCAATTTCTATAAATGTGAAATATAAATACAGAAATAAGTATAAATGTAAGTCAACCACATGAATATAATTTAATAATTGATAGTTAAAATACAAATACAAATGAATGTATAAAACTAATATAAATCTCCATATTGAATATAACTCAAATATTGATAGTCAAAGTTCAAATACAAATGTAAATAGAAATAAGAAATGAAGTTAAATACAAAATATAGAATAAACAAGCATACAACATAAACTATAAATTTGAAACCAAAGAATAAAACAAGAACGAAGTATAAAATAAAATAACCCTCTTTCACTAGAACATCTACCTGCAATATGTACTTTTACATACAAAATATATATATACAGCTTAACATAATAATAATAGTGTAAACATGATTGGAAACAAAACATTTAATGCCATCTATTCAAGCTAGAAAATAACAATACATAAAGTATCTTCATCTATGAGCCAAATTTCTAACTTGCAAAATGAACATCTGCCTACAGAATATCTTCACATATAAAACAAAGTATAAAAAGAGAACACAAGTGTATATACAACATAACTTTAACATTTGCAAATAAAGCATAAATTAAAGCAAGCGAATAAGGTCTGACAAACACATATATATGGAGTACGAGCTAAAGTATAATATAAACCTGACATAAACATATAAATATGAATTGTGAAGCTAGTAGTTGATAAAACAATATCTTCATTAACAAGCTATGTCTACCTGCAAGAGTACTTTTGCATACAAAATATCTACACACAGAGAACAACATAATTATAGTATGTAAACACAATAGGAAACCTAAACATTTAATTGCTATCTTCTCAGCTAACAATTTTGTCACTTCAAAATATTTTGAAAACCTGTTCACAAAGGATGAAGCTGACCAGTTACCACCTCCACTTGTACATCTTGATATCTTATATATTTAGGTATACATCTTCTTTCTAGTTCGTTCAACTACCATAAGTAAACCTGAGAAAAACTAAAAAGAAGAAAAAGAAGTAACTCATTTTATTTCAAACTAGAAACTGTTAAGAATTCAAACAGGGATTTAAGAGCAGATTCAAGATAGTTCAAGCTTCAGATTTTCAAGAACATCTAGTATTCTTTGTTTACAAAATCTTTCAGGTGAGTAAACATTCTTTTTGAAAATTTAAAATCTAAATTATTTGGTTCATGAAAAATAGTATGTCTGATATATACTGTTCTGTGATGTTGTTAATTACTGTATGTTCTACTTGATGATGTTCTTCTAGTTTTATGTTGCTGAGACAAAAAACAGAGAATAAATCATACTTTTTAGATTAAAACATTTTTTTTACTTAGAGATTTAACTAAATAACTTTGTTTAAGCTAAAGATCAAGGCTTGAAAATGGTTTAAAGGTAGCTGTGAAATATAAACACTGGGAGTTCAAATTTTACAGTAAAAGTGAATAAATGGTTAGATTTCGAATAACTCAAACTGTAAATATGAATTTATATCTGGAAATAACATTCAAAAGTATGATTTTTGAAACAAAAATTATGATTTCTAGATAAACATCCAGAGAGCAGTTCACCAAAGAACCGAAAATACATTTTCTTTGATTCCTGTTGATTTAATCACTAATTGATGTTAAAATTTGTTATGGAGTTAGTTTATTGATGCATGGTTATAGGAAAATGTTGACAAATTTTTTTTTAATGCAAAAATCTTTCAGTCGAATCAAATCTAGGGTTCTTGGTTCGATATTTTTAGGCTCTGCACATTTAATAATTGCGACGCCATGAATTAACCGAGCTCCATGTGATTTTGGGAGGCGATGGAGGAAGTTGAGGGTGAGGTACGGTCGGAATTGCTTGACCTCCGGTGATCGAGGTTGTGTGGACGCGGCGTTTTTCCCTCTGTCGTTTTTGAGTTACTGTTCCTATATTCAAGCATATTTTGTTTTCGAGCTTATCGTGTTAAACTGGGCTGTGTTTTCAGGTGAGAGGTCGTTATGTGATTTGCAGGCAGTGTCGTGGGTCGCTGGAGTGGAGGAGAACCGCCGTGCACGTGCACGACGGCGGAGAAGTGTCAGCGTTCGTATGTTTTGGTTGTCTCGATTTATACTCGAGAAAATTGAAGGGTTACTTCGTGTATTGATTTGGGTGCGTGCGTGTGTTAGTTGGGTACAGCAGTGTGTAAATGAACTTGACTAAAAATAAAATAAACAGAGGAGAAAGAACAGTAGAAGAAGATGAAGTATGCAAGGAGAAGGGACGCGAGAAGCTTAGTGGAACCGAGGTTAGCTCGAGCATTGCACGATGTTTTCTTCGGGTTTAAAACTTCCAAGGGTTAAACAAGTTTGATATTAATTAAGTTATTAAATGTTGAAGGGGTTTAAGTTAAAACTTGATTTAAATTTATCAAGAAATGTCTTCAAACGTAGGATGGTTAATTTAAATTGAAATAATTAAGAATGTAACAAATTTTATAATTATAATTGAATGAGTAATTAAGATTTATTAAACTTGTAATTAAAGATTTATAATGATAATCTTGTGTAAATCAATTTGTAATTAAAGAATTAAATTAACCATTTAAAGTAACTTAATTTATAAATAAATAGTAGTTAACTAATTAAATAATTAATTAAGGATTAAACGATTAAACGATTAAGTTAATTAGTAATTAATGTTTAATTAAGTAAGTAGTTATAATCAAATGAGTAATTGAGTTTTATAAATTAATAATTAAGGTTATTAATTAATAATTAAGAATTAATTAACTAATTAAATGAGTAATTAAGATGTAATTAATAAATTTAATAGGTTGATTAATGAGTAATTTAAATAAGCAAGAATAAATATGGTTTATTCTTAAGCAAGTAATTAAGTTCAAATAAATTAAACTAAATTTGAGATGAATCGATGATTCTATTTGATTGAGTCTGATGTTTATTTATATCCTATGATGTTCTGTGATATTCTGGATATATCTGTGATAATTGTGTATGATTTATTTGTGTTAAATTGCTATATGATTTATCTGATGTTATTTATCTGTGTTAAATTGCTATATGAATTCAATTATTGAACTTAAACTATATAAGTTAATTAGACAACTTGGCCCGTAAAATGGCGTTTGGATTCGATGAGACCGGGATCGGAAGAATCAAATTTGATTCTCCGAAAACCACATTAATCCAATTTAAACGATAGGTCGTGAATCCTGAAACGAAGAACGAGATGGTGCCTTCAGAATGCAAGGGTTATCGTCGTTGACTCTGAGGGTGATTCCAAAATGAGTGCAACGAGATAATGCCTTCGGTTTCGTTCAAACCCGGAATGAACTTGTATGGACTGAATGCTTTCAGCACATCGTCAAGCGAACGATGAGCATTCTAAGTGATATGTTCTATAAAGGTAATCGCAGCCTCAAGCCTCATCAACCGGGAATGGCTAAAATAGGGGAGGTGTAGCAAGGTTAGGTGGGTCATGCCCAAGCAGGACAAGATATTTCCCCTGTCTAGATGTCCCTTATATATTTCGGCTTAGTGGGTGGTTGGTCGCACCAACCACGGGGTTTATCTTGTTCGGGACTGTTCAGTAAGGAATGGTTCCGGCCTTGTGTTGCAGGGGATGAAGGGAGTAATCCTCGGTACGGTGTTCTAGACCTCGTACTGTGACGGTCGGTACCCCAGTAGCCCTGCCATTGTTGGAAATCCATTTTCCCTACGAGACCCTACGGTTTTCATTTGTATTACCCACTTTTGTGGCTAGTAGCTGGAATTTAATCATGTAACAATTTCGGCTATTTTCTATTTACTTGAAAACCCTAGACACTATTATAATATCACTGGATTTCCTATGAAATGTTTTGGTTAGCGTAAGGTAAAAACTTACCCGTATTTATTTGTGGGGAGTCTTACGTGATACCTTTATTTTCAAATGTTTTTCAAAATTAAGCAACTTTAAACCGTTTACTCATACCAGACCCATGTCTGACCATGAGTTTATCTTTGTTTTCATAAACTCTCGGGTACCCAAATTTTTACGGGTAGCCAAGGGATTCAGGTTAGATTTGACGAATTCTGGAAGAGCAATGGAGCAGGAGGCTTCTATGTTGTGTGTCTATATATATATATATATATGGTGTTCCGTTGTGTTGATATCTCTGAGCTTTCTATCTGTATTGTATATTGACTTGTATTAACTAGACAGGTGCTATAACTGTCTAGTATTGATGTATTATCTGTATAACTCTGATATATGTAAAACTTTTAAATATTTATGTGATATTATATTTTGTTCCGTTCCGCTGTGAGATTCTAATGTAGTTGTTCTTTCTTTCTCTTTATTTTCTATTTTCTATCCCTTTCTTTCTTAATGATGATACGCCTTTCTGGTAGTAGAAGGGCGGGTCGTCACAATTATAATAGCATAAGTAGCATGTGTCCAAATGGAAAAGATGCGGTCGTGTCTATTATTTCTGCGTACATCCAAAGGTCATGAGAAAGGTGATGTAAGCGACCATAAGGGATATTGCCCCCTTAAGAAAGTGAACATCACAATGTGTTTGGTTCGGATGATATAGTAGTTAGAGATGGAAATATTTGGTAAAACTAACCAAATCATTTTATTTTGACGGTTTGGTATGATTTTGAAACTAAATTGGTTTCTATGGTTCTTAAAAGAATAATTCGGTTATCGGTTTAATCAAATGAACCAAAGTTTTATCGTATTGTCAAAATTACTAATGTTATGTTGATTATTTTTTATACTGGTTTAGCGCTCTATATTAACTTTATTTATCATACATGCGTCAAACTTACTTTAAAAAATTATATGAATACTGAATAGTAATGCTATGGTCATATATTTATATTTCATTTTAAAATACAATGAATATTCCAAATATAAAATAAATCTCGAATCTTTTAAGTTTGGTTAGATGATTAATCAAACCAACTAATCTTAATTCGGTTGGTGTTTGGTTCACTTTTATTGGTTTTAGTTCGGTTTAATAATTTTCACTATCGGATCAATCTAACCAACCCAATACTCACCTCTAATCGTAGTGAGATGGAATTGCTTAATCATAGCTATGGTGATGAATGAAGGTGTATTACCTTTGAAAATATATGTCAAAAAGGCAGGATACTTGTGCTGGTTAAGCGTGAAACATGTAATCACGATTGATACATTGCACTAGTTATGATTGATATAGTTGTAAAATTATTTGAGTAATCAATGGTTAATCAACATGTAAACAGCCTTTTACGTACAAACGATCATATACTTTTGCAATTTGATTAAGGGAAATATAATTCTAGTCCTTTATTCATTTGCTATGGCGGTAAACTATGTACATACAATTTGTACAACTCTGGAGAGTATCGTGTTTATGATAGTTTCTGGATTCTAAGTGGTTTCAGTTTTGCTAGAAGCTCACTTTATTTTTATGTAGAAACAATTCATATTTGTAGTGAGAACATAGAGAGCACAGTAATATGAATTATTGTCTTTATAAAGATTAGAGCTTTGCTACAACTCCTTTATGTGGAAATAACTCATATTTGTAAATAGAGAAAGAGAGCTCTGAAATATGAATTATGGTCTTTGTATAGGTTATTGCTGTAGTGAAACTGAAACCATTATAATCAGGGACTATTATAAGATCGACAATTCTTTCTAGAGTTGCATAAATGTACCTACATGATTTTCCATCATGGAAAATTAATAGAGGGTTTGGGTGATTTCTTTGATAAAACTTAAATGTTTAAAGGTGTGTGTAAATAGTAGTTTAAATATTTGTTAATTTTCGTTGGCTATAAATAATTCTATCGCAAATGTATGAATCAAAACTTTTTCTAAAGGTATTAATCTTAATTATCAATGTTGCATAGGCTGATAGGCAAGCGATTGAAATGGAAAATACAAATAATATAAAAGCATCTAAATTTTATGCGTAAATTAACAACAAAAGCATTGAGAAGAGGATGGCCCTTATGAATTTACATTATTTAACAGGATCATCAGCAAGAAATATGGTTGAGCCCCTCAGGTCTGAGTGAGGAGACAAGTTGAGGGTTAGATTTATGGCATATTGTGTAATAATCAACTCTTAAGGTTTGTCTACTCTACTAAGAATTCTTTTCCAGGAAGTTTCTGCTTGCTCTTAGCCTCTTCAAAAGAACATTCACCAATGTTGAGTTTATTGGAACCCAACTGATTTGCAACTAATAAATTTGGTCAATTTCAAAAAAAGTTACTAATTTGATCTTAGTGGGTCTATTAGTTAGCTTGAATTTGATCTACCAAGGCTTCCTCATAATATATAAACATAATAACTCACAATCATCGGGCTTCGAACAAGAAAGGGAAATATGAGAATATAAAAGCATCTGAAATTGGTCTGTTAAATTAACAAAAGAAGCATTGGAAGAGGATGCACATTGACCTAACCATTTCCCTTACAAACTTGAAGTCCCTTAACATGACCATCAGCAAGAAGTATGGTTATTACCCTCGGTTCTGAGTGAGGAGGCAAATTGAGTGTTAGGTTGATGACATTTTGGGCAATAGTTAAAGTTAAATTTCAAGGTGCCATCCGCTCTCAATTTTTCCTGTCCATGAAGTTTTTTTTAAAGCTTAGGCTCTACGAAAGAACATTAATGAATGTTGAACGTTAATGTGTGTGTATATATATATATATGTACGTATGTATGTATATGTATGTATATGTATGTATATATATCACAATACCAGAAAGGCAATTTCCTCACGGTTAACCGTGACAGAATAGTATTTACTCACGGTTATAACCGTGACAAAATAGTAATTTCTCACACTGATAACCGTGACAGAATAGTATTTACTCACGGTTATAACCGTGACATAATAGTAATTTCTTACACTTATAACCGTGACAGAATAATGGTTTCCAACATTTATAACCGTTACCAAAAAGGAAACTCTAACGCTTATAACCGTAACAAATGCAAATTATATCACTATTATAACCATTACAAAAGGTTATTTTCTAACACTTATAACCATGATAACTAAAACAGTATCAAACAAACTATATAACACCAAAATTTTATTACAGCTACAGACAATCTATATAAAAAATATATAGTAATAACATTAAGAAAACATACAATCAATAATTAGAACAATACCAAACATTTATGTTTCATTCAAACACCACAAATGATACTTCATACCAACACCACAAATTATAGCATACAAGCATAGTATATATAACCAACTTTAAAACACAGTTTCAGAATCTAACTACATAGTGTTCAGTAACTTACTAATACCACACCCCGTTATTCCATTTAGTGGAGCACCTAAGCTACCTTCTTCTGCTCACCCTCAACCTCACTTCCCTGCATCACCTCTGTTCCTATACCACATCACCTACAACTTCCATTCTCCGAACCTTCAACTCCATACAAAACCACTTCTCCAACAGCAACTGTTTCTCCCCATTGCCTCTCCACCTCCACAAACAACCAGATTGCAAAATAAACCATCCACCACTCCTCAACCAAACGAATTCAAAACTGCCACTGCATCACTTCATAACTCCTTTATAAACTGCACTATAACCATCGCTACAGTCGCATACTCCTACCACACCTCCACAAACAACCCACTGCCTTCAAAAACCATCGCATACAAAACCCACTGCAACCAATATCTTCCAACCTGCATCTTCTAAAACTCATCAATCCCCCCACTACTAACACCCTCTATTCATGAAGAACCTGGTATAATTCAAGCAGAGCAGCCTTAGGGAATTGAGAATATATGGGAAACTTAACTGATGAATGATTGCATGCATTGCTTGCTTGGTTTGATTCATTATAACCTAAACTTGGAAGCTGTTTTGAGTTAGTTATATCATGTTCAACTTCAAATATAAAATATTACTCATGGATGACAGCACCTCAAATATAAAACGTAAAAATTTGTGTTAATGCATGATCATAAGGCCAGTGTGAAACAAATGAGCATAAGAAGTCCAATCAAATGTGCATTGTCATCATATTGACTATAATTAGCATAATGAGCCCAATCAAATTTTCAAACAAATGTTTGAGTATAATGCAAAAAGGTTCAAATGATGTTTTACAAAATCGAACAAAATAACAAGATGAAACATTGAGTGACCTAAAGAACTAAAAGATGAACACATCTGTAGGCAGTCCAAAAACAAGTGGGGAATTAATAAAATATTCTTTAATTGTTATTTTTGAACTTCAAATACGTCTTTATACTCGAAATTATTCAGTAAGTTTTTGAAATAATGGTATCAGTATACTTTTTTTTAAGTTGTATCTTCTAATCTTTATGCACATCACCTATTTTAAGATACCTTAAATGGATAAATTGATCAAGCTATCATTTCGACACTGTAAGGTGAAAAAGATTTACTTGATATTATGCTTTTCCTTGATCTCTTTAACAATGTGAGAAATGCCCTTGGATGGGTCTTCTTCACGGTGTCCTTCTTGTCCATCTTTCTGAAACTTGTGGTTTTCGCTGAGATTTGTTAGCTGATTTGCAAAGCTAAAATTAAAGAAAAATTCAAACTTCAATATTCTGTAATGGAAAAACAATGAATAAAAAAATGAAAAACAATTATCAACTAGTAAAAAAGTAATTATTTCAAACTTAAAAAAATACTTTGCAGAATTATCAGCATCATTAGCAACTCCAGCTGGGTCCATACTCACAGATTGCCATCCGTCGTCGATAATAACAAATTTAGGAGGAATCCCACCTTTTTCTAAGCTGAAAGAATAAACAAATGATTAGTGATTCTTATTCGATGACTACATCTGTAAAAAGTAGTTCTTAAAGTGAACAACAATGTACCTTTGTAATCCACTTTTAACACTGTCTGCAGTGACATTAGTATAAAATGCATCCCATGTACACCAACCAAACAAGTTTAACACATCGGGCATCTGTCATAAAATGTTAATTGAGTATTTTATCTATAATCCGTATTTTAAAAATGAGGCAGGGAACACTTTATAGCATTTCATGTATACTTGGGCATATTTGCTTTTTGAAAGAATAAAATGACTACATACAAAAAAAAAGATAAAAAAAAGAGAGAGAACCTTCTTCTTCTCTCGATGGGAAAATGTTTCCAAGTGTCTCTCTACTGTCCTGTACAATTCAAAATACATAGAAACGAGTTGTTAAAATAAGAATAAGAAGTATATGAATATACAGATCGACATCTCATAATGAAACTATTTTGCAGAAATATTGGTTTTGAGGTAAGAACTCTGAATAGAACCCAAAGAAAAATGTAACTAAAGAACAAGTTCCGCTGGACACCCAAACAGTCATCTTTATCCCTTATAAAATCTTGTTGTAATTGGAGCAGCATAGTACCTCAAGATTTATTATAAGTAATTTCTGAATATAAAAAAATAAATTGATTTCTGATATGCACAAATAATCACAACTTGCACGGATAATCTTCATTGTACATCATAGTCACAACTTGGAAATATAATCACAACAAGCACATAATTTATCAAAAATCCTTTTAAGTAATTTCTACATAAAAAGCATCATCAGTTTATCAAAATATAATGATTTTTGATCAGTGCAACTGATAACAACCTACACAGGTAATTTTCGTGTATCCTTATAAAAAGTTTTCATTCAAAACTATGCGCTTTGGGAGAGAAAACATTTTATATGTATAACAATCTACCCATGTCTTGTATGGGAAGATCCTAACTTATCTTAAACAACATAAACATGAATGAATAAAAAGGTAAACGAGGCTCACTTTACTGCATTTGTTATGACATCAAATGGGTTCGGTCCGGCAGCCACAAAAACCAGATATGTTCCTTCAAATTTGTCCACTGTAGGATCACCTATAACAAATTAAATTAATGAACAATAACAGATATTTTTAACAAAAGCCAGATGTTGAAACTCTCATTTATTGTAAGCTAACACTAACAAGCGAGTAGCACTGTGCACATATTTTACTGCAAACAAATGCAGCCAAAACTAGAATAATAATCATGTGCAAAATGGTGAAGAGAAGGTGTAAATAAATCTTGAAACTCTGTCGATGTGGGTTTCTCAAATATAAAATATATAGTACAAGATAAATATATTATCTAGTTCAAATAAAAATCAAGCTAGACCAATGCATTTAAGATAATAAAACTGCAAAGAGATGACCAAGAACACTAGAAACTTATGTTGTCACTGTTATATAGAGTACAGAATATAATGATTTTCATAATTACTATTCACGTAAACAGTTGTATCTAGATAGACTTTGCAAACTTACAAAAACGCATCTAAGCAGATTTTATAAGACATTGAATAAAGAGGCTATTCAAATTTTATATATCTTACCCACCTATGGAATGAATATCAATTGTCTGAAAAATGAATTCTTACTAAGTGAAGACAAAAGTAGAAAATGACAAAACCTATATATGCAGTCTGAGCATTCAATTTTCCCAGACAAGAAAACATATTTTTTAGTCTCTTCCGCACAAGAAGTATAGAAGAAACAATGGAATAATACTACAGTGAATCTATTCCCTTCTTTAGATTTATTTACATCCCACCTGCTGAGAATGCTGAGAATCTTCATGTTCGTACCCACAATGCTACATTAATCCCGAATTTCTCTTTTTCTTGCAGTAAAAATTTTATTCACTTCAACCTCTCAACAAAATATCAAGCATTCCTCTTATTCTTTCAATTGTTTACAAATGCCGTTCTTTAAATTTATCCCTTCCTCTAACCGCCACGATTTATGTTCTTTTTCAATGATTTAATTTCACTCTTAGCCAAATTATACAAAATCGATGTTATGTCGACTAGATAATGATATTACCCTATTGCAAAAATGAATTTGTAACTCGAAGATGATCGATCCAAAGTATTATCATCAATATTCCAACTGTTCAAGTCTAATTTATCAATATTCCAACTGTTCATAGCGTTCAGCTTATTATTTTAAATACTAACTAGGATCTACTGAACTAATAAGAACATGTAATTCAATCTTCATACGAAATGAAGGAGAAGTTTGACCATTATACCATTTTTGTTCATTTTTGTGTAACAACATGCTCTGTTTTAATGAAATAATGTAGCATTTTTAATTTTGGACGTGATTTTGGGTTATTACTTATCTCATTAAGAATAAACTAAAAATAAGATAAAATCAAGATTCGAGATGCCAGTTTTGATCTTGGTTTCAGAATCTTGTAATTTTAGATATTTTGATCTAATTCATAAATTGAGGAAATGTCGGTTTCATTTCGATTTTAGATTGCATTATATATTTTCATGTAATTACCCATATATTTGTTCAAATTATTTGAAATAAACTGTGTAACTAATCTTTTATTGAAAAATAAGAGATGAATAAATAATATTGATAGAAGAGTGTCTATGTATGTTAAAAGCTAAATTTGTTTAATTTTTGTTCAATCCTTAATTAAATTATTTATATTTTGTTCTAATTTTAATATATCCTTTTGTCAAAAATATAAATGAACACAAAATGAGCAAATGCACATATGTTAGTAAAAAGATAAATGAAAAAACATAGTTTAACTCTTGCAAGTCAAGAATTTTAATGTTCGCACAATTAATGACGGTCATGTAGCTTGCTGCGTTATTTTAGAGGTAACCGATAAATAGTAATTGATCTTTTCCCTCATGTTTTAACCAATTTATTTTAAGTGAATGATAAGAATTTAATGGGTACACAATGATGGAGAAATTGGGACCATAATTTGAGCTCTGTTTATACAAACCAACTGAATAAAACATCTGATTCTAATAGATACATGCAAACATGAACATCATATTTCTTATCCATAACTTACTATGCATAAAACTGGGCATTTCCTATAATACTATTAACATTAACATGCAATAACAGAAGAATGAAAAACTATAAAAAGACTTACAAGGATGACATTCTTTTCCTCTTCAACCTCCATTTTGTCTGAAGTAATGAGTGACCTAAACTTTGCTTTACTTCTCTGTTCAACCCATGAAATACAGTCCTAAAGTTAACCGCACTCGGGACAATCCCACTTCTCAACATTTCATCAATGAGCCTCAATCCATCCTTTGATTTTCCAACCTTACACAAACACGAAATAAACATTGAATAGGTCTCAAAAAAAGTCAAAGGCCGCTAATAATCGCAGAATACATTGCAAGTGTAGGCTTCGACACATCTTCAAATATTTTCAGTTCTTTCTCAGTCTTCTTTTGCTTGCAGTAATGAACTACAGATGATGTTTGTATGTGTATAGATTGAGCTATACACTTGCCTTCCATTTCCTTTATCGTATATTAATTGTCTTGAAGATATTCGATTGTAAATACTGGTTATGATGATGTCAAATTGATAAAAGGTGGCCACTTTATTTCAGACATTACCCAGATCTCAATTTGAGTGTCTAAACGTTACCCAGATCTCAATTTCAGTATAATACCTTCAAAACTTGCAAACCACCGTTCCCAATTCATCACTACTAAACTCAATAAATAATAGCATATAAAAAACCTACTCAAAGCTTTTGACGGTCTTGCCAACGCTGCGTCTAATTTCATGCAGCGGTTTAGGACCAAATAGAAGAGCGGCGATGCTACCAATCACTGTTAACTCTGGTACGCCCTAGCCGAACAAGCAACGGCACACTCCCGTTCGATCGTCGATGGCGTTACAGGCTCGGTTCTCCTCATTTTATGCACTGAACTCAAATTAGTAATTTGTTTGGACGACAAGTAATTTTTGGAGAAGAACAAAGAACTTGAAGTCGAAAAATTAATTGAAAGCGGTCATAGGACGGTAGAAGCAGAAGTAATTAAAAGGGCGAAACCCTAGAACTGAAGAGGAATCAAAATGATGATGAAATGTTAGGCGTGACAAATGAATAAGTAATACTAAAACATAAATTACAATACTGTCCATGTTTCTTTTTAGTATTTACGAAATTACTAGATGTAGTCACGGTAATAACTGTGACAAACATTTCTAACGGAAATATCTGTTAGAAAATTGTAACGGTTATTACCGTGACAAAATGAAACGAAAAAAGTGTGACAAAATGACCAATTTGGTGTAGTGTATGTATATGTATGTACACATATTTTATATTCAAACTAGTCCTTTACTTCGGGATCTGAAAACAAATTACTTTTTGAAATAATATCAATATACAACAAGCATACAAAACTATGAACTACAACTAGGTCCTAGCCTTCCGAAAAATAAATATAGATATGTATGTCCCTCTACAACAAGAGTGGACTATACTGAGATCACAGAACATCTATACCTTCTTTGCCCACTTTTTAATTATGAGTTATCTGAACCATTGATAACATAACAAATCACTTCATATTTCGAAGTGGCAAAATCATTTACACTAATAATGATAAATATTTCAAGTCTACAATAATTTCTATTTTCAAATCCTTTCAAAAATCATTTTAAGATCATCGGGTTTAGTCCTCGAAGTTATTTCCATTTTATAAAATATTTTTATAAAACCACCGCTTTTGTATGATATCACGTCAAAATTTTCATTTCCAAATATTTATATTTATTTAAATATTTCATAAACTTTTAATTATGAAAACCAACTTTGTAAACAATTCCATTGATGTCAATTTATTATAACTAATTGTAATAATTAAATGAGCCAATATTATTGCTAAATACCTTTTGGTAAAACTTATGAAATAAATCACAAGATGTTAGCCTGCAATTATTTTTTACCCAATACATGCTTATGGATAATTAATTGCTCATAAACTGATCAAGCAATGTCAATAATTGACAAATAATAATTGATGCTCAAAAACTAATCGAACGCAATTTAAACAACCAAACAATCAATCAACAACAATAGTAAATAGTAATGCATGTATTAAATAATAAACAATCAATATCAAATAGATTAATTATCGAATAATAATAAATCTACAAAGTTTATAATAGCAGAATGAAGATTTGTTCTGCTAATCAAATTTCACTAAAATTTTATCAATATTTTATACTTCGCTGAACGTGTACATAAACTTCAGCAGTGTGTTATATTTGTTAACACGAATCTAACGACGAAATCCGTCGGTTAAACGGATTATGTATGGGTCAGGTAGACCTTTTTAAAGTTAATCGTTTTTAAACTTATATTTATAACAACTACATAAATAAAATTGATATATCTCACCCATGGCCCAAAGGCCAAAATGCATGCAAACCCGTGACCTGCTTCTCCCCTATGTGCACATTTGCACCTACCTAAGACAACCAGCCACCTCGCCAACTACCTTGCCCAACCGCGCCCGACCCTGCTCACCGCTCCATACCCGACTCTATCGCCACTAACCACCAACACCTTTCACCTGCCACGCTACGCAAAACCCGCATGCACCATAGAATGACCATTCCCCGTATGCAAGCATGCAATCAAACACATTATATAGGACTAAAGTGAAAATTCCTTTGTAGTTGTTGTGAATAGTAACCCAAAATCCAATATTTGTATGCACGCCTGCACCCATTTCTCCATCACTTAATTCCATCCACGCATCCACCCTCATATCTCTCTCTTCGTTCCACTAAATCACGCACCATCTTCACTGTTGGACTCAGGGTCGAAGGATGCTTCACCCAGTACTTTCAACTCCAACCACCCTCATTCACTACCAACTGTCGGAACCTCCACGAACCACCATTTTGAAAATAACAAGAATGGAAAACGTAGCCCACTCGGTCCTTTACAACTTTCATGTTGACAACTTTAGCTAATTCTTAGTGTAGAGGAATTTATGTGAATTGTTAAATAAAGAGTAAAATGGGAAAATTTTCTTACTGTTGCATGAAAATGGTCCCTCGACATGTTTCATGCATGCCCATTGTGTCTTATATTTGCAGTAAAAATATAAAAGAAAAATGTGCAAGGTGTCCATGTTGTTTCCACATGAATGAATCAATGTGTATAAAACAATGTTTAACGCGTGTGTACAAATTTATGTAGAGAAGAAAGAAAGTGAAAGGAAGAAAAATGTAAATTTATTGCTCTGTATTCATGCTTTCATTTGCAGTGGAAAAGGAAAAAAAAGAAAAATAGGAAGAAGGAAAATGTTTTAGGAAAGGTGTGAATTGCCCCCTATTTGTATGTGAATGTATGTGTATATATAGGCGAAGATCTCTTAATGGCTAAGAAAACAAAGTACCATTATTTAATGCAAATGAACATCAACAATTAATGCAATATGGAGGAAGGACGAGAAATATTTGGTATTTAAAGTTTTAATATTTAAAAGTTTTGAGGTTCAATGCTATATAATATCTCATTCGCATATGAACGCGAACGACGGAAACTAAAATAAGATCGCACACAACAATGTTACGCGTTCACAAAACAACAATAAAATGGATTGGTTAACCCATTCTATGAAGTTTTAAAAGTAATGATGTTTGGCGCAAAAACGTGTCAAACGAAAATATTTTTATTTTTCAAATTACAAATTATGGAAAAGTTATATAAATTAAACTAAAATGACATCATAAAAAATCAAGTCTAAATTTAAAACATATCTTTTGTTATAATTGAAATTCAAATATTTAAATAAATTAAATATTTAAATTTGATGGCCCAAAAATAGGGGTCCTTATAGTCATGGATATGTCTACATAAATATATCGGATTTATATATGCCTAATTGCCCTAACACAGTGTTTTTTTAGAAATGGTACTTTATTCATAAACACAAAAGACTACAAATACTTCCATAGTATGCCTCCTTAAAACCAAGAAACCCTCCTAACCTAAATGGGTACCTGACAAGGAAAAAGAGTACATACTATTTTCGTATATAAACATTATAACAGACACAAGTATGCCCGAAAGTCCTGTTGTCAAATAGACGGAGGGGTCAAAACAGAATAAGAGCGCACTCAAAACCATCCGTACGTATGAGCAAACATGGACCACTAAACGCTCAAAGGAAAAATGAGCAATAAGGAAAAAATTTCTAAGCTACACAGTACGCATGGAAGAAAAAAACCTCCAGATTTCATTCAATACACGTGGAGAAAATACCGGAAGAGGCTTCACTTCAATTACTTTAACAAATGTTCACATTTCTAAGGACATCCACCAAAAACTCAAAAATGGTGGTCCCTTATCCTAAAAAATAGGAGATATTACCAGAAATCAGAGGAAGATTAAGCTGAATCAGAAGGTTGAACTCATGGCGGTCTAAGATTCGAGCATGTCGAGCTATTAATCCAAAAAATTAGTAAGATAAGCTCTAGATCCCTATTTAGATTCTTCGAACTCATTCTATATTGAATTAGCCCTTTACAATCTTGAACCATCATCATGATTCTCGGTTGAAATGGCATTTCTACACTTTTAAAAACACTTTCATTTCTCTCTATCCAGATATGCCAAACCACAATCGATAAAGAAATATTTATTAGATGAGGAACAATGCAGCTGTTCTTCTGAAGATGGCAAATTACTTCAAGAATATGTACCAAGTCGGTAGAATTTCCAATGTTGGTATTTAATTTCTGCATTATGTCTTCTAAGATTTGTCATAAATAGTAGCAGTCATAGAACAGATGCTCTCCGTCTTCGAAGTGATTTAAGTAGAGAGGATAGTTTCTATAAAAATTATTGTACCATCATAAAATTCCATCTTTATTGTTTAACCCGTTTAGCCTTGCTAACAACGTACAAGTTGACATTTTGGGTGCACAATAACTGTCCCAAATCACCATTGTCCAATTGTATTCCTCATGTTTAACTCTAATATGGTTCCAAGCAGAACTCAAGCTAAACTGTCCATCACTATTTGGCATCCAGAACCAATAGTCCTGCTTTTTTATAATAATTTCTATGCTTTGCACAGTGCACTTGATTTGGATTGGGATACATTCAAGATTGTTCTTCCACTTGTTGTTTGAAATTAGAGTAGATACACTTCTGTTGCCACCCCTTGTCATTGACACATTATTCCACCCAAATTTATCAACTAGAGAGATACCTCTTAGCCATGGATCAGACCATAAATTTGTACTAGCACCATTAGCTATTTTCCTATCAATAACACCCTTACACCATGGTCTAGATCTGAGCATTAGTTTCCAAGTATATGAAGCATTGTTGTTCATTTCAGCATTCAAAAAATTAATTTTGCTAAAATATTTGTTGTGCATCCATTTAGACCATAAAGAGTCACCATTTATAAATGTCCAGATTAACTTGATGGAAACTGCTTTAGCAATATCTTCTAACCTTCAAACACTAAGACCGCCATTACTTTTATTTTACAAATATTTTCCCAAGACAACTATGTGCTTTTGATTTCTAAATAAAATTAGCAAACAGTGAATTAGTTATCCGAATGATAGCCATGGGTATTTGAGAAATTTGCATTCAAAAATGTATTATATGATGGATAATAGTTTTAATTAACACAATTCTGCCATTAATGTTGAGTAAATTGATGTGCCAATGGATGAATCTTTTTGTTAACTTTGTCAATAAGACTGCCAAAATCCTTTTTTTTAAAGAATGTTGTCAGATAAAGGGATCCCTAGGTATGATATTGGGAAATTGCATATACTACACTTCAACATTTAGGGCTTTTAACAACGTTCCAAAAAGCTATAAAAGGCTTTAACATCGTTTTTCATGATGCTGTATATCAACATGCAATTAAAAGTCAGGGATCTAACATAGCATTAGATAAAACGCTATAAAAGCATAGCTTTCAATATCGTTTATGATATGCTGTTAAACACTTTTTCACATCGTTTTTTTAGAGCTAAGAGTACTTTTTTATAGCATTTTGATCGATGCTGAGAATACTTTATATAGCGTTTACAGCCCATTTATAACGGCATTTGAAGAATGTTAAAGGAACTAACAGCTATTTATGTATGTCGTATAACCACATATCATAGAATGTCATAGCGTATCATCCAACAGATACCAACCAATCTAGACATTCTACAAACAATCATCCACAAATAGGAATCATTAATCCCTTTTATAATTAATTTAATCAACTTGAATTAAATTAATTACTTGAGAATTTATTACCTATCCCTGCTTAAACAATCATTGATTAATCACAACCATTTAATTAATTAATCATTCTTTAATTACCTTATAAACTAAGTAATTAATCTTTAACTACAGATTAACTATCCATTAAATATACTCTTAATTAGTCACCATTGATTAATTATTCTTTAATTACACTAAGTAATTAGCCTATAAATTAATTATACAAATTAATTAATCTTAAATAATTAATTAATCTTAATTAATTTTTTATTAATTAATTAACTATAATTAGTTACATTAATCATTAATTAATTACATTAATTAATTTCACTTCATTGATTAATTATCTTATAATTTATCACATTTATTAATCAATTTAAACCATAATTATCCTCGTTAATTACATTAATTAATGATCCTCTAATTACTTTCATTAATTAATTATTCTTTTAATTATGTTTAATAATTAATTTTAAACTTAATTACATTCATTAATTACCGTTAATTAATTACTTTCAGTAGTTAATTATCCTTAATTATTTACAATAATTAAATTAACTCCTTGATTAATTACCTTAATTAATCCTTTAATTAATTACACTGAGTAATCAACACTTAGTTACTTCCACTATGTAATTATCCTTCGATTACTTTCCATCAAGTAATTCCCGTTAATTCATTACATTCAGTAATTATTCATTAATTACTTCACTAAGTAATTATACTTCATTAATTACATTAATTAATGATCCTTAACCCATCATCAAATAATTCTCTTTAATTAATTAAACTTAATTAACTAATTAAAATTAACCACATTAACTTAATTAATTACACTGAGTAATTAATTCCTTTAATTACTTCATTAAGTAATTACCCTTAATAATTCATTTAATATTAAGTAATTAATCTCTAATTACATTCATTACTTAATTATTTGTTAATTAATTAACCTTGATTACTTAGGTTAATCAAACCTAAATCAAGTAATTAACTACTCTAAATTTATTACTCAAATTAATTCATCTTAATTTAATTACCTGAATTAAACATCTTAGTTAATTTAAGTAATTATGCTTCTTTATCTTTGTAAATAAAAGTTGATTAAAAAACCCATATATTACATTAAAATCATATCTACCAATTTAAATTTAATTAAATTTAAAAGCTAAGTTTACTTTTACAAAATCATCATCCTTTAATTTACTCAAGTTAAATACCTTTACTTTAATCGCATTCAATTACATCAATAACATTTTATTTGAAAATATTTAGAAATTTATTACATAATTTAACTAAAACAATATTTATATAACCCAAACTATAATTTTTTTAATACAAAAGTTTAAACTTTGAAAATCCATTCCTTTAAAACTAAAATTTGTTTAGACATCATTCTCTAAATTCAAACAACTTTAAAACTGGTTAAAAACTTTGTTTTGAAATTTAGTTTGCTTTAAATTTTTAAAATCCATTTAAGTTTGAAAACAGGACAGGATTTAAATCTTGTAACAAAAACTACTCGAGCCAATGCAGCAAAAACCCGAGATAACACACGAGAGAAAATCACGTAAACCCGGGTCAACAATCTTCTTCCCAAACCCAAAACTTCAACACACACCCAAAAACACGAGAACTAACCCGAGCCCAGACTCCTTCTTCTCCACCATCCAACCCAAATATACCCTTCACCTCCGTGCGCGTGCACGACTGGAAAACTCAAAGCCGACCATCCCGTCGGCCATCATCAACTCGCAATCGACCACGAAAAACTTCACGTCTAAGCAGAATTATGAAATCAATGTCCAAACAGAAATCGAGCAACTCGATCAAAACAGGAACCAATAGCCGATCGGAAAATCGCCCTTCCTCGTCGATCCTGACCTCGACGAGCCTCGCCTTCCTAACCCCAGCTCCATCTTGAACCCCCGCATCCATCACCCCTACCTTGATCGATCCCGAAGCATCATCATCGCCACGCCATGCACAGCAAACATCACGACCAATACGTACCACCAAACCCTAGGACGCCACCTACCGGCCACCACGATCATCAGTGAAGCCTTTCACTATTTTTCCAGGGATCTTCGATTCCCCGACCACCCCTCGACCAAAACCCGAGCTCTCAATCGACATTGGTCACCGTCGATTTCAAAAATACCCAACTCCGTTCAAACTCGAATATCTCCACAATTTCCAAATAAAAAATCTAAACCTTTATACCTAAATTCAAGATTTGGTACTACGAATCCATTCATGAAACTCATGCATGAAATCGCATTCATTGATTTTTTGACAAACATGTAAGTTTTAATGCTATCCTTCATTTAATTTTTTTTACAAGATTAAAGTTCCTAAAACCATTTTTATAATTAACATCATACTGTAACATTCATCTTTTGTTCAAAAATCAAAGCTTAACATGGTTTTGATTTGGAGATATAAATTTTTGTTTTGCGGTTTTGAACTATGTTCATAACAGGAACAGGATATATATACAGACATATACATCTATATTCACATAGCTATTCAATCATATTCCAGACATATGAACATTCATGCAATCCGACATTATCTCACATATTTCACATATATTAAAGTTCCATTCTAGTTTCAAACTGTTTTTAAAAGAAACAGGTTTACTCACCTGAAGTAATCCGAGCAACAGAGACGGGCTTGCTTTCAAGTTTGGAAATTTTCTTGATTGTCGAAATAAAACTTGTTGTTAAATCATTTGTTGACTCTAATTTGCTGAAATCTTGCTTGTTGAATTGATTCTTTGCATTGGTTTCCAGATTTCAGTTTCCAGGTTTGTATATTTCTTCTGTTTTCTAGTTTTGTATTTGATTTCTTAATTTTAGTTTCTTTTTTTCTTTTTTTATTTAGAAAAGATAAATAGAAAAGAAGATGGTGGAAGAAAGAATTTGAACTGAAAAGAATCAAATGATCTCTCTAATACATTTTACTTATTTCCCATTTACAAGAGAATTTGTCGCTTGTATTACAAATATCTTACATATATCCATTCATTTACAAATGTCCAAACTTGTATTATTAGGTATACAAGTGTATTTCTCATTAATTCCTAAGTTGCTAAGTGTTTTAGATTTGATTATATATAAATTTCTATTTTTGCACATTAATATGTTATGTATTAGAGTTCAAATTATATATATACCACTATTTTATACATGTACCTTAAGACTTTATATGCTTACAAACTATGGTTTAAATGTATACATATAAAATAGTACTTCATTCATGAGATGTTTTAAAAGAGAGAATATTTTAAATATATATATATATATTTTATAGACCATTCTTATTTAAGAACTTTTAAAAGAATCACAATAGAATTTTATTAAATTTGTATAAACTATCATATTTTAAAAATAAATATTTATCTTATATTGTGGAAATGTAAAACTTTATTTTAAATAACAAGTTGAAAAGTATTGTATTTAATTCAAATATCATCTTCCAAATTACAATATCAAATACATATATATATATATTATAAATTTGAAATCATATTTTCTGATTAAGTTCAAACCAAACTTTTCTATTTACAATATATACAAGTATATATATACATTATAAATAGAAATATTTTTAATATTAACTTTAGAAATTATTATACTGAATTTTAAAACAAAACTTAAAATCTTAATATATAAACATCTATATTATAATTTGGAAACATTATTATTAAATTTAAACTGAAACCAAACTTCCTTTTCACAATGTATATACATATGTACATTATAGATAGAATATTTTTATTAGCTTCGAAAGATTAATTTTATTGAAATAATATCTTAACATTAAAAAAATAAAATTTCCAAATTAAATTATTATTATTAGTTTTGAAAAGATACATTTATTAAATTAAATAATTAATAGTTTTGAAAATATAAATTCAGTTAAATTAGATTATTAAATCAATATTACACATTTTAAAATAATTATCAATGGAAATTATTAAATAAATATTGCCCAATATTCCCGGACATCACATTCCTCCCCTCTTAAAAGAATTTCGTCCCCGAAATTAAAAGCAAAGATAATTTAATAATCCTATACAGATTTTAATTTTAAAATAGCAAGCATATGCTATCAACTATATATTTGCAACCATAATAACCAATTCAAACAAACAATTCTAACTATCCAGACAAAATTCTGGATTGAACTTCCTAATATTATCTAGAGTTTCCCAAGTACACACACCGGGATACTCACTCTACAAAATCTAAACAAGCTACACCACTCGGATCCTGAGCTCCTATATGTCTAGATCTACAATCTGAATAGGATACTGGGCCACGGACAGGTCCTGTTCAACTTCCAAATCTCCCTAAATCTGCTGGTTCTAAAACCAGTGATGGATCAAACGCGTACTCTCTCAGAGATACGTGAAATACTTTACGAATCTCAGCCATCCGAACTGGCAATTTAATCATGTAGATCAAACACTTATCCTTAAGAGCATATAGAAATATCCAATATGCTTCTGACCTAGCTTCCAATCTTACCCAATCTTATTGCTCTTACGATTGGAGAAAATGTGACGCCCCACCTCTATACCCACGCTAGCCAAGAACACTACGATGTAATGCTTTCAACTAGCACGGAGAATAAGGCTGTTGAGGAGCGACCATCCATGTAATTGCTTTGAGTGAGCACCAATATGTCAGATAGTACAACATGCATTTTATTTCAAGAGAGGAAATCCGACATACCGATACAAACTCAAAACTACTACACAGTGGCTATATAAATCCTTCGGAAACAAATATAGAAGTATGCATAACATAAATCAGTCACAGATAATTCATATCACAAGGGCAGAAGAAGATACGAATATACATCTAACACATGAAAGTGTATATCAGAGTAGTGGTCAAAAAGATCCACAATAATACAAAAGAATAGCAACATGTGCTATACAAAAGAACACAACTATGAGTCCATATCTCAAGTGTATACAACGAAATAAACTACTAATCTAAGTAGTTAGCCAAAAGTCAGAGAGATCAATCCTAAGAGAGAAGTCAATCTGAAGCACCTGTAACATCTCGGTCTGACCCGAGTATTATTTAATAAGAAAATAATAAACGGATCAGTCTAACTATAAATATTAGATGAAACGATATAGAATCAGAGATATGACTAAACACATAATAATCACAATACCAAGCTGTGATATATATATATATATATATATATATATAAGTAATTGAAAATCAACAAGAGATTAATCAATATCACCAAGTCTACACAAGAATCAAAGGAAATGTCATACTCCTTATTTCGTTCACCAAACCATAAATATTGACAATTATATCGATGTCAATCACAAAAGCCGATGGCACACAAATTCACCAATGCACAAATATTGATAAAACTTATCAATGGAAATCACGAAAATTGGTGAAGCACAAATTCTAGAAATCATCTCAAGAGATCCAGAAATCACAAAAAGTCAATGACGCACAAATTCACCAATACACAAATATCGATAACGCTTATCGATGGAAATCACGAAAATTAGTGAAACACAAATTTTAGAAATCATCTCAAGAAATCCAGAAATCACAAAGAGGGGGAGGCCTATCACAAACGGGAGCATAAAGCTCACCAACACGTGTATCACAAACGGAACGCTAATTCCATGGTTGCTAACCATCACAAATTGAGCCGAAGCTCCACAAACGGCCCGAAGACCATGGGTTGCTACCCCACCAATTTGAGTCGAAACTCCACAAAACGGGGTTTAGTCTCCCTCGCAGACAAAGAGACATCGCACATTGCTAGTCTAAATCACAAAGATGATCGTCATGATTAACGAGAAGTATCAATTACACTAAGCTAGTAAATATATGAGTTTAGCTTCATGTCCCATAACCACTTGCTTAACTTAAATATTTACGAACAAACTGTAGATCTCCACTATAAAATTGTCACAAGGGATTCAATCGAACAAGTCCAAGAATTAACCGACAAAGTGAACGAAGCGTTTCATACCACTTGTTTTACTAAGTCGTTTAATTAGATTTCTCATACGAGTGAGGTAAAGGTTTATATATACTAATAGATTGGAAAACGGTTTTATAAACGAATTTGGTATTAAAATAGTATTGAAATCGTTTGAGGAAAGAGTTTTGATATTTACTACTAGTATAGAAAACCTTTATATTTTTAAAGTGACAAAACACAAAGAAGATTGTAGGAACAATCAATCACTAAAATTCACATACGAAGATGTGAATAAAAATCCAACGAAACCGATAAAGAATCAATAAAAATGGATATTCAAAAATCCCTAAAAAGGAGTCATCAAAGTCATAACAAATGATAACAACACTTAGGAAACAACACGAATCGATTAAAGTTGGAAATTAAAACAACTAGGCGAAATAGGCAAAAATGCAGCAGGTCGGTCGGCCGGCTACAGAGCTCGGTCGACCGGACCCTGTTCTCAAGATTCCTCGGGAAGCAGGTCGGTCGGCCGAACACTGTACTCGGTCGACCGAACCTTAAATAGAGGAGTGCTTATGCACTTGGCAGCAGGTCGGTCGGCCGGCTACAGTGCTCGGTCGACCGGACCTGTTGCCAGTCCCTCCCAGTCCATCCAATTGAGGTCCAACCTCCACCAAATTGCATTCTCTCGAGCAACGGCACTAAGGGATTATGCCAATCAACTACCCGGCCCTATATGCTCCTCGATGCATCACCAAACACATGTTCAAACATCAAAGTTATGATTTTTAAAGATTTGAACCCAAAACACTAAAAATTGGAATATTCACCAAATCAATCCAAACCAAAAGCAATTGCACACGAATAAGTGTTAGGAATTCATACCTAACAATCGAAGATAAATATAAGCATAGATGTGAGATAAAAATCTCACCTTTGAACCCAAATCATTGAATGAGAAGCTTGAAGACAAGGGGAGATCAACCACACTTCAATCTCAACACAAGAAGCTTGAATCTAAGCTTAAAAGAGAAACATTTCCTAAATTAGGTTTAGGAATTTTCTGAAATTGGAAAGAGAAATGTTTGGAGAAGAAGAAGGAGATGCTTACTAATGGGTTCTCTTTGAATTTGGAGCAAGAACTTGAGCTAGCAAGAGGAACTAGGGCTTGGAGTTTCTAATTCCCTTTCCTTTCCACCATTTTCAGTTGGAGCTTGAGTTTGAGGAGTGGGAATGAGTGAATGGAGAGGAGAGGGCTGAGCTAGAGTATAAGTGGGGTTAATGGGCTGAAACCCAACCCAAAGCCCTAAAGAAAAAGTAGCAAAATTCTACTATCTCCAAACATATCGTAGTTTGTACTCAAAAAGGTCGCAAACGTCATTTTGAACTCAATGGGGGTGGTCTCGAGTCCCAATTCGACTGTTTGCAAAAAGTAGCTTTTCGGACCAAAATTCGACGAACGATAGAATATTTAAATAAAATATTTAAATATAAAATCGATAAATATGCGGGTTGTTACAGACTCCCCTCCTTAAAGAAATTGCGTCCTCGCAATACTTAAGAAGAAAATAAGAAGTAACAACCATAGAAGCATATCAACACAAAAGAAAATTGAAATAAGAAGCTCACCATAAAGAGCACGAAAGAGTAAGCCTGAACGGGATCGCTCAATGAATTCTCTGGATTCCCAAGTGCAATCCTAGGATTTGAGAATCATTGAACATCACAAAAAGAACATCTTTATCCCGAAGGTGCTCAACCTCCGAAGTAATGATGCGAATGGAATGTTGCTCATAAATCAAATCTGGTGAAACTTCAATTTCCACAATATCACCGGCACAAGAATAAAAAAAACCAGAATCCCTAAGGCATTTCCGTAGATAAAAGACGTGGAGAACGTCAAGAATAGCAGAAAATTGAGTCGGTGCAACGGCGTAGTACAAAAACGGTACGCCCGAGGAACTAGAAACTCAAATAATTTGGGACATCAGCGTAGTACAAAAACGGTACGCCCAACGAACCAAAGCAAAGACATTGATGTAGTACATACGGTACATCCAATGAATCAAATAGCAAAAACATTGATGTAGTACAAACGGTACATCCAATGAATCCAAAAGCAAAGACATTGATGTAGTACAAACGGTACATCCAATGAATCGAAAAGCAAAGACATTGATGTAGTACAAACGGTACATCCAATGAATCGAGTAGCAAAGACATTGATGTAGTACAAACGGTACACCCAATGAATCAAATAGCAAAGACATTGATGTAGTACAAACGGTACATCCAATGAATCCAATAGCAAAAACATTGATGTAGTACAAGCGGTACATCCAATGAATCGAAAAGCAAAGACATTGATGTAGTACAAACGGTACATCCAATGAATCCAATAGCAAAGACATTGATGTAGTACAAACGGTACATCCAATGAATCGAAAAGCAAAGACATTGATGTAGTACAAACGGTACATCCAATGAATCAAAAGCAAAGACATTGATGTAGTACAAACAGTACATCCAATGAATCAAATAAGACGGAACATCGATGTAGTATAATAACAGTACATCCGATGAACCGAACAACGTAAAAGAACACCGGACACTAGTCCATAAAAGGAATGAGATAAAGCTCAATAAAACGAAGTATACCAAAACGTCCGATGAACTTGATAGAAAGATAATTCCATTCAGACAACATCAAAGAATCAACCACTTGTTGCTTACGACAAAGCGCATTGGCAACACGATTTCCCCTTTCGGGAATAAAAGAATATCAAGATCATAAGATGCTAGGAACTCGAGTCGACATGAAGTTTCTTATGAGAAAATAAATATTCCAAAGATTTATGATCGGGGTAGAGAATAAATTTCTCATCCAAAAATGATGATGCCAAACTCTAAAAGCGAAAACAATAGCCACGAGCACTAGGTCATGAGTGGCATACCTAGTCTCACTCGGCTTTTAATGATTTAGAAGCACAAGTGATAGCACGTTCTCCTTTGCAAGAGAACGGCATACAAACCAATACGACTAATATCGGTACAAATAGCAAAGTCTTGGTTCCCCTTTAGAAATCACAAGAATAAGAGTATCGAAAAGAAAGAATTTCTTTTAAATAATCTTCTTTCCTGAAAAGTTAAAACTTTCAAATTACATTTATCATTATGTAATAATCTTTCTAGAAAAATTTACTATTTTCAAGTTAATATACTGTGTCTGATTGTCTCATCAAAGCGTTTAGGAAATTCTTATCGATAACGTTGATCAAACGCATCGACCAAAATTCTTAAAACACTAAATGGGCAATACAATCACAAAATCGTATTCTATAGGATAAGTAAGTTTCTCAAAAACTTCTAAGAATATTCTTTGTTCGTTTTAAGAACAAAAATCAAATCGTACTTATAAATAAATCTTATGAAAAAGATTTACAAAATTTTAAATTTCTATTTTCATCAAAAATCAATAAATACAAAAATGAAGTTATCGAGATATTCATAAAATACTCGATTTATCAAATGGATGAAACAAGATGAGCGAACTGAATGACATAATAAGCCATACATAAGAATCGTAACGAGTGCGGAATGCGGTAAGTGGAATGCGAACTCCCGCAACTCGTAGCCAAATGAAAATCGGTGGCAAGGTCGAACTAGAAAGACCTTAACACCACACAAAAGATTTCTTAGGTGATAATCCTAAGACAAACTCAAAAATATCGGAAGAGTTTCACAAATTATTTAGATATGAGAAATAACACTTTTCTCATCTTGAGGGCTTAAAGAATAAAATGATGCCATCAATTTTTAATTCAAAATCATAAAGGAAAAATAGAAATCTGCTTAACAGATTGAAAATGTCGAAGAGGAATAGTCCATACGAGAAAATAGGATAAAGGCTTCACAATGATTAAGGCAATCCTTACAAAAATCAATTCCGAAGCCTAAGTAAAAATCGGCTCGGAAAGAAAAATCACATAAAATAGTTTCGACATCAATAGAAAGCAAATTGAGTGTTGCGGATCCACCGACCGGATTCGCAATTCTCAAAGGAGTCATCAAGCCCAAAACGTTTAAAGAAAAAGAATCAACAAGTTCTTTTGATATAAAATAGTGAGATGGAACCCATATCAAAAAGAACACAAACAAGATAATCACAAAGCAAATGTCATCAAGGATTGAATGAGAAATACCTTGACCACGAGAAGTGTTACTAGGAGCTTGCACTACATTGAGCTCTCCCTCCTTCTTACTTTGAAGTACGGGACATGCAGTAATATGGTGAACCGAATTTTTGTAATAGCGACAAAAGAGGGGTTTCGGACACTCCCTTGCATAGTGGTTCGTGGAACCACAATTGTAGCATTGTCCACGACTAGAGGTAGGAACTTTTGCTACCGAGGTTTCTTGCCTCCCTTTCTTGTTGGGAACGGGGCCTTTGAATTTAATAGGCCTTTTCATGTTGCTGTTGAAGTTTTGTTTGGCATCCACAACTTCAACATCACACTCTTTATCGGCCTCTTCAAGACGAAGAGCGATATCAATAAGCTGATCAAATGAAACTTCCAGTTTCAGGAGTAATGGCTTCTTAAGATTCTTATTCAAGCCATAGACAAATCTCTGATTTTTCTTCAATGGGGTATTAATGTACTCAACCCCGTATTTGGACAGAGATTCGAAAGATGCGACATAGTCTGTCACAGAAGATTCACCTTGAACAAGGTCGATAAAACGCCGGGCCAAAGTTACTTTTTCAGCCTCCGGCACAAATTTCAATTCGAATCTTCCCCGGAATTGCTCCCAAGTGAGATCCGCCTCAATGATTTCAGAAATTAAAAGCTCATACCAATCTAATGCTCTTTCTTGGAGCATGCTAGAAGCCACTTGGACTCGATGTAGATCAATAAGGTTCATGCGAGAAAAGATGCGATCGCATGATTTGAGCCAAGCTTGAATTTCTATAACACTCACGGATCCCCTGAATGGCCTTCCACCCAAATCGGTATAGTCTCTGCACAAGCGTGCAAAACCGGATCTAGGATGAGTAGGCTCTGAATTGGGACCGGCTGCTTGAGCGTTCTTAACAAGATCTAAAAGCTGCTGGGCAGACATAAAAACTCCATCTTGGGGAGTAGCACTAGATTGACCGACACTGGGATGGCTAGGTCTAACAATTTTTCTTCTTTAAGAAAGAAAGAAAGAAGAGGAAAAAGTTATTCTCAAAATAAATTTCAATCAAACTTGATTGATAAAACAAGGAATCATAAAGAAAATAGGATGAATCGGTATGAAGACTCGAATTAAATCCTAAAGCACGACTCCTAAGAAAGACTTAGGACGATGATCCTTGTTATAATATTCCATATTGTTCCGAAGTTTGGCTCTGATACCAAGCTGTGACGACCCACCTCTATACCCACGCTAGCCAAGAACACTACGATGTAATGCTTTCAACTAGCATGGAGAATAAGGCTGTTGAGGAGCGACCATCCATGTAATTGCTTTGAGTGAGCACCAATATGTCAGATAGTACAACATGCATTTTATTTCAAGAGAGGAAATCCGACATACCGATACAAACTCAAAACTACTACACAGTGGCTATATAAATCCTTCGGAAACAAATATAGAAGTACGCATAACATAAATCAGTCACAGATAATTCATATCACAAGGGCGGAAGAAGATATGAATATACATCTAACACATGAAAGTGTATATTAGAGTAGTGGTCAAAAAGATCCACAATAATACAAAAGAATAACAACACGTGCTATACAAAAGAACACAACTATGAGTCCATATCTCAAGTGTATACAATGAAATAAACTACTAATCTAAGTAGTTAGCCAAAAGTCAGAGAGATCAATCCCAAGAGAGAAGTCAAGCTGAAGCACCTGTAACATCTCGGTCTGACCCGAGTATTATTTAATAAGAAAATAATAAACGGATCAGTCTAACTATAAATATCAGATGAAACGATATAGAATCAGAGATATGACTAAACACATAATAATCACAATACCAAGCTGTGATATATATATATATATAAGTAATTGAAAATCAACAAGAGATTAATCAATATCACCAAGTCTACATAAGAATCAAAGGAAATGTCATACTCCTTATTTCGTTCACCAAACCATAAATATTGACGATTATATCAATGTCAATCACAAAAGCCGATGGCACACAAATTCACCAATGCACAAATATTGATAAAACTTATCAATGGAAATCATGAAATTGGTGAAGCACAAATTCTAGAAATCATCTCAAGAAATCCAGAAATCATAAAAAGTCAATGACGCACAAATTCACCAATACACAAATATCGATAACGCTTATCGATGGAAATCACGAAAATTGGTGAAACACAAATTCTAGAAATCATCTCAAGAAATCCAGAAATCACAAAGAGGGGGAGGCGTATCACAAACGGGAGCATAAAGCTCGCCAACACGTGTATCACAAACGGAACGCTAATTCCATGGTTGCTAACCATCACAAATTGAGCCGAAGCTCCACAAACGGCCCGAAGACCATGGGTTGCTACCCCACCAATTTGAGTCGAAACTCCACAAAACGGGGTTTAGTCTCCCTCGCAGACAAAGAGACATCGCACATTGCTAGTCTAAATCACAAAGATGATCGTCATGATCAATGAGAAGTGTCAATTACACTAAGCTAGTAAATATATGAGTATAGCTTCATGTGCCATAACCACTTGCTTAACTTAAATATTTACGAACAAACTGTAGATCTCCACTATAAAATTGTCACAAGGGATTCAATCGAACAAGTCCAAGAATTAACCGACAAAGTGAATGCAAGCGTTTCATACCACTTGTTTTACTAAGTCGTTTAATTAGATTTCTCATACGAGTGAGGTAAAGGTTTATATATATTAATAGATTGGAAAACGGTTTTATAAATGAATTTGATATTAAAATAGTATTGAAATTGTTTGAGGAAAGAGTTTTGATATTTACTACTAGTATAGAAAACTTTTATATTTTTAAAGTGACAAAACACAAAGAAGATTGTAGGAACAATCAATCACTAAAATTCACATACGAAGATGTGAATAAAAATCCAACGAAACCGATAAAGAATCCATCAAAATGGATATTCAGAAATCCCTAAAAAGGAGTCATCAAAGTCATAACAAATGATAACAACACATAGGAAACAACACGAATCGATTAAAGTTGGAAATTCAAACAACTAGGCGAAATAGGCAAAAACGCAGCAGGTCGGCCAGCCGGCTACAGAGCTCAGTCGACCGGACCCTGTTCTCAAGATTCCCCGGGAAGCACGTCGGTCGGCCGAACACTGTACTCGGTCGACCGAACCTTAAACAGGGGAGTGCTTATGCACTTGGCAGCAGGTCGGTCGGCCGACTACAGTGCTCGGTCGACCGGACCTGTTGCCAGCCCCTCCCAGTCCATCCAATTGAGGTCCAAGCTCCACCAAATTGCATTCTCTCGAGCAACGGCACTAAGGGATTATGCCAATCAACTACCCGGCCCTATATGCTCCTCGATGCATCACCAAACACATGTTCAAACATCAAAGTTATGATTTTTAAATATTTGAACCCAGAACACTAAAAATTGGAATATTCACCAAATCAATCCAAACCAAAAGCAATTGCACACGAATAAGTGTTAGGAATTCATACCTAACAATCGAAGATAAATATAAGCATAGATGTGAGATAAAAATCTCACCTTTGAACCCAAATCAATGAATGAGAAGCTTGAAGACAAGGAGAGATCAACCACACTTCAATCTCAACACAAGAAGCTTGAATCTAAGCTTAAAAGAGAAACATTTCCTAAATTAGGTTTAGGAATTTTTTGAAATTGTAAAGAGAAATGTTTGGAGAAGAAGAAGGAGATGCTTACTAATGGGTACTCTTTGAATTTGGAGCAAGAACTTGAGCTAGCAAGAGGAACTAGGGCTTGGAGTTTCTAATTCCCTTTCCTTTCCACCATTTTTAGTTGGAGCTTGAGTTTAAGGAGTGGGAATGAGTGAATGGAGAGGAGAGGGCTGAGCTAGAGTATAAGTGGGGTCAATGGGCTGAAACCCAACCCAAAGCCCTAAAGAAAAAGTAGAAAAATTCTACTATCTCCAAACATATCGAAGTTTGTACTCAAAAAGGTCGCAAACGTCATTTTGAACTCAATGGGGGTGGTCTCGAGTCCCAATTCGACTGTTTGCAAAAAGTAGCTTTTCGGACCAAAATCCGACGAACGATAGAATATTTAAATAAAATATTTAAATATAAAATCGATAAATATGCGGGTTGTTACAGAAAACTTATCCAAAATTAAATCTCCGGCTTTGAATTCCGAATTCCTTCATTTCTTTCCCATAAAACTCTTCTACCGATTCTGGGCTGGCTTCAACCTTCTTGATCAACCAAATCTTCGTAGATGCCTCTTGGATCAAATCTAGACCAAGAAATAGATGATCGCTGGATCCTACCCAATAAGAGGATTCTCTCAAGATCCATCGAAACTCTACTATACATGCATCAAAAGACTTCAAACTTACTTCTCTAAACTGAAAAAACAAAACAGGTGTACAAGACAACCAAGCCTTCAGATCCCGAATGAAATTCCTGAAGAAATCCTCTGATTCAAGACAAACACAAACTTCCAAGGAATCCGAGGTTGCTACTAGGCTGAACCACCGATAATGCTGACTGCTTTACCAATCCTCTCTTTAGTAGCCTTCTCTCTACTAGGCTGAACCACCGGTAATGCTCCAGGAATCAAGTCGATACAGAACTCAATCTCCTGATGCAGATGCAAACCTTGACTTTTTCGAAGACATCTGGAAAATCTCAAATCACTTCGATGTCTCCTACATCCTCTAGAGATGTCTCAAACCCAACCAAAGATTACTAAAAGAACTTCCGAACCATCGCAAGTCACTTTTGCGATTTTACCCAGTTCAAATTCCAAAGAAACTGTTCTCCCTTCACAAATCAGGACAGCTTAAGCCTTCCAAAAGAAGAAACTGTTGGTTCATCCTCAACAACAAACATCATACCCTGCTGAGCATCTAGAAGAAGTGGAAAAGCCTTCACCATCTGCCCGGCCCGCAGAAAGAAGAATCACAAAGACTCCTGAATCATTGAAGAAACAGACCACTCAACTGCTTCCAACCTCCACCTCTAAAATACTGCTAAGCCAAGAGACCTTCCTGACAGCGCACTCAACACCTTCGAGCTGCCACTACAGCCAAGGATGCCAAAGACTTCGAATCCAAAAGCTCCTCGTATCACAAAGCTACATCAACCAACTCCACAAAAGAGTCTTCAAGATGGTAGATATTTCTCAATAAACTCAGCTTCAAACCAACCACAAACACCTTTTCGAACTGAGTCTCACACTCCAATACAGACAAGACTCCTTCTTACGGTTTCCATGATACCATCATTAGCTTTAGCACTTCCGAAAGATCCAAACTCTAGAAAATCCGCTCGCATGGGCGCAACCAAACTTATACTCCAAAGATGGACTCCAAACCTTAAAAATGTTTCCTTCAGAGATCGGTGAAATTATTACACTACGCTGCAAAGCTTACTTAAAATGCCCAATACTGCTCTGGCAGATACACTTCCAACCTTAATTACTCAGATTTCTCCCACTGGTAGTCGTGCTATACACACCACTACCTCTCCTACCTCTCCTACCTCTAGAACTTATATCGAAAAACCCGGACAGTTAACCCGTCAAATAGGTATATATAAATACAGGTACGCTATCTCAAGAAAGAATTCACTCCAAAGCCTAGGTATTCACTCAACCTAGTGCTCTGATACCATTGTGTAACGACCCGCCTTTTATTCAATAGAAAGATGCACCGTTAAGAAGAAAGAAAGGGATAGAAAAGAGAAAAGATAGAAAAGAAAGAACAAAACAACATCAGAATCTCATAGCGAAACGGACAAATTATATTATATCACATAAGATATTACATAGTATCATATACATCAGAGTTATACAGCTTATATCACAAACTAGACAGTTATAAACACATGTCTAGTTATTACAACTCAAGTACATCACAAAGATATAAATACAACACTAGCACAGCAGAACCACTATATATCTACACGCTAAAGCCTCCTGCTCCATATCTCCTCCAGAACTCTTCAAAGCTAACCTGAATCCCTTGGCTACTCGTAAAATTTTGAGTACCCAAGAGTTTAGTAAAACAGAAAATAAACACCGGGTCAGACATGGGTCTGGTGTGAGTAAACGGGTTAAAATTGCTTAACTTTGAAAATCCTTTGAAAACAAAGGTATCACGTAAGACTCCCCACACATAAATATGGGTAAGTTTTTATCTTAGCTAACTAAAATATTTGATAGGAAATCCAGTGATATTATAATAGGGTCTAGGGTTTTCAAGTAAATAGAAAATAGCCGATTTCGAAGCCAAAATCTATGAAATCCTACTACAGACGTTTGGACATGTTATTTGGAGTGTATTAAAGAGACTATAGGGATGAGTTGTCGCTTGGCATAAATCCCTAACCACCATTACTCATTCGATCGGTTCTGAGTTGATTTGGCCATCAATGGACTAGGAAAATTTGGCCATGAGCTTCAGCTCAGACGTTTGGGAAAACACTCAGACGTCTGTTGCAAAGGAACAAAAATTCTAGACTTACTGCTTATATGTCCGAGGTTATTATCAGACATCTAAGCGATCTGGAAGAAAATTTCCAAACCTTCAGCTCTGACATCTGGGAAAACCACCAAACATCTGGCTCTGTTAAATTCAGCTAATTTACCTATTTTTATATGGGTTTCCGTTTTAGTTGATTTTTGATCATGAGAATGGTTATTGTCAGTCATTACAGAATTTGAAGAGTTCTTTTCCGGATTTTTGGGGTTTCCATTTGATGGATTTGATATCGATTTTCATGGTTTTAATTCATATTGTCGAATGTGGATTTTGGATGATTGATTTTTTTTGCAATCATTTCTATGATTTGTCACTTTAAAATACAAAGGTTCTTATAATAGTAGTAAATACCAAAACTCTTTTGGAAAAATGATTTCAACACTACTTTTAATGAAAACCCCTTTTTAAAATCGTCTTCCAATCTATTACTATATACAAACCATTACCTCATTCTTATGTGAAATCCAATTAAACGACTTATGAAAACAAGTGGCATAAAACGCTTGCGTTTACTTCGTCGGTTAATTCTTAGACTTGTTCGATCAAAATCATGTGAAAATTTTCGAGTGAAAACCTATAATTTATTCGCAAATATTTAAGTTATGCCAGTTGTTACGGGATATGAAGCTAAACTCATTTATTTACTAGCTTGGTGCAATTTACACTAATTGATCTATAGTGATCATTTAATGGTTTAGACCAGCGATATACGAAGTCTCTATGTCCATGTGGGGGACTATGCCTCGTTCTATTGAGCTTAGTCTTATTTTTATTTGCTAGCAACCTATGGGTTTTTTAACCGTTTTATGGAGATCGGTTCATTGGGCGTATCGTTGTACTACATCGTTGTTCCGGCTTATTTGAGTTTAGGTTCATCGAGCATACCGTTGTACTACGTCGTTGTTCCTAATTATCTGAATTTCAGGTTCATCGGGCGTATCGTTGTACTACGTCATTGTTCCGTCTTATTTGAGTTTCAGGTTCCTCGGGCATATCATTGTACTACATCATTGCTCCGTTTGTGATACATGTGCTGGTGAGTTTTTATGCTCCCGTTTGTGGTAGGCATCCCCATTTGTGTTTTTCTAGATTTCTAATTATTGATTTCTAGAATTTGTGTTTCACCAATTTTTGTGATTTGCATTGATAAGTTCTGTCAATATTTGTGATTTGGTGAATAAAAACTAAGAATATGACATTCTTTTTGGTGTTGAGAAAATTTGGGATATTATATGATTTTTGTTGTTATCATATATATTTGTCATATTTCTTATCCTATCTCATCTTACATGATAATTATAGCTAGACTGATGCGTTTATTATTTTTCTTCTTAAATAATACTCGGGTCAGACCGAGGTGTTTCATGTGCTTCCTCTTGACTTCTGAGCAGGGATTAACTTCTGACTTTTGGCTAACTACTTTAGCTTAGAATTTTTTGTTTTTGTACGTTCGAGATAGAGACTCCTTGATGTATACATATTCTTTTGTCTTGCACTTGTACCTATTCTTTTGTGATGTTGTGGATCTTGTATGACCACTACTTTGATTCTCACTTCTATGTGTTAAATTCATATCTGTTTCCACCTTAGTGATATGAATATTTGTAACTGATTTATGTTATGCTTATTTTATATTTCTTTCTAAAGGACACATAACCACTGTGTAGTAGCTTTGAGTTTGTACTTGATATGTCTGATTTCCTCTTTAATTGAAATGCATGTCATACTATTTGACATATCGGTACTCGCATAAAGCAATTACACAGATGGTCGCTCCTCAACAGCCTTATTCTTCATACAAGTTGACAGTATTACCCAATAGTGTCCTTGGCTAGTGTGAGTATAAATGTAGGGCGTCACAATTTTTCTAATATGACGATAAAACGTGTTAATTTTGTTGCTATTTTTTAGGGGCTTTGTGTTAAAAGAACATCAAATTTGAATCAACTTGGAAAGTTTTTGAAGACTACTAAATGTGTTATTACAGTATACATGATCTTTTTTTATGTTGAAAAAAAGATTGTTTAAGGAAAAAACAAAATGGTTATGAAAACTGTTTAAAATGTAGGATTTTAAAACCAAAAATTACCATGGGGCAAAGTGAACCTTGGCAAATCATGGAGATTAGAAAGCCTAAATTTAAGCTCAACGATTGTTGGCACAAGGTGACACTTGGTTGAGATAAGCTTAAGAGGAGTGAACGTGCAAGCTCAAGTCCATTGTGACGTCATATGCATAGTACACTACAAGAATCGGCTCAAATAGAGACAGAGTCTAGCGACGGCTAGCGTCGGCTAAAAAACGCGGCCGTCGCTAGCCATCGCCAATCGCAAATATACAGTCCCCAGCCGAGAACACATTTTTCACTTTCTTCTTCCCATTCACTCAGCCCCTTCTCCTCCTTCCCGCAGCCAGCCGCCACTACCCACCGCCAGAGGCCGTCGCAACCTTCCATCGCTACTTTGAACCTCTCCACACTTGCCGGTAACTCCTATTTTGCATTTAGCTTTGTTTAATTTAGGTTTAAATTAAATTGTTAATGATTTAGGGATTTGGAATTGGACGATTTAGGGGTTTGAATTGATGAATATATGTTATTACTTTACGATACATAGTTTATTATTTGAATTAGCTATATAATGGTAAAACTAATTTAGAAAATTAGTTGATTATGTGTTTGAAAATGGTGATTATTGCGTATTAGGTAATGATAATTAGTGTTGATTTGACGGTATTAATTAGTGAATTTATTGTTCACTTTTATGTTTAAAATTATGGCTAATTAAAAATCCAAAAAATAATACATGATCATTGAATAATATGTTTATTGATAAGTTTACGAGAATGTTTGGTATACTGTTGTAAGCGCTAACTACTTATTTTTTTCACAAAATCGTTAATTAAAATTTATGTAGTTAAACAAAAGTTAAAATATTAATATTTCGCTACAGACCACAAACACTTCAATATTAATATTTAAGATCATTATTTCACTACAGACCATTAACACTTCAACATTAATATTTTTTAATTTGTGCTTTATTTAGTTGAACCCCTTAGAGAATTTTCGGCCCCGTCTGACAAGTGTTGTATATGATCGTTATATGGATATTCGTTTTTTCATAGAACGGACATCTATATTCATTTGATACAACATTTGTTGGATTTGTCCTCGTATTTGGACAAGTTACAAACACAATAAAGCAATCATATTTTATAAATCATTTCAGTCTAAATGGTTCAGAAAATTTCGATGGCACTTTCTTTTTTTCCTGTGTACACGCATTTGTGTACGATACAGGGAAAAAGGGAAGTGCTGCCGAAATTTTTTAGAATCGTTTAACCTGAAATGATTTATAAAATATGATTATGTTATTATGTTTGTAATGGAAAGTAGGATAACCGGCCGTCAAAGTAAAAAAACAATAAACTTAAGAATTGAAAGTTTTTAGTGTAGTATTTATTTGAATTTGTTAAAATAGTAAAGGGTTATATATGAATTTTTACAAGAATTTAATATGAAGTGTTTTATTCAATCTTATAACCTACATTTTTCAAATCAGGAAATATGTACGATTATTTTGTCGATCATGGTTGGATGTATGAACCTCGAAAAGGTATGAAAGGATCAATAAAAGAACGTTTCTGTAGCGGTGTACAAGTATTTATTAGATTTGCTCAATCTAATAATCGAAATAACATAGACATTCATTGTCCGTGCAGTAAGTGCAAACATCTGAAGCATTGGAAACCAGATGTAGTAGAAGTACATTTGTACAAATTTGGTTATGTGCCAAATTATTACTTATGGGATCGTCATGGAGAACTTGTTCACCCTACACATAATCCTGTAGTGTTAGAGGACGATAATACTATGACAATCCAACAGAAAGCATGGTGCAAGATGCTGCAAGATCAATGTTTCCTACCTTTGACCAAGGTGATGATGGGAATGAAAATGTTGACGAAGAGCCGATCGCGAAAGCTAAATTTTTTTATGATTTATTGGATTTTGCTAAGAGGCCATTGTGGGATGGATGTACAAGCGGAACCGAATTATCTATAACCGCCACATCACTGTGAAATTGAAATTTAATCTTACAGAAGCTGCATTTACAGCAGTTATACAAACTGCAAAACGACACATGCCACCTAATAATTTGATGTGTGATAGTCATTATAAAGTAAAAAAAACTTATGTCTGCTTTTGGATTGCCATGTCAAAAGATAGTGTAACGACCCGTAAATTTCGTGGATTTAATTTGGTTAAATTAATGAGTTTTGTAATTAAATTTAGTATAAATAAAAAAAAATTATAAACAAATATTGAAATGAACACTAAATTAAAATATATAAATGGTGACTTAAAACCTATTTACTAGCAATTTGAATAAATTTCAATAAATGAAATGGGGTAAGTAATATACCTGGATATAAATTCATTTAAAGGGAATTTATTTAATATGTTAATGTAAAGTTAGAAAATATTGGAATAAATGATAATTCCATTCATACTTGTAAGCAGTTACTATAAGTTGCATGTTGAAATGGTTGATTGAATTAGAATTTAGAATTTGATTTAAATGAAAAAATTAAAGGTTTACAATAACGGAAATTTAGGTAATAAAGTCAGAATAAGTTGATAAATAATAACCAAAATAAGGGAATAGTATTGATGTAAATAAAGTTGAAACAAATTGGATATAGAGAAACAAATGTAAGCATTTAACAAATAAATTAATGTGGTTTTCAATAAATGATGATTGAATAAAAGTCAACGTTCTCTAAGTAACATATTACTTGCTGGAAGGTAATACGTAATTGATTGAATATGATTACGAAATATAAAATTTGTGTATACACGGGATTTTAACAGTGTTTGTTAAGTAATAAACCTATAAAGGCATGTAAAGGAAATAGGTAACAATCTATATGTTATTTATTTTATTTAGTATGATGAATAAAGTTTGGAATTCAAATTACAATTAAAGGAGAGTAGGTAGTGCGTTATTAGAAAGTAAATTTTAAAGGTAGGATAACAACCATTAAAAATTTCCTAACTAATTGGTAAATGAGTTTATTTGAAATAATGATCATTTACATGTGAGTAATTACAATGTCGTTATTGATTATAAGCGTTATTTTAATAATTATGATTAATTGAGAAATTAATATGAGAAGTATGTAAATAACTATGAAAGTAACACGTTATAAATTGATTATTACCTAAACTTAAGTGTAAGTAAAGGTTGAAATTGAATCTAATCCATTTAATTGGAAACTTATTAAAACAAATTTGATTCAACTTATAATAAAGGGGTTATTTTAAGAAATTGAAATAAATTCTATAATGGGGGAATTAAGTTACTTTAAATTGAGATGGGAATTGGTTTAAAGTAAATTTATAAGTAAATCAAGACGTTAAAATTTATGAATTATAGAATTTGAATTTTAATAGTGGGTTAATTTATTTGATTTATAATAGTTGGATTTATTACCAATAAATGAAATCAAATATTTAATTATTACGTTAAATTAAAAATTAAGTTGAAAATTGGGAAATATTTATGTAATAATTTTAAATCCAATCGTAAACCCTTCTATTGGAAATTATGAATGGAATAATTGTGGGTAAATTCAATTTAATGGAAATTTTGGAAATTTATCTACAATTTTGAATTTTATGAAATTGAAAATTTCTATTGATTAATCTTTAATAAATTGACCTTTAAAAATTGTTAAATCATTATAAATGTTTGAAAATCATAAAGTGATGAAGATTGTAAAGTTCAGAAATTTTTATTGCAGAAATTTATTTAATTAATTTATTTTTAAATTTATTTAATTAATATAAAAATAGCCATTTTAGTCACGGACTCGGATTTCGACGAAACCAGTTTCGTTGGATCCGTAACAGTGAATTATTGTAGGGTTTCACGTTTTGTAGCAATCGGACTTGTCGTTTGATCGTACGAACGCGAAACGCCTTGAAATCAATTTAATTGAAATGAAAATTGAAATCAATTTGAAATTATTGATTTCAATATAACTTCTTCATACGATGGAATTTGGACGTGAAACTTTTTTTATTGCATTCAGAAAATTTGGAAATATCTATTTTGATATTCGGGTTGACCCAACTTCGTTCCGGGGTCAGAACGGGCTTTTTGGGCCACGTTAGCGGTAACACGTATATCTATCAACTCGATCCATCTATTCAAATTTCTAACCTACCTATATAAACCCAATTATAAACCCTACCCTCCATCTATTCTCATTTGTTTGTGCGTTCATTTTTCCTCAACGCCTCCTTTCCAATGGTTGCAAACCCCAGATCCAATTACAATTCGAAACCAAAGTCAAAATTCAAAGTCCTCAGAAAAATCTGGAAAAAATATATGTTGAAGCTCTCAATGAGCGTAATCTTCTAGTACTTTTTGCTTTTTGATTCGACGCATCGGTTGTCCTGAAACCAGCGAAATTGTTTCGGCCGTTCGTTTGATTTCGACGGTGGATCGTCGTTGTTATGACGATCAGGTGGCATAGAGAGATAGGGCTCGCTGAGCAGTAGCGATCTATGGTATTTATTCGTATGATGGGCTAACGAATTGTCGCGAATCGACCGTAGAAGGGGGCGGCAGCGCGAGGAAGTAGGCGACGTTGTGGCATACGACATAGGTCCTAGGGAAGCGGCCGAGGCTGTGGGGGTCAACGGTGACCTTGGATCGGGTGTTGGCGAGTTAATTTGGTCGGCATTTTTCAAGCAACAGTGGCGGCTGTGATTTCTGTTCGTGTGTACACGTTTTGGTTAGGGCTTTGGGCGAGCTTTTGTGTCGCACGTGCAGATAGGAGTGGTCAACGGCTAACGTGGAAACGCGTTAAGGGTATGTTATTTTATTTCTGTTTTTAATTTAAATTTTGTTTTCAACTCGTTCAAATTGAATAACTTTTGCATACCTGATCCAATTCACGCGCGGTCTTCTCCGCTAGGTTCGTATCGAAATTCCGGACTTGATGACGTTGGTTTGGACAAATTCTGAGACCGTCGAATTTTTGGGTTTAAATCGGATTTAAATTCGATTTAAATCCAAAAGGTGAGTGTTTTAACCCACTCACAACTTCTAAAATTTCTTATGTTTGTTAAATTGATTCATGGTATAAGTAGAAATTCAATTATGACTGTTTAGCATACTTTATTCATCATCTTAGTTAGATTGCATTTATTTAATTTAAATTGTTATTTAATTTTATTTTGCATATAAATTGACAGTTAAATGTATTTATTTTTGCATATAAACTTCCAATTAAACAGTTATAATTTGTTTTTGAATATAAACTAATAGTTGATACCAGTTATTTATCACCTGTTATATATTGATATATTGTTTGAATTTGCATGATGATTGTGATAAATGGATGTATGATTTTGATGGATGAATGGATATTTATTTATATTAACAACAAGTTGTTATGCATTTCATCTCATTTGGGATTACGGTTTGAAATGATATATAACCGTAATTTTTATTTTGAATTACGGATTGAAATGATAAATATCCACATCACTTGACCATAGGATAGAAAATTTTATACAGACACTGTCGGTCTATATATATAATTATTTTGAAAATGACTTCTATGGCTTGGATAGGATATGGTTTAATAAATATTAAATTTTGATATTTTATAAATATTATTTTATATATACATATATAGTTAAATTGTTGAATTTAAGCTATGTATAAATCTGCTAAATAAAAATGAATAAGTTGAATAATGGAGTTGATAATTTATATTATATGATTTAGTACAGGTTTAAGATATTATATATATAGAGAGTTTTAAAGGATTCAAATCAATTAAGATTGGAAGATAAATCGGAAATTTATTTGGAATTGAGCTTATTTTAAAATTTAACTCCATAAGTTAATGTAAACTTATTAAAATTCGAAATTTAAAGGTATGATATTTATAACTGGATTTTCATTCAAGATAAATCAAATGAATATTTCTAGTATAAATAAATTGAAGGAAATATTTAGTTGTTACTAATTTGATTTTATTTAAAATGATTATGGATTTATTATGTAAATATTTTAGACTAAAATATAGAACAATGAATGGTTGAATAGAAAATTTCCGACCTTAGTTTTGAAATTTCTAAATACTCAAAGTTCGAAATATATTGGAATCGAAGTGTTTTATTGAAACTGAAAGAAAATCTAGATTTATGGGTTTAGACTTAATTTAAAGTGAATAAATGGTAAAGGCATGGAAATTATTTACTTTATAAAGTAATTTAAAATCAACTATTTTACATACTGTTGAATATCCAAACCATTCAAGTTTTAGAGGTTATGGTTTTAAAACTATGAATTTCGATGTATTATGTTTTGAAAGTTATAATTCAAATATTTGGTCTCTAGATATTATAAAATTTTAAAGCAGTATGATTTTAGAAAAGAAATATATTTGAAATAAAAATGATATTATTGATTTGGGTTTTATAAAATAATATCAAAATGAGTTGTTTTGGAAATGAAATGATATCGTATTTACGGGTTTGAAATGGATAATTATAATCTGGTTTTAAAGTATAAATTAATTTGAAAAACCGCGGTGTTATAGTAACGATTGGTTGTTAAAGAGACCGGGATCAGAAATTGTCATACTCTTTGCCAACCCCAAAAACCACTTTAACAACCGTGTATGCAGTGGAGATTCCAGAATGAAGTAGGATGGTGGCAGCGTTTCCTTTGAGGTAAATACGTGGACCCGACTCCCGTGAGTTGGCATAAGGTGGCTAAAACAGGAGCGATTCTCGGGCCAAGGGGGTTAGGGCCCTTTATCGGATACTCCTCTTCGATATTATACTCTGACTTTGGATTGAATCGGTGGCCACTTTTGATTTCTTTGATTTTAAGGGGGAGTTTGTCCGAGGTGGGCGGTAGTAGCTACTACGCGTTACCACCAGCTCGAATAACAATTGGTATATCTACCCTGGCATTGCCTAGTTGTGTCGTGTCACCTACCCTAGCATGCCTTATACGATTTTGTTTTGCACCATACCTATGGAGTGCCCTCTGACGACGTCCAGTACAGGGGAGATTACGGTACTGTATAGACTATGGGAATATATTTTGTGTTAAGGGCTATATGGGTAACCCCTTAATGCTACTTAAAAGTAAGTTTATTTTACAAATAGACACTATTATAATAGCGAAATATACTACATAGTAAATAGTTTAACGGATCCTTAAGAGATGTGAATCTCGAGCATCTTTTAAGTTACTGCACTCATATTTATTTCAGTTGATTTAACTTACATAAGATCTTTTAGTTCTGTCTCGAGTTTTTTGTCTTTGCACGGGTCAGTCCAAGCGTTTCAGGACCGAAGACTTTAGCTCTGGAGGACGAAGACGGAGATTTCTATTATTATTTATTATATTCCACTACATACCGTATTCTGCTACATTGTTATTATTTGTATGTGTACTCTGATATATATTGTATAAGTAAAATTAAATATTTTATAAACAGCTTCATGAACTGTATATTGATTATTTTATTTTATCCTTCCGTTGTGTGATTCTATTTTCTTTTATTTCTTCTCGTTTTTCTCATTCACCCCATAACAATCCGCCCTTTTGTATGGTTTGAATTGGCACGCGTGTCGATTTAAAGCATGCGAAAAGGCAGGATGTTACAACGTGGTATCAGAGCTTTGGTTTAGCGATAAACCTTAGCTTGTGGGGTTCGACTCTTTATTAGTAGGGTAGTAATACCCTATGGGAGTCGCTGAGCCTATGTATGTGAGAGAGCGTATTTGTTAGTGTTATAAAAAGGTTTTAATATTGTGTTAATCTGTTCCGTTTTGTATTTATAAATTCTGGTTGATGCATGGGAAGCTATGACATCAATAGGGATTTCTAAGCACTTAATAGGACAGACCGACATAATATTTGTTTTTAATATAGGTGAATGAAATAATTTTGCCTATTATATTTTCTATATATAAAATAAAATTTTCAAATGATATCTATATTTGGCTGAAATAGATTGGTTGTTAGATAATAAAGTGTATAAATAATAATAGAAATAAGATTGATAAATAAAATAAATGAAATTTGGAAATTTAGAACTTAAGTTCCGGGGTTTTGAAATTTCTTTCGAATAAATTTTTGGAATATAATAATATTGTTTATAAGTATTTTCTGATATAGATATTTCAATATAATTCGGAAGAATTGTTTTAAAGAAAATTTTGGAGAAAATAAGTTTTGTACTTTCCTCTCTATCGCTGGAAAATAATTTCGGTGATGGCGGCTGCATCATCGACTTTCATTTTCGAGTTTCGAAGGGGAAGGCCACTATAATAGTTTTACTGCAGATTCATTTTTGATAAAAAAAATATATAAAATTTGAATTGTTTTAAATATAATTAGAGATGTATAAGTTGTAAGAATATATTTATCTATTATTTTAAAATAATTTGAAGTTTAACCCGGCATTAGATTCTTAAATTTTCGTTAATCGATTGTTTCAATTATTGTAGTGAAATGAAAGGTAAGTAATTAATAATTGAAACCTCTAATTTAGGTAAGAGATTTAATGCTAAGTTATAAAGGAAATAAAAAGGAAGTTGAAATTGTAACTTATAGGAAAAAGGGTAAAAATTTATTGAACAATGAATTAATTAAAAGAAATGAGAAAACTTGTATAACTTTCAATTACATTCTTTAAAAGCATATATATAACTGACTAAATATTAAAATTTGAAATGTTTAATAAGAAATGTAATGGAAATTGTACAGTAAAAGTATGTAATGAAAGTGCTCAATAAATTGCTTTTATTTATCAGAATTGGTGGTATAGAGTTATAAACTTAAGTTTAAATTGAAGAGACTACAAATTAAAATACAAAAGTAAGTATTGTAAATGGAATCTAGTAATTAAAAAAATTATAAATAAAATTAGTAGGAAAATGAATAATGTAATAAATGAAATTAAGTAATAAATGAATGAGGACATGCAATAATAAATGAATGAATAATTATAACGAAATAAAAGGAACTGGCATGACCTGAGTTAATGGAATTGAATAATTGTAAGTAATAAGAAAAAATAGATGAAGCAAACATTTAATGAGTAAATGTAAATTAAAAAGATAAGTTACTGTATAAATAAGAACATAAATCAAACAACAAATATTATGAAATGAAATAAATAAGAATGAATTTGACCTATTTTCTAAAATTATTGGTTGTTTGATTGGTTTATGGTTGTTTGGGCAAGGATACTTTAAAATTGGATTTGGGGTGAATGAATAATCTATTTAGTTTTATCTAAGACTGTTGAGTAAATGATGCGCTGGTAGTTTATTCTTCATTCCGTACAATTTAAAAGTTTTGAACCCGAACAACTATTTGTTTGTTTGGTTGAATGGTTGTTTTGTATTTGTTGTGTATGCTGTTTGTTGAAATTGATGGTTGTTGTATTGATTTGTTGCTAGTGATTGAAACCACTAAAATATTTCACTTTATATAAATTTTTAACCCTTTGGATTTTATAAGTGAAATGCAGGGTATGGAAGCAATTGCTACTGCTTTTGGTTCCATAAATTAAGCATAAATTGCCCGACAAATAGGTACGTTCGGATTACGGTTTATAGCGCTATTTTATATATTTTCCCGGATATAATATTTTGGATAATATATGTAATATAATTGTTATATTTTGATATTATATTTTCTCCCGAGCCTCTCCGTACAAGGGAGACTCTACCGAAATTTTTCGTAAATTTTTGGACTAAGAAATTATTTTGAAAATGTTTTTCCAAACTTTATTTATTTAAGTATAAAGAGATATAATGATTATAAAATGGGTGTATTTTATTTAAAGTAATAAATTTTTTAAATTATTGTGGATAAAGTTAATATTTTGAATAAGATGTATTGTTCATTTAATTCTTCCTTCTCCCTTCTTTTTCCTTTTCGGGGACGAAAAGTTTTGAGTGGGGAGAGTGTAACGACCCTAAATTTCGTGGATTTAATTTGGTTAAATTAATGAGTTTTGTAATTAAATTTAGTATAAATAAAAAAAAACTTTATAAACAAATATTGAAATGAACGCAAAATTAAATTATATAAATGGTGACTTAAAACCTATTTACTAGCAATTTGAATAAATTTCAATAAATGAAATATTGTAAGTAATATACCTGGATATAAATTCATCTAAAGGGAATTTATTTAATATGTTAATGTAAAGTTAGAAAATATCGGAATAAATGATAATTATATTCATACTTGTAAGATGTTATTATAAGTTGCATGTTGAAATGGTTGATTGAATTGGAATTTAGAATTTGATTTAAATGAAAAAAATCAAAGGTTTACAATAACGGAAATTTAGGTAATAAAGTCAGAACAAGTTGATAAATAATAACCAAAATAAGGGAATTGTATTAATGTAAATAAAGTTGAAACAAATTGGATATAGAGAAATAAATGTAAGCATTTAATAAATAAATAAATGTGGTTTTCAATAAATGATGATTGAATAAAAGTCAACGTTCTCTAAGTAATCATATTACTTGCTAGAAAGTAATACGTAATTGATTGAATATGATTACGAAATATAAAATTTGTGTATACACGGGATTTTAACGGTGATTGTTAAGTAATAAACCTATAAAGGCATGTAAAGGAAATAGGTAACAATCTATATGTTATTTATTTTATTTAGTATGATGAATAAAGGTTGGGATTCAAATTACAATTAAAGGAGAGTAGGTAGTACGTTATTAGGAAGTAAATTTAAAGGTAGGATAACAACTATTATAAATTTCCTAATTAATTGGTCAATGAGTTTATTTTAAATAACGATCATTTACATGTGAGTAATACAATGTCGTTATTTATTATAAGCGTTACTTTAATAATTATGATTAATTGAGAAATTAATATGAGAAGTATGTAAATAACTATGAAAGTAACACGTTATAAATTGATTATGACCTAAACTTAAGTGTAAGTAAAGGTTGAAATTGAATCTAATCCATTTAATTGGAAACTTATAAAAATAAATTCGATTCAACCTATAATAAAGGGGTTATTTTAAGAAATTGAAATAAATTCTATAATGGGGGAATTAAGTTACTTTAAATTGAGATGGGAATTGGTTTAAAGTAAATTTATAAGTAAATCAAGACATTAAAATTTATGAATTATAGAATTTGAATTTTAATAATGGGCTAATTTATTTGATTTATAATAGTTGGATTTATTGCCAATAAATGAAATCGAATATTTAATTATTACGCTAAATTAAAAATTAAGTTGAAAATTGGGAAATATTTATGTAATAATTTTAAATCCAATGGTAAACCCTTCTATTTGAAATTATAAATGGAATAATTATGGGTAAATTCAATTTAATGGAAATTTTGGAAATTTATCTATAATTTTGAATTTCATGAAATTGAAGATTTATATTGATTATTCTTTAATAAATTGACTTTTAAAAATTGTTAAATCATTGTAAATGTTTGAAAATTCTAAAGTGATAAAGATTGCAAAGTTCAAAAATTTTTAACGCGGAAATTTATTTAATTAATTAATTTTTAAATTTATTTAATTAATATAAAAATAGCCATTTTAGTCACGGACTCGGATTTCGACGAAACCATTTTCATCAGATCCGTAACGGTGAATTATTGTAGGGTTTCAAATTTCGTAGTGATCGGACTTGTCGTTTGATCTTACGAACGCGAAACGCCTTAAAATCAATTTAATTGAAATCAAGATTGAAATCAATTTGAAATTATTGATTTCAGCATAACTTCTTCATACGATGGAATTTGGACGTGAAACTTTATCCATTGCATTTAAAATATTTTTAAATATCTATTTTGATATTTGGGTTGACTCAATTTCGTTCCGGGGACAGAACGGGCTTTTTGGGTCACGTTAGCGGTAACACGTATATCTATCAACTCAATCCATCTATTCAAATTTCTAACCTACCTATATAAACCCAGTTATAAACCCTAGCCTCCATCTATTGTCATTTGTTTGTGCGTTCATTTTTTCTCAACTCCTCCTTTCCAATGGTTGCAAACCCAAGATCCAATTACATTTCAAAATTCGAAGTCCTCATAAAAATATGGAAAAAATATATGTTGAAGCTCTCAATGAGCGTAATCTTCTGGTACTGTTCATTTTTCAATTCGACGCATCGGTTGTCCTGAAACCAACGAAATTGTTTCGGCCGTTCGTTTGGCATGGGTGATTTCGACGGTGGATCGTCGTTGCTATGACGATCAGGTGGCATGGTGAGATAGGGCTCGCTGAGCAGTGGTTATCTATGCTATTTATTCGTGTGATGGGTTGACGAATTGTCACGAATCGACCGTAGAAGGGGGCGGCAGGGCGAGGAAGTAGGCGACGTCGTGGCATACGACATGGGTTCCAGGGAAGTGGCCGAGGCTGTGGGGGTCAACGGCGACCTTGGATCGGGTGTTGGCAAGTTAATTTGGTCAGCGTTTTTCGAGCAACAGTGGCGGCTATGATTTATGTTCGTGCGTACGCGTTTTGGTTAGGGCTTTGGGCGAGCTTCTGTGTCGCATGTGCAGATAGGAGTGGTCAACGGATGACGTGGAAACGCGTTAAGGGTATGTTATTTTAATCTGTTTTTAATTTAAATTTTGTTTTCAACTCGTTCAAATTGAATAACTTTTGCATACGTGATCCAATTCACGCGCGGTCTTCTCCACTAGGTTCGTATCGAAATTCCGGACTTGATGACGTTGGTATGGACGAATTCTGAGACCGTCGAATTTTTGGGTTTAAATCGGATTTAAATTCGATTTAAATCCAAAAGGTGAGTGTTTTAACCCACTCACAACTTCTAAAATTTCTTATGTTTGTTAAATTGATTCATGATATGAGTAGAAATTCAATTATGACTGTTTGGCATACTTTATCATCATCTCGGTTAGGTTGCATTTGTTTAAATTAAATTGTTATTTAATTTTGTTTTGCATATAAATTGACAGTTAAATGTATTTATTTTTGCATATAAACTTCCAATTAAACAGTTATATTTGTTTTTGAATATAAACTGATAGTTGATACCAGTTATTCATCACCTGTTATATATTGATATATTGTTTGAATTTGGATGATGATTGTGATAAATGGATGTATGATTTTGATGGATGAATGAATGTTAATTTATATTAACTACAAGTTGTTATACATTTCATTTCATTTGGGATTACGGTTTGAAATGATATATAGCCGTAATTTTTATTTTAAGTCACGGATTGAAATGATAAATATCCGTATCACTTGACCGTATGATAGAAAATTTTATACAGACACCGTCGGTCTATATATATAATTATTTTGAAAATGACTTCTATGGTTTGGATAGGATATGGTTTAATAAATATTTAATTTTGATATTTGATAAATATTATTTTATATACACATATATAGTTAAATTGTTGAATTTAAGCTATGTATAAATCTGTTAAATAAAAATGAATAAGTTGAATAATGGAGTTTTGATAATTTATATTATATGATTTAGTACAGGTTTAAGATATTGTATATATATAGAGTTTTAAAGGATTCAAATCAATTAAGATTGGAAGATAAATCGAAAATTTATTTGGAATTGAGATTATTTTAAAATTTAACTCCATATGTTGATGTAAACTTATTAAGATTGGAAATTTAAAGGTATGATATTTATAACTGGATTTTTATTCAAGATAAATCAAATGTATATTTCAAGTATAAATTAATTGAAGGAAATATTTAGTTGTTAGTAATTTGAGTTTTATTTAAAATGATTATGGATTTATTATGTAAATATTTTAGACTAAAATATAGAATAATGAATGGTTGAATAGAAAATTTTCAACCTTAGTTTTGAAATTGTTAAATACTCAAAGTTCGAAATATATTGGAACCGGAGTGTTTTATTGAAACTGAAAGAAAATCTAGATTTATGGGTTTAGACTTAATTTAAAGTGGATAAATGGTAAAGGCGCGGAAATTATTTACTTTATAAAGTAATTTAAAATCAACTATTTTACATACTGTTGAATATCCAAACCATTCAAGTTTTAGAGGTTATGGTTTTAAAACTATGAATTTTGAAGTATTATGTTTTGAATGTTATAATTCAAATGTTCGGTCTCTAGATATTATAAAATTTTAAAGCAGTATGATTTTAGAAAAGAAATATATTTGAAATAAAAATGATATTATTGATTTGGGTTTTATAAAATAATATCAAAATGAGTTGTTTTGGAAATGGAATGATATCGTATTTATGGGTTTGAAATGGATAATTATATTCTGGTTTTAAAGTATAAATTATTTTGAAAAACCGCGGTGTTATAATAACGATTGGTTGTTAAAGAGACCAGGATCGAAAGTTGTCATACTCTCTGCCAACCCCGAAAACCACTTTAACAACCGTGTACGCGGTGGAGATTCCAGAATGAAGTAGGATGGTGGTGGCGTTTCCTTTGAGGTAAATACGTGGACCCGACTCCCGTGAGTTGGCATAAGATGGCTAAAACAAGGGCGATTCTCGGGCCATGGAGGTTAGCGCCCTTTATCGGATGCTTCTCTTCGATATTATACTCTGATTTTGGATTGATTCGGTGGCCACTTTTGATTTCTTTGATTTTAGGGGGGAGTTTGTCCGAGGTGGGCGGTAGTAGCTACTACGCGTTACCACCAGCTCGAATAACAATTGGTATATCTACCCTGGCATTGCCTAGTTGTGTCGTGTCACCTACCCTAGCATGCCTTATACGATTTTGTTTTGCACCATACCTATGGAGTGCCCTCTGACGACGTCCAGTACAGGGGAGATTACGGTACTGTATAGACTATGGGAATATATTTTGTGTTAAGGGCTATATGGGTAACCCCTTAATGCTACTTAAAAGTAAGTTTATTTTACAAATAGACACTATTATAATAGCGAAATATACTACATAGTAAATAGTTTAACGGATCCTTAAGAGATGTGAATCCCGAGCATCTTTTAAGTTACTGCACTCATATTTATTTCAGTTGATTTAACTTACATAAGATCTTTTAGTTCTGACTCGAGTGTTTTGTCTTTTCAATTCGCTTGGGTCAGTCCGAGCGTTTCAGGACCGAAGACTTTAGCTCTGGAGGACGAAGACGGAGATTTCTATTATTATTATTATTGTTATTTATTATATTCCACTACACACTATATTCCGCTGCGTTGTTATTATTGGTATGTGTACTCTGATATATATTGTATAAGTAAAATTAAATATTTTGTAAACAGCTTCATGAACTGTATATTGATTATTTTATTTTATCCTTCCGCTGCGAGATTCTGTTTTCTTTTATTTCTTCTCGTTTTTCTTATTTACCCCATAAAAATCCGCCCTTTTGTATGGTTTGAATTGGCACGCGTGTCGATTTAAAGCGTGCGAAAAGGCGGGACGTTACAGATAGATACATGTGTAAAAGGTTGCATGCTTTATTGGAAAGAAGACGCTCATCTTACTAAATGCAGAATATGTAACGAGGAAAGATACAAGCGAAGAAAAAAGAAAGGAAAAGAAGTTCCATATAAGAGGATGCATTATTTACCCATCACTCGCAGACTTCAACGGTTATATGCATCTTCTGCTACAGCATGTCATATGCGATGGCACGCTGTGAGAACACCAGATGAAGGAACTTTGATACATCCATCTGATGGAGAAGCATGAAAATATTTCGATAAGACTTATCCTGAATTTGCGGCAGAGAGCCCTAATGTTAGGCTAGGCTTATGTACGGATGGATTTTCGCCATTTTGTCAGTTTGGTAGTAAATATTCATCATGGCCTATTATTATTACTCCTTATAATTTACCTCTATGGATGTGTATGAAAACTCCATATATGTTTCTAACGATTGTCGTTCCCGGTCCCGATGATCTGACTCAAGGAATTGATGTTTATCTACAACTACTAATCAACGAGTTGAAAACACTGTGGCATGAAGGAGTTGAAACGTACGACATTTCGAGAAAAAGGAATTTTCATATGTTTGCTTCTTTATTATGGACTATTTGTGATTTTCCAGCGTATGGCATGCTTTCAGGTTGGAGCACATCTGGACGTCTAGCTTGTCCTTATTGTATGGATGAATCACAAGCATTTTCATTAAAGTATGGAAAGAAAATTTCTTGGTTTGACTGTCATCGGTGTTTTCTACATATCAATCATAAATTTAGAACGGATAAAAAGAACTTTAAAGCTAACAGAGTAGAGAGTATGCTACCACCGAAGGTTTGGACAAGTGAAGAGGTATATGAAATTGTAAAAGACTACCCAAAGATACATGAAACTGGGGTACAGGTTGAGATTCCAGGTAAATCGGACATTCATAACTGGTACAAGCAAAGTATATTCTGGAAGTTACCATACTGGAAAAATCTCCTACTCCAACATAATATTGACGTCATGCACAACAAAACAAACATGTATGACAACGTGTTTAATACAATTTTGAATGTGAAGGGGAAAACCAAGGACGATGCGAATTCAAGACGTGATATATTACACTTTTTAAGCGGCCCGAGCTACAATTATACAATGATAACAAGAAACCCAAAGCATGCTATGAGCTAGACAATAAGCAAGTAAAACTTGTTCTAAAGTGGGTGGAAGGACTTAGATGTCCTGATGGGATTTCTTCTAACCTTCGTAGATGTGTTGACTTTAAAAACAGTAAATTGAGTGGGATGAAAAGTCACGATTGCCACATTATGATGGAGTATTTTTCCCGTGATTATCAAAGAACTGCTGCCTACAAAAATATGGAGTGTTATAACAGAGTTGAGTATGTTTTATAAACAGCTTTCTTCTATGACGTTAAAGGTAGATCCTATACGTAAACTTCAAGCAGAAATCCCTGTACTTCTATGCAAACTGGAGAAAATATTTCCGCCTGGTTTTTTAATGTAATGGAGCATTTGCCTGTTCATCTTCCATCTGAAGCACTCCTTCGTGGTCCTGTGCAATATGGATGGATGTATCCATTTGAGAGGTAATTTGATTAATTTTGGTTTTTGTACCACGATATGAATTTAATTAATTTTGTTTTAGGTACCTAAATCATTTGAAGAAAAAATTAGACAAAAAGCACGAGTAGAAGGTTTGATTTGCAAATCGTACCTTGAAGAAGAAGCTTCATTTTTTTTCTCACATTACTTCAGTAACGGTGTGAACTTATCGTTTGTAAGTGTTTCCCGTAATGAAGACACTATTTAGCAAGATTCTTCTCAAACAATGTTATCTATTTTTAGACAACATGGAAGACCTGTTGGAAAATGTGTGGAAATATGGTTAGATGATAGAGATTACCATGTAGCACACGCATATGTTCTTTTAAATTGTGCTGAAGTTGCACCATTTGTCAGGTAATTATGAATTCATATATAATTCAATTATACATGTATATATTAATTATAAAGGAATATAATACATATTTGCAGCATGCACAAAGCACAACATCCATCTGGCGATCTTAGTAAACAATTTGCTAGATGGTTTTCAAACTATGTTCATGATACAGAAAACTATGTTGTTGAGGAAGGATTACGACATCTTGCTATCAGACCAAAACAAAATGTTAAGACTTATCCAATATTCTTCGACAATGGATTTAAATTCAACACCAAAGATTATGAGGCTGAAAAATTAACATATAACAGTGGTGTATTTGTCAAAGAAAGTGATGTTCCAGAGGAGCATATAAAAGATTTTTACGGTGTCTTAACACAAGTTTTAGAGTTGACATATTATATACAACCTGCGGAGAAAGTTTTTTTATTCAAATGCAACTGGTTTAGCAATGTTCCTGGCTCTGGAATTAAAGTGCACAAAGATTATAAGCTAATTGAAATAAGGCATACGTCGCATTACTATAAGTATGATCCTTTTGTATTAGCTAAGCAAGCTTTACAAGTTTATTTTTCTCCATATCCGTCCTTAAAAAAGATAAAGTAGACCGATGGTCTTTTTTTAAAACGAAGGCAAGATATACGTTTGATGGAAATAATATTCCAGATGAAGCAGCATATCAAGCGGATCTCGAGCCAAATACTGAAATAGTGATAACCGATGACATTGATGTAGTGTCGTTGACTGATGAATCGAATGTTTTAATAGATGCATTTGTAAGTACTGAAGAAAATGATATAGAGTAGGAGACCGAGTCTGAATCAGAATATGACGAAGACTGGTCGTAGATGGCATCGCTTGTTGTTAAATGTGAGCTACAATAATGACTATGTTATGTAATATTCTGAGCTATGTAATAATATTAATGACTATATTCTTTTCATGTACGCTTTTTTCGATGATTATGTGCAGAGTATGTTTATGTGATGATTATCACTTGATTAATAATTATGTGATGATTATGCGATGATTAACGACTATGTGATATTGATTGATGATTATATGATGCTTATGTGATGCTTATGTTATGTGATACTGATTGATGATTATGTGATGATTATTGATGATTATGTGATGCTTATGATATCGATTGATGATATTGATTAATATGTGATATTGTATATATGTTTGTCAGTTATGTCTGATAGACGACGTGATCGACGTAGTGCATCTCGGTCACCTTCACTTGGAGCAGTTTCGAGTATCTCTGAGCCAGATCTCTGTCGAGTTGCGGAGATAGTTCTGAAAAGTACTGGGTATGTATCAAACTTATTTGAATTATATTATATGAAATATATTTAATATATACATCAGCATTTCTATAGAGGGTTCGAGGTGGAGCCATCCGATTTTATTTTGCAAGTATCGAAGGAGGCGTATAAGAGTAGGATGTCCGGGTGCTGGCCTTAATGGGATAACATTCCTACATATATAAAAAACGCAATATGGGCTGATGTTATGGTAAATACAATTTTGTAATATATAATTATGCCTTATATGAAACCAAAAACAATATGTCATCATGCCTTATGATATCAGTTTTACGTATTCTGTTTTGCTAATTGTTTTTTAATTATACAATCTCTTTGACATAACACGTATGATAATTCAATATGCAAACAGCTGTACGTGTGGATCCGCATGATATGGATGTTTTTGTAAATCATTGGAATAAAAAGATTACAGAGAGACTCTGTCGCGGGCTAAGAGTTTAGGGAAAAAGCCAAGTTGGATGGGGGATGATGTTTGGGCTGGATTCCAACAATATTGGGAATCTGAAGCATTCAGAGTAACTTATATTGTCACTATATTTTTATGTTTAAATGCGTTTAATTATTTTACTTAATAGTGTGTATAAATTAATAGGAATTGTCGGATAGAAATAAGGCTAATCGGAACAAAAATCTCGCTTTACATCGTGGTGGCTCGAAATCCTTCCAACAACATAGGAGGAAATTGGTAAATAAATTGACCAATATTTATGTTATGCATGTATATATTTACTAGTTTATCTTTATCATATATTCTATTCTTGTATATAATGTATTCTTGTATGTACTCATGCAAATTATCAATATAACCTATTCTTGTATATATTCAGTGGGCAAAGTATGGTAGGGAGCCCACAACGGCTGAGGTTTTCAGAGTCACACATGCAGTGGAGCATACGGATGAGGATGGGAATGTTTCATATGATTGGTTGGACGACAAGGCTGCTTCTGTAATGATGAATATGTTTATTTCTGTAATGAAAATGTTTCATATTTGTTTATTTCACGGTAAATAAGTAAATTGTATAGCAATTGTGTCAAATATTTGTTCGTAATTGTAGGAGAGATATAACGTAGAGTAAGCACGAGCGATACAAGCGAGTGGACGGGAGTCGCTTACGGTTGATGAGTGTAATCGGATATGGGATTCAATCATTGAACCGGCAAGTCGAAACAGGCGTTACAGTTTCGGCAATATGGTACGTACTCAACATTTACACAGTAGAAACCTATATGCCATGAAATTTTTATTCACTTGAGTTTATTACCAATAACTTGAGTTATCGTATTGTTATTGTATGCCATGAACTTCTAATTCACTTGAATTATTTCACAGGCTCTTAATTTACAAAGGTCGTATAAGAGATCCATAAGTGAGGAAGAGATTGCCCGGATGCAAACTCAATTGGATGAGCTCAATGATTGGCGCAAGAGTCAGTTGGCGACGCAGATAGATGAGCGTATTGCTGCATTCTATCAGGAGCATGTGTCAATGCCCGGGAAGGAGTTGCAGGTGATGATGATGCTTAGTTGCTTTGATTTGGACATGGGTATGCTTTATATATATGTGTGTACATATTATGATGTGTATATATATGGATGTGATTGATACTCAGTGTTTTGGTGGGTTTGATATTTTGGTTATTGTGATTGATATATGAACAATGTGGTTTGGTTTGGTGGATTTTCGTACTTGGTTATATTGATTTTCTTATATGATTTTGTAAATATATGTTAGAATATGCAATATTTGATGATTTGGTTGTGTTGATATTGATTATATGGTATGATGGAATGGTAGTATATGTGTGAAATGATGGAATTATATTATTTGGATTGATTGAGATTGAGGGTTTTAAGTGCTGCAATTTGCCTGGAAATTTTTCCAGGTTTGCAACGGCTAGCTACGGCTAACGACGCCATTTGGTCAAAGTAAGCGACGGCTAGCGACGGCTACATTGCAACGAATTGCAACGGTTTGCAGCGACAACCCGGGAAACCAACAACCAACGGTTGCTCCCACGTGGACAATTAGCCGTTACGAGCCGTTGCAAAATGAGCAACGGAAACGTCGCTAAGGCCGTTACTTTCTTTAGTTGCAACGAGGTAATTTGCAACGGCTATTAGCGACGGTTAGCGATGGCTAGGGATGGCCGCCAACAGCTTTTAGCCGTCGCTAAACGGTGTCTATTTTGTAGTGGTAATGTAGGATCATACGCTTATGAAATAAATTCCTAGAGTCAATTGTACGCAAAGGTAGAAATCAAGAATATGGGTACTTTTGGAGGTTGAAGCAATAATTGATTAACAATTCATGTATGTTTTGGAGCACAAAATTAAGTCATAATTCGAGATATCTTACTTTTATTCTATATAATATCGAAGGTATAAAGTCCAATAGTTAATAGTTCAAGTACTACAATCTGCTATGAATCTCCAAATCAATTTATATAAAGTTCAAAATGTAAGAAGAGAGACAAGAATGGTTCTCCGCCATTTGCAACGCTCCTAGGTTAGTATATGTAAGGGTGGAAATGCGATATGCTTAGCAGCTTGACTTCGGCATTCGTGTACTTCAACATCAATAACGCCGCATTGTACCAGGCCTTGTTTAATCATGATTTTCGACATTCCTCAATGCATAGTAAAGCTTCGGCAATGTTTCGATAGTGAAGGCATTTGACATTAGTGATTTTTGATGTTGGAGGACTCACTCTATAGTAACCAACACTCTGAGTTAGTAAATGGCAGCATCATTTTGAAGCTACCATGATATGAGAGAACATTGATGTGGGGCGGCACCATCATAGAGCGGCATCGACATTGTTAACTCCTCTGAATTTTGATTACTTTTGGCATCAACATCGCACATACGGATGGATGGTATCATCTAAGTATTGTTGAAGTGTGGCCTGGCATTGATAAATGAAACCGTTGATAAACATCGACATTCTTGAGTGGCGATATAGGAAATTTTTTGCCTTAATAACGAACATAATGAGTGACGTTGATAAAAAGCGGCATCACTTTGGAGAGTGACACTAGTAAAACATTGCATCGATAAGATTCGACGTATGTTATGTCGACATTCTTTGATGTCTTACCGTATTGATTGCAGTTGACATCATTACTTCCTTTGAGGACGCGACATTTAGGGGATGCGATATAGATGAGAGGTGGCATCTAAGTGAATGGGTATCGGCAACTTGCTTAATTGATCGTAAGCGGTCAAGCACAACATTCTTCCATCTTAAAAGGCGACATCATATTCACGTCTTGTGTCGTATATCTTCAAGATTAATAATGATGATAACATTCCACCCAATATAGAGAAAGCATTGATTTTTCAAGTCAGTAGTTTCATCACCATCCTTTGTCGCCTATTGGTCTTCTTTTGCTGATCCAACTGTCCATTTAAAATCAATCCAACAACTTCCGTTTACCTATTTCTTTCTATAAATAGTCAGGTCTCTTCTCCTTTATTCTCTTACCTTCAATTTATAAGCTCAAGCCAAAAATTTGATGGGATCAATGACTTTATATAGATATTACCATTCTTTGACAATGAATGAATTTGCTTTCATTTGACTTTGCATATTGTTTAGTGTGCATATGTATAGACAAAGACACATCATTTCCAATGCTAATAGTAAACTGTTCTCGTAGTTTTACTTTCTTAGTGTTTTTATTCAATGCAAGTTTAGTTAAAATGAATATGAAATTACACTGATTTTAATGTAATTGGATCCTCTTACAGGTAGGTATTAATGTAATTGGAAGCAAATGTGATATTTTAAGTTACGCTTGGAAGTAAATGCATTTAAGAGTAGGTACTGCATGACACTCCTCACGTTAGATTTCTTTAATGGCACATAATAGTAATAAAATGTAACTTTGTAAATTAACTATATTTTTGTAACTTTTTTTCAATTTGTATTGTATGTTTAATGACCAACTGAAGTCAGGGAATTCTATGTACATGAGATAAGATGTTACGTTTTGGAGAATACAATCATTGTTTAATTCGATTATTAATGTACGCTAATTAGATTACTTCAAATTTAGAATTAGTAGTTTCAATAGTAGGTTTATTTTGGAAACTTGATGGATGATGCAAATTATGTTCCTATCTAGAACCATTTCACATTTAAATATAACCGTTGTAATATGTAATTTTAAGACAATTACTGTAGATGGGTGCAAACTTAATTAGATCAAATATGATTATATTTTAGTTTAGGAGGTAATCTGCAGCAGGTAAAAGCAACTTCCATTGATTAATGGATAATCAACTGTTAACATGCAGCAAATATTGATTAATGGATAATTAGAAGGTTTGTGATCGTTATAAAAATAGCAGGAAAATAGGCATTGGGACAATAACAAAAATTTAATTGAAGGACGTCGAGATTTTAATTAGATGAAAAATCAATGTTATTTATAACTAACATTTTGTAACATATAAAATTGAATATAATGCTAGCTATAGTCTTTTTAACATTTGTTTTGGGTTAAAAATAAATTTTGATGTATTTTGGTTTGATTTTTTTTCGAAGTTTTTTTTTTGTATTTAATACTCTTAAGTTTGTGCTATTCAGAACTTATTTGATGCATGCGCTGATTTTATGCAACTGGTATATATGCCTACTTGCATCACCTTTTCTCCTATCCTATGGGAGTCGATGCGACAACTTCTTTGTTTGGATTTGAGTTACCATTTAAATTATAATAATTTATTTCGAATACTAGTGTATTAATATCTTTTTGTAATACATATGTTGTTCACCAGTTAGATAATTGATCCCTTAATTATTATTATTATTATTAATTTTAGACTATTTGAGCAGGGGAATGCTCTTAAGTTTTTTTTAGGGAAACCTTGGTGCTTCTTGTTAATATTTCCTTGTTTTTACTTAGTAAGATATTGTGCATGCGAGTATTAGCATACTTTTACGCATTACTCAAGGAGAACTATAATATTGGGATTTTTTTGGAGACATCGCTAATTATTGGGAATTTAAATATCATATTCTAATTTGCGAATAAAATGCATTCGTATTGCATTAATTGGTTAAATTTTGTTATACTATAAGATTTTTTTTGGTAACAGTAAATTATTTCTATGTATTATTATAATAGAAATAGTACCTTGTGTCCAAATGAAAAAGAAGCAGCCGTGTCTACAATTTCTATGTACTTCCAAAGATCACAAGAAAAGTAAACTTAATGAAAGAGACAAATTTAGAATTAGTGGTTTCAGTTGTATGTAAGTAAACTTAATGAAAGAGACAAATTACATTACTATACAGTACCATCCCACAAACTAAATATAACTATTATAATATGTAATGTGTAAGACATTTAAAAAGTTGTTATTATATGTATGTAAACTTAATTAGCTCATATAAGATTGTACTTAATTAACGGGCACTTAAGTGGTTACATAAAGCAAATAAATTCGATGTATATATGTATCTTTATTGCACATATTTTTTATTATTAGTAGGCATATATAGATGTAGCTAGGTACACATGGTGCAAAATTAATTTTTTAACATACATATACGCAAGAACTTTATGTCTTTATGGACAAATATTACGTTATAGTGTAATATTGTAATAATTTATGACTTGTGATTGAAGATGTTTTAATAGTTTTTGTGTTAAAATCAAGGTGTATAAAATTCTGTGAAATCACGTATGTTCAATGTAGTTGGATTTCAAACTTTTTGAAAAACTTGGTTACAGAGAATTACTTGGTATTTTGGTTTCGGATTTTAATTGTAGGATGAAATACTTTCTTTATGTTTTGTAATTTTTATGTGATACAGTACTGTCATATCTATGTTCATTTTTACTTTATTAATCTTCAGCTCAATATATAGCTATTAAGTTTGTTTCATGAGAGTGATCACTTAAATATGATGCATGCCTAATTTTAAATGCTTTTCGGTCTCTCTTATGCTTTTGTATGTTTCCTTAGCATGGTTTGTATTAAAGTATCTTTTAATATGTACACTATTCTCCATTAGAGTTGGCAATTAGACCCAAAATAATTAGTGTTATTTTTGTTTTAGATTATTTGAGCCGTGGAATGCTCCTAAGCCTTTTACTATAGTATGACATAGATATTATGTTGAAATTTTAACAAAAATTATGTTTAGCTTTATTCAAAATTTTACACGAAATCTACTGCTCAATTTCTTATATGAAAATGCCTCCATCTAATGTGGTTTCAACAATTCAATACAGTTCGGTGAAAATAAGAGAATGCATGTGGCGAAAATGTCAACTAATTTACTAGTAAATTAATGGTATCGCAAATTGATTAGATGTTCAAGATGACATGAAACCAGTTTTTTAACCTCTTGATAAATAAAATCTCTAATCAAGTACATCTCGATAGAATTTACAGTGGTAAGGGCAAGCAATTGTGAGGGCAAGTAATTATGAGAGTAAGGCTTCATGAAATAGGGTGGTGCTAGATAACTTTTTAAAATAGGGAAAGTAAAATGTTATACTCCCTATCATTTCATATGTTAAGGCGTCAATATAATATGTTAAGAAAATATAATATGTTAAAAAATGGTGGTACTGAATAGGGAATGAGACATATTATACTGGATGTTCAGTCTACTAGGCAGAAGGTTTAGTCGATGATCGAACTAAATGTGAGGCATTCTTCTGTTTGACTATTTTCTATATATATTTTTTTAACATTATGCTCAATTGATTTTATTTTTTTCATTCGTAAAGGATATGTCGAGATTGGAGTAAAATTCCCGCACCTTGCAATCTCATGTTGTAGTTCCCACACAGAGAAAGTAATGAAGGTGCAAACGAACTGTCGTGAAATGCAACATATCTTCAGTGAATCACAATATATCTTGCCCTTCCTCGTTTATTTAGGTGTGCCACTCTTTGAAGATATGCTATCAAAATTAAAAGTGTTCGTCCTTATAAAAAAAATTAAACCTATAAAGTATGATAAAGGCGTAGGAGATTTTGTGTTAGCCAAAGGTAAAGTATAAAATCAAATAACAATTTTTTTTTATTTTACTTTATTTCTAAAGCATTATACTATTGTTATATTGGTTAAAAACATTCCACTTTCTAGCTTATTTCTAATCAAATCATTTTAACCGAATATAATCATAGTATAATGTTTCGGAAATAAAGTAAAATTAAAAAAGAAAAAAGAAATTATTATTCGACTTTGTAGCTTTTCCCTCGATAAACACAAAATCTCTTGCTCCTTACTCATACTTATAGGTTTATGGTTTCTTATACGGACGCACTCTTTTAATTCGATAATCTTCAAAAAGCGGCACTTTTAAAGGATGGGTCATTGCGATTCGCTGATGATATTTGGATTCCGCAGTAGTTTTCCCGCTACTTCGTTCCTTTCTTTGTATGCGAATTGCATCATAAGATTATAAGCAATCACCAACTTCGGCATATCCTTTGTGCACGAAATTTTTAAATTTAACTATAATGTTAAAATTTTAAATTACATATTATAGAAACTTATTCGACGGACTTGATTAAATATTCATCTGTGGTTTCTACAGACAAAGTAGCTCCAAAGGCTGTCTTTTTTCTTATGAGATAATATAGAACATGCTTGGAGTCGGTCTGAACAATGACGTCCCCAGTCAAACCCAGCTGGTTGATCAACTGAACTGCGTGGCAGAGGGCGAATGCCTCATATTCAATTGGGTTATCCACTAAACATTTTTTTATAGAAAAATGAACGTCTAGCATAATGTGTATCATTCCTTGTTCTAAAAAGTTGTTCAACACCAGCCTTTTTTTGTTTCTCCAAAAAATGAGGCATTCACATAAATTATAAATGGTATAGTGGGCTTTTTTTCTTATTATGCAAGGAGAAATCTATGGTCATATTGGCTTGTTGAAGAATCTCAAATTTATCTCGATTTACATACTTCATCGCTTCAGTGACGTTGATCTGAAAAAGAAAGCCTCGATCATATTGGCATTTTCAACATGTTAATTCAATTTTTCAGGAAAAAAGAGAGACGTAAGACCTGGTAAATTAGCATAGGCAATTAATTCAATTCATTTACTATTGTCCTGACTGTACCCGTAATATATTTGGCATGTTGCTAGTATTTTAAGCTTTTAACAAAAATAAACGGATTTGTTACAATATATGTAAATTATAGAGTGAATATGCTTTTATGTTATTTTGTTTAGTCCCACATCGTGGAATATGTTAAATCCTTAGCTCCAAAGCCTTTATACAAAGAAGGCTATGTAATGTAAATAGATATCTATTCTTAGGAATGAATAATATATCTTCTGCCTCTCTCTATTGGCTTCTTATTTCTTTATTTTATAACACATTATCAACATGATCTTCTTCTCGAATATATTGGATATTCTAATCCAGAAGATTAGATCCATGCGATTAATTTAGATTTATATTTAAGTATTCTTGTTTCACAATTCTATATCTATTTTCTAATTTTTTAGATTTGGATTTAAGTTTTAATATATCTTATCTATTTTTAAGATCTTATTTTTGTCATAGATCTAAATTTATAGATCTTATTCCACTGTACATGTATTTTTGTCATTATATTTTAGATCCCATCCTACAATAGATTCGATTTTTTTGTTCTTATTTTTCTGATCTCATTATATTGTAGATCTCAAAATCACACCCAAATAATATACCTTTAGATTTGTACATTGTTTAAAAATAAAATGTTGTGATTTTTTGAATTTGGATTTGAATTGATTTAAAACTGGTTTTTATTGTATGATTTTTCAACGGCTTATTATAATTTACCACCGCAGTTCAGTTTTGTTATTTAGTTATTTGTTTTGCATCATTATACATTGTCAGAACTTTTCTATTTTGACTATCTTGAAAAACGCCTGGATCTGGAGCTATAGTTCTTTCGATTTTCAGTTTTCTCGGCCTAGTCCTTTCTGATTTTTGAGATTAAAATTTGAGGTGTTTAGTGAAAAGTATTTGGCATGGTAAATATTGCATTTTTTTATGTTATTTATTGAATAAAAGCTACAAAAGAAGGATTACATTTTGTATACAACAGGTGTGTTATTACTATCCTTGCTAAAATATTATTTTGATTATTCTGTAGGACTTTTGGAAAATGTTATTGTCTTTATATAGTTATATGTCATCTTTACTGTTAGAATTGCAAATCTCGCAACCGCTGTAGCCATGTGGCGCCATGGTTGCGAAGGATTGGAAATAGTTTGTTTCTATTTAAAAATAAAACTTCGCTTCTGTGCGGACGTTTAATAATAAAGATAAAAAGTGAAACTTCAATATGGGTTCTTGCATTTGAATGTTAGAACTAGTGTTTCTGCGAGTGATGCACTTGTTTGCGTTTGTTTAAATCTATAATTTATTCTATTCCTTTGGAATATGGAAGGTTCTACAGTTCAGTACCAATTTTGGGTATTACATGTTGTAATGATCAATTTTTGTTATAAAGGGGTTTGGTAATAATACTATATTGATTGTAATCTATCTAATTTTTATGCTTGAGGTTAAGTTACAAATATAATTTAGGCAAATAGAGTTGTGCATAAACCAAGGGTAAGATAGTGAAAGAGGGAGTGCTGTAGGTGACAGATAATGTGTTTAAAATATATAGAATGAATCTTGCTATACGAAGAGAAAATAAAGATCATAGGGACATAACTTCAATAAACTTATCTACTTCATTCTTAAAAAAAACAACACATGGTTATAATAAATGCCATTTCTTGCATTTGCAATTTTCGCTGAGAAGATTTTGAGCTTAAATGAAAGTATAACCGAGTTAAAACTTTTCACTTTGTTGAATTGTTTATGCACAAGAGCTAAAGCTACCAGCTTCTAAGGAATATAATCTTAAGTGAGCTGACACAAGAAGCTGACAGATGTTCAGTGCACATGCAAAAACAATCTTTTTCAAACAATCTTTTTCTGGAAGACAACTATCACTTCCATATACTATCACTAACATTCATTTTTTTCAACTATTTTCAAGAGATTTTTGCCCGATTTGATAGCACACAATATATTACTTTGCAAAAGATTATGACTGATTTGATAGCATACGATCTCGTTTAAAAGAATGGACCAATCTTCTTCACCTTTCTTCGGAGCTGTATGAATGTCTAGGGGTCTTCTTGATATATAAGAGTGGGTTTTAGAATTCGTAGGTTTGTTTTCTAAGCATGTAGACCATGGAAACTGAATACATATGCCTGTTATAACGGCATACTGAGTTTTTTTATAAATATCTTACAAAGTTGCACTAGTTTAAATTTTATGAGAAAAAAAACTTCCATTTTTCCTGTTGACGGATTGCAAATATTACTTCGTAAAATATTATGCCTTGATTCACTTTTCAAGCATGTCTTGTTAAACTCTCAGATATTTGATGTTCCAGTTATCTAATATATTCAATTAGTAACTCCAACAGCATATACCAAGTCGGTAAGCTTGTCCCTGCTTAACTTTCATGACTAAGGTAATTTGATTCTAATCAAAGCCAGTCTAATTTTCACCCTTTACTTCTTAATTGATATATTTGACTAATCATATTTATGGTGTTGCATCTGATATTTTTATTCTTATACAGATTTAATTTTAAAACATAGCATAATTTTGTACTCAAACATACTTTGTGTTTGCACGTAGGAATTCACTCAAGTTTTCTTTGGGCAGAGAACTTAATTTAAGGTTGTCATATGTGATCCCAAGCCTGCAATTATAAAAATTGCTCAATCCAAAACCATACACACACACAAAGCACAAATCAGTTGATCGAGTACTAATATCAAGTTGATTAATATCACCTTCCATTTGGCTAGACAAGAGTGGTTGAACCTGACATTTCAAGACTTTAAATCTGTTAGGAAATACAATTCCTTTATATTTAGAATTACTTCTAAATTGAAATTGTGTGAAAGGATTGTCTGGTAATACTAACATGAAGTTAGATCATTTCTTCAAAGGTAATGATGGAAACTTCATTAATGATGAAAATCTAAGTGCAATAATAAATGATATGGTCAAATTGATCAACTGGTAGCAGCTTCAAGTATGCTACGTGGATTTTGTTTTATTTTACTTTAGTTTAGTAAATCAGTTTGAAGTTGGTAAAACCCAAGTTTTGATAATTTTTGGGTTTTTTTGCCAAACTACATATTTGAAGAAGTACATTTTAATATTCTCAAAAGAGATAACCTATATGACATACTCTTGAAGAGATGTTTTATGATTTTATATTGCAAAATCCAAACATCCTAGAAGAGATGTTGTAGAATTATGTCAATTATATAGAAAAAGATATTGAGTATTGATGACATCCTAAAAACAGTGCATATAAAGTATCTTTAGAAGTGATATGTACCACTCTAGAAGCGGTGTTTATAAAATATCCCCATAAGTGATATTATATCATCGTATAGCACTATAAAAGCAAGGAATAAATTTTACCAACTTGAAGTTGTGTGTACAATTTATTTGAACCAGAAGTTCAATATGATTCCAAACCAGATGTTTTGAACATTATCATGCGGTCTTGAAGGATTCACACTAACATTGATCCATAAAAGAAAAAAAATTAATAGTTTGGATCCTTATAATAGTTTGTTCTAAAAATCACTAATTCAAATGAGAAAGAATACGAAAATTTATAATATAGATGTAATACGTGGACGCACGTATATATATCCATATATGTAAATATTCAGCCAACAACCTGAAGTTTGTTATGAGCTCATCTTAATAATTATGTATAGATATATGATTTAAATCATCATAAATGTTGAATGACATGAAGTCGTGTATGTATTCAAATGATCTATATAATAATTCTTCAATTGACTAGATCAATGAATGAGAAAAACTCTAATAAGCAATACTAATTGAATGCATCTTATCAAATAATATTAAAAAAAATATTATCCTCCTATTATTAGTATGTATACTAGTAGCAATATCATAATGGATCAAAATGAGAATCCAAAGATGATTTTTATTTTATGTGACAATGTTTGTCAACATTGAGGGGAAGGATAAAGGGATACAAGTTCATTTTGATCATCACTGTTAAATATTTGTTAAAATATACAATGATGCAAAATATTAAGTAACTTGAATAAATTATCAATAATATCCCTAGTAGACTTTCTCCAATATAGATTTGAATCCCTGAAGGATCAAAATGTGTAAACCACATCTGAAATATGGTACAAAAGTCAGTTTGAAATTCTTTTGGAGGAAGTAATAAAGTGTCAAATAAAAGAGATGAGTGTTCTTGAAGAAACACTTAAGGGTGCTATTGAAGAGACTAATGACATGATTGTCAAATTACCCTAAAAGTGGTTTAGGTACCTAAAACATGATAACTAAAGAGATCTCAATAAATCATGTCTAGAATTGACAAAGAAATAATCATCAATGATAAATTTACAAATAATAAAGCGCTTATGTTTATAAAAAGATTAAATATATTGAATTAGGGGAAACATGACTGGCCATCATGAATCCTTTAATAGTAGAGAAATATGGACATGTAGTCCGCAAAGTACTGAAAGCACTTGAAATGCTTAATATACCCCGAAGGTATAAATGTGGTTTAAATCATATTAAATAATGAAGGTATACAAATTCCTGAAGAATATAAATAACTTTCATTGTTATAAAGAATGCAAAGAACGAGGAGAGTAGATTTCAACCTACTTTTAGGTATTGCTGTGATGAAAATCTTGATATACTTCAAGATAAAAGTAGATTACTTCCTGCTTTTTAGTAATGTTGTAATGAAATTTTAATATTCATGAAAGATGTATAGTTGCAATAAGCAAAACTGATTGGAAGCACAAAAATGAAAGCACATGAAGTGTTTTTCATAAAAGTAGCATACAAAATGCATAAAATGAAAACCATATTTGGAAGAAACAATCTTAGAAAATTTGATTGTATCGAAGGAAACTATTAATAAATTGCATTATTAATGAGATACATATTTATGGATTCAGAACAATCTACAACCAATTTGAGTTATCGAAAGACGAATATGAATTCAGAGGAAAATTTAAAATCAGGGGGAGCATCCATAGTATTTTATAATGCACTTTTTTTTCCTTAACTAAGATTTTTCCCACTGGATTTTTATTAGCAAGGTTTTAATGAGGCATTATCTTGATCCAGAAGTATCAATTCCCCAGTAACATTTGAAAATAAGTCACCATGTACTCTTTTCCCTTATTTAAGATTTTTTCCCACTGGGTTTTTTCTTACTAAGGTTTTAAGGAGGCATTATCTTGATCTAGGAGAATCAAACGTCTTTTCAAGAAATAACATCTCAAATATGTTATTTAAGTTAAATTATATTTTTATCCTTGACTAAGGTTTTTCCCATCGGGTTTTCCTTTATAAGGTTTTTAATGAAGTATTAAACTGATCCAGAAGTATCAAACTCTATCTAATGCAGTAAATTATTGAAATATGACATACTATATTGTACTCTTTTTCCTTCACTAAGATTTTTCCCACATGGTTTTACTTAGTAAGGTTTTAACGAGGCATTAGTTTGATCCAGAAGTATCATGCTTCATTTAAAGAAATAAGAAAATAAAATATGTCATTGTACTCTCTTTCCTTCACTAAGATTTTTCCCATTGGTTTTTTCTTAGTAAGGTTCTAATGAGACATTGTTTTGATCCCGAAGTATCAAACTCTTAGAAGGAATATCATTTTTAGTATGATATCTATGATTTCACAAGTTACACTCTTTTCCTCTTTCAAGATTTTTCCCATTGGGATTTTCCTAATAGAGGTTTTTAATGAGGCAATAGACAATATCTATATCAACTGAATCGATAAATGCAAGCAAGATAATAATGAGAGAGAGCAATCATCATACACGTTTTGAAACGGAAAAAATTTCAAGTTATCCGAACATTCAAGATTTTGAAGACGGATATTCAAGGGAGAATGTTACAATATATGTAAATTATAGAATGAATATGCTTTTATGTTGTTTTGTTTAGTCCCACATCATGAAATAGGTCAAATCCTTAGCTCCAAAGCCTTTATATAAAAAAGGCTATGTAACGTAAATAGATATCTATTCTTAGGGATGAATAATATATCTTCTGCCTCTCTCTCTATTGGCTTCTTATTTCTTTATTTTATAACAGGATTTATATTATTCTGGTACAGTTGCCGACCTTATTCTGAAAGTAATACAAAAAGGAGGTGGGCTGTCCATATTTTAGTTTGCAACAGTGATTTTTGAAAGGACAAACCGGCCCGACATTGTCCAAAACTTCACACTTCATCCCGTTTTACGGTAAACTTGTTTCATCCCTTTATATCATTCTAAAAAATTAGGGTTTTGTGTAATCTTTAGGCGGCTAACAAAGGTCGTCTTCTTACTTTCTATCATCTGACTCAGAAAATTTCTCTCTGTCCCTTTTTTCATCTTTTGCTGCTATTTTTTATATTTATATTGTTGCAATGACGAGACTGTTAAGTTTAATTGCTGAATTTTGTGATGGACGGAATTCGCAATCGTAGTTATTATGGTGAATTTTTTTTTTCAATTTTTATGGATCCGTTCGATCTTGCTTTCAATTTCGGTTTGGTTTGCTTCTCATAAATTTCTTTAGTGCCGTGATCTGTACTTCATGTTTAGATTGTCAAACAAAGTTTCATACCAATATGGAACAGTACTTTAGATGTCTTGTTGAAAGGATAATGTCGAATTTTGATTTTTTTTTCCTTTTTTTTTCTTAGTAAATTTAATTTTCCCATTGTTGAAAGGATAATGCCTAGTCTCTACGGCTGACAAAGCTCGTCTTCTTGCTTTCTTTATCTGATTCGGAAATTTTCTATTTGTCCTTTCTTCTATTTTTTATATTTATATTGTTGCAATGACGAGACTGTTAAATTTAATTGCTGAAAATTAGTGATGGATGGAAATTTGTTCCTGAGCGGTTACCCAAGCAACAATTATGGTGATTTGTTTTCAATTTTTATAGACCCATTCTATCTTGCTTTCAATTTCGGTTTGGTTTGCTTAACATAACTTTATTTAGTGCCATGATCTGTACTTCATGTTCACGTAATCAAACAAAGCTTCATAGCAATATAGAACAGTACTTCAGATGTCCTGTTGTATTATGACTTTTTTTCTTGCTAGATTTAATTTTCCCTTGCTGCACTTTGTTATTTTTACATATTTTTTCAATGTTCTAGATTTATCTTGTATGAACTACTGAATGTTTTCTTTATAATGTTACTGTTTACATTATATTGCACCGAAAATCACCGTAGTACGATCATTTCTACCATGCTGCAACTTCATTTTGTTAAAAGATGTTCATTTAATTGGACTGAACGAAAATTTGGTATCGGGTTCTATTCAATTTTTCCTTCTCTGCCATTGTTGTGCTCTGAAATTCTCACTGTCTTAGTTTCTTTCAATTGTTTCGCTCATTAGAGTTGATTCCCCCATTATTTTCAATCAAACCTTTTGATTGCTGTTCTTACATGTGCTGTAGAAGAACTGTTGGATTTTAGAGAAAAAAGAGTGACGTGTTCTAACAAATTATGTTGACTCTTTTAGTACAAAGAGTACCTGTATTTAATATAATGAACAATTGTGTTGACTATTATATATGTAGATAATGGTTTTATCGGGTGTAATTATATGTGTAAATCCACATACTGCTCAATGCTCATTCTTTTGCCATCATGTTTATATATTTTTCCCACTTTACGAAGGGAACTTTCAAGAAGATACCTGTTTATAATAAGCATTAACAAAATTTTGACATTTGCTTACAGGTGTGGAGATATTTGGTAACGTAATTGGATTTAAACTCTAGTATTTGAATTCAATGTAATTGGATCATGTAGCAGTTGTGCATATTCAGAAATCACATAGAAGCAATCATGATATTTTAAGTTACGCTTGGAAATAAATGCATTTAAAAGTAAGTGTCGCTTGACGCTCTTCATGTTAGATTTCTTTGATGGCACATAGTATTAATAAGGGTTCTAAATAGGCTATACTTTTGTAGTATTTGTATTTATATGTTAGACGATCAACTGAAGTCTGGTGATTCGGTGTACATGTGATATGACGTTATATTCAAGAGGATATTTTCATTTTGATATTTTTAATAATAGTTGCAATATCTTTGGTGTCAAATTTTTTTGTGTCAGGGTGAACTATTAAAAACGCTCATAATATCAAATCTTAACATCACTTTAGAACATGATTTAACAATTGAATTTCTTTTACAAATTCAAATCGTTCTTCAACATATTTTATCAAATTTTAATATCATTTAAAAATAAGATCTAACAAATAATGTGTTTTTTACAAATTCAAAACGTTCATCCAAAAATAACATTAATTAATAATATGAATTCAAATTCAAATTTTAAAAAAAAATGCAGCATAATGATTTCAATGTAAAGAAGTTCTATCAAAAATATATGCGATTTAACATAAGTTGGATTATATATTTTTTGGAAAACTTGATTACTACAAGTCACTTTTTAGTTATTTTGGTTTTAATGATAAGGCAAGAAGTTCTTTCATTTTGGTTAGTGATCGTTGTGCAATAGCAGTGGTATTTTATCTAATATTTTTTTTCTTATAAAATTGATAGGAAAACAGACATTACAGGGAAAAAAAATTTAAACTGAAGAACAAGCTTTTTTAGGTTGATGGACAATTCTTATGAACATTATGTATAGTAAAAAAATGAATATAATGGTACTTCTAACTAGTATTTTGTTTAACGTTAATTGTAATTAGCATTTGTTCTTGGTTTAAAAATAAAATTTAATGTACTTCAGTTTAAATTTTTTTTAACGTTTGTCCTTCTTTCTGTTTCTTGCACTCTTCAGTTGGTGTGCTGTTAAGAATTCATTTGATGCATGTGCTAATTTTATGCAATTGGCATGTACGACTTTCTGCGTCACCATTTCTCGTAGCTTATGGGAGCAGGTGCGACAACTTCTTTGGATTTGAGGTACTATTTATATTATAATAATTGTTGAAAATAATTATATATTAAAATCATTTTTAAGACATATGCTATTCGCACAGTTAGGTTGGTAACTGAACTCCAATTAGTTATTGTTGTCTTTTTAGATTATTGGAGCAGGGGAATGATCTTTAAGTTTTTTTAGTAAAACCTTGGTGTTTTTGTTTAATATTTCCATGTTTTTAGGATATTGCGCATGGGGAATATTAACATATTTTTATGCTTTACTCAAAAAATCTAGAGAATTCTAATGTTAGGATTTTTTTAGAGAATAGCACTAATTATTGGGAATGTAAACGTCATATTTTAATTTGCAACTAACATACAGACAAATTGCATTCATAGGTTAAATTTTGCTACACTTTTAAAAAATGATATCAGTAAATTATTTCTATGTATTAGTATAACAGAAATAGCACCTTATGTCCAAAAGGAAAAGAAACAGTCATGCCTACTATTTCTTCGTACTTCCAAAGATCACAAGAAAAGTGATGTTGTGATGTAAGTGAGCATGAGAGAGATTGTTCATACAGAAATGTGGACATGTGATAGTCGAGGTGATAAAGTAGTGAGATGAGTTGCTTAAACATAGTTATAGGGTGAAGAATGGGGGCATATCACTACTGCGTATATACGTCAAAAATGAAAGCTGCTTGTATTGGTTGGGCTTGGGCGTGTTAGTTGAGTAACATGTAATCAAGATAGTACATTTGCACTAGCTATGATTGAAATAGTTGTTGTAAAATTATTTGTGGTAACTAATTGTTAGTTAACATGTAAACAACCATTTACAAATGATCTTGTACATCTATAATTTGATCAATGGGAATATAACCTCAGCCCTCTATTCATTTGCGTTGGTGGCATGAATAGAGAGTTCGGGGTGATTGCTTTGATTTAATGTAAATGTTAAAAGGTTGTCTGCAAATAGTTGTTTTAATATTTGTTAACTATTGTTGGTCATAAATAATCCTACTGCAAATGTATGAATCATAGCTTTTTCTAAAGGTATTAAATCGTAATTATCAGAAGATTGTTGCGTAAGTACGAGATTGAAATGAAAAATACAAATATAGGAATATAAAAGCATTTGAATGTAAAAGTACGAGATTGAGAGGTTACCTGAGCAACGATTATTTTTTCTTATAGTTTCGCGATTGAAGTGATTATGGTGATTTGTTTGCAATTATGATGGATCCGTTCAATCTTGGTTTCAGTTTCAGTTTGGTTTGCTTCTCATAAATTTCCTCAATGCCAATATCAGTACTACTTTATGTTTAGGTAATCAAACAATGCTTCATGTTAATATTGGACAGTCCTTATTGGGGTAAATATGATAAATTTTGATATTTTCCACCATTTATTTCTTAATAAATTCGGTTTTGCTGTGTTGTAGTTTGTATTTCAGCAATTTTTTCCAATTTTCTAGATTAATCTTATATGAACTATTGAATCTTTTATTTATAATGTTATTGTTTTTATTATATTATATTGGAAATCACTGTAGTTTGATCGTATCCACTGTGATGCAACTTTATTCTGCCCAAAGATGTTGAATTAATTGGACTAAAGGAAAAAATTGCTCTCGATTTCTATCAATTTTCGTTTTCTACCATTGATGTGTTCTGATATTCTGTGACTGTCTTAGTTTTTTCAATTATTTTGTTCATTATAGTCAATTCGCCTATTATTCTGAATCCCTTTGATTGTCATATTTTAATTGTGCTACAAGAACTATTGAATCTTAAACGTCGTTACATTTACGAGGATATGATTATTCTTTTACTTCGGTTAATATATACACTAATTTGAGTTTAGCAAATTTAGAATTTATCGTTTCAATGGTACCTTTATTTTGAATATGCAAGGATAGATACAAAGTATATTACTATATAGGACTATTTCACAAATTAAATATAACCATTGTAAAATGTAATTTAAGACACTTAAAAAGTCATTATTCATGGATGTAAACTTGATTAGATCAAATATGTTATATATATTGATGTTTTCATGTTGCACTTTTTTAATATTATCAACATACATATACAAACATATATGTGTGTGTGTGTGCACGCGCAGTTAGATGTACATATACAAACATATACGTAGTTGGCAGTTATAGTTGGTAATTAACGTTTTTGATCGGCTTGTGGCTTGGAACTGAAGGTGTTTAAACAAATATTATATTATAGTGTAATTTTTTTAATATATACGCAGTTCGTGGTTATAGTTGGTAATTAAACCTCTAGTAATTATTGCTATACTTTTAGATTATCTGAGCAGGGGAATGCTTGTAAAAAATTTAGTGAAACTTGCACGCTTTTTTGTTAATATTTCCATATTTTTAGGTAGTAAGATATTGCGTTTGGGAGTATTAACATACTTTTGTGTTTTATTTAAAAATTTAGGAGAATTTTACTTTTGGAATTCTTAGGAGAATACCATTAACTATTGGGATGCAAATATTATATTATATATTATAATTTGCGAATAACATACATACATATTGCATTTGTAGGTTAAAGTTTACTCCAATTTTTTTACATAAAATTGTTTTGATATTTGTATATTATTTCTATGTATTATAATAGCATAAGTAGCATGTGTCCAAATGGAAAAGATGCGGTCGTGTCTATTATTTCTGCGTACTTCCAAAGGTCATGAGAAAGGTGATGTAAGCGACCATAAGGGATATTGTCCCCTTAAGAAAGTGAACATCACAATGTGTTTGGTTCGGATGATATAGTAGTCAGAGATGGAAATATTTGGTAAAACTAACCAAATCATTTTATTTTGACTGTTTGGTATGATTTTGAAACTAAATTGGTTTCTATGGTTCTTAAAAGAATAATTCGGTTATCGGTTTAATCAAATGAACCAAAGTTTTATCATATTGTCAAAATTACTAATGTTATGTTGATTATTTTTTATACTGGTTTAGCGCTCTATATTAACTTTATTTATCATACATGTGTCAAACTTACTTTAAAAAATTATATGAATACTGAATAGTAATGCTATGGTCATATATCTATATTTCATTTTAAAATACAATGAATATTCCAAATATAAAATAAATCTCGAATCTTTTAAGTTTGGTTAGATGATTAATCAAACCAACTAATCTTAATTCGGTTGGTGTTTGGTTCACTTTTATTGGTTTTAGTTCGGTTTAATAATTTTCACTATCGGATCAATCTAACCAACCCAATACTCACCTCTAATCGTAGTGAGATGGAATTGCTTAATCATAGCTATGGTGATGAATGGAGGTGTATTACCTTTGAAAATATATGTCAAAAAGGCAGGATACTTGTGCTGGTTAAGCGTGAAACATGTAATCACGATTGATACATTGCACTAGTTATGATTGATATAGTTGTAAAATTATTTGGGCAATCAATGGTTAATCAACATGTAAACAGCCTTTTACGTACAAACTATCATATACTTTTGCAATTTGATTAAGGGAAATATAATTCCAGTCCTTTATTCATTTGCTATGGCGGTAAACTATGTACATACAATTTGTACAACTCTGGAGAGTATCGTGTTTATGATAGTTTCTGGATTCTAGTGGTTTCAGTTTTCCTAGAAGCTCACTTTATTTTTATGTAGAAACAATTCATATTTGTAGTGAGAACATAGAGAGCACAATAATATGAATTATTGTCTTTATAAAGATTAGAGCTTTGCTACAACTCCTTTATGTGGAAATAACTCATATTTGTAAATAGAGAAAGAGAGCTCTGAAATATGAATTATTGTCTTTGTATAGGTTATTGCTGTAGTGAAACTGAAACCATTATAATCAGGGACTATTATAAGATCGACAATTCTTTCTAGAGTTGCATAAATGTACCTACATGATTTTCCACCATGGCAAATGAATAGAGGGTTTGGGTGATTTCTTTGATAAAACTTAAATGTTTAAAGGTGTGTGTAAATAATAGTTTAAATATTTGTTAATTGTCGTTGGCTATAAATAATTCTATCGCAAATGTATGAATCAAAACTTTTTCTAAAGGTATTAATCTTAATTATCAATGTTGCATAGGCTGATAGGCAAGCGATTGAAATGGAAAATACAAATAATATAAAAGCATCTAAATTTTATTCGTAAATTAACAACAAAAGCATTGAGAAGAGGATGGCCCTTATGAATTTACATTATTTAACAGGATCATTGGCAAGAAATATGGTTGAGCCCCTCAGGTCTGAGTGAGGAGACAAGTTGAGGGTTAGATTTATGGCATGTTGAGTAATAATCAACTCTTAAGGTTTGTCTACTCTACTAAGAATTCTTTTCCAGGAAGTTTCTGCTTACGCTTAGCCTCTTCAAAAGAACATTCACCAATGTTGAGTTTATTGGAACCAAACCGATTTGCAACTAATAAATTTGGTCAATTTCAAAAAAAGTTACTAATTTGATCTTAGTGGGTCTATTAGTTAGCTTGAATTTGATCTACCAAGGCTTCCTCATAATATATAAACATAATAACTCACAATCATCGGGCTTCGAACAAGAAAGGGAAATATGAGAATATAAAAGCATCTGAAATTGGTCTGTTAAATTAACAAAAAAAGCATTGGGAAGAGGATGCATATTGACCTAACCATTTCCCTTACAAACTTGAAGTCCCTTAACATGACCATCAGCAAGAAGTATGGTTATTACCCTCGGTTCTGAGTGAGGAGGCAAGTTGAGTGTTAGGTTGATGACATTTTGGGCAATAGCTAAAGTTAAATTTCAAGGTGCCATCCGCTCTCAATTTTTCCTGTCCATGAAGTTTTGTTTAAAGCTTAGGCTCTACGAAAGAACATTAATGAATGTTGGACGTTAATGTGTGTGTGTATATATGTATGTATGTATGTATGTATGTATGTATATGTTTGTATATGTATGTATATATATCACAATACCAGAAAGGCAATTTCCTCACGGTTAACCGCGACAGAATAGTATTTACTCACACTCACGGTTATAACCGTGACAGAATAGTATTTACTCACGGTTATAACCGTGACAAAATAGTAATTTCTTACACTTATAACCGTGACAGAATAATGGTTTCTAACATTTATAACCGTTACCAAAAAGGAAACTCTAACACTTATAACCATAACAAATGCAAATTATATCACAATTATAACCATTACAAAAGGTTATTTTCTAACACTTATAACCATGATAACTAAAACAGTATCAAACAAACTATATAGCACCAAAATTTTATTACAGCTACAGACAATCTATACAAAAAATATATAGTATTAACATTAAGAAAACATACAATCAATAATTAGAACAATACCAAACATTTATGTTTCATTCAAACACCACAAATGATACTTCATACCAACACCACAAATTATAGCATACAAGCATAGTATATATAACAAACTTTAAAACACAGTTTCAGAATCTAACTACATAGTGTTCAGTAACTTACTAATACCACATCCCATTATTCCATTTAGTGGAGCACCTAAGCTACCTTCTTTTGCTCACCCTCAACCTCACTTCCCTGCATTACCTCTGTTCCTATACCACATCACCTACAACTTCCATTCTCCAAACCTTCAACTCCATACAAAACCACTTCTCCAATAGCAACTGTTTCTCCCCACTGCCTCTCCACCTCCACAAACAACCAGATTGCAAAATAAACCATCCACCACTCCTCAACCAAATGAATTCAAAACTGCCACTGCATCACTTCATAACTCCTTTATAAACTGCACTATAACCATCGCTACAGTCGCATACTCCTACCACACCTCCACAAACAACCCACTGCCTTCAAAAACCATCGCATACAAAACCCACTGCAACCGATATCTTCCAACCTGCATCTTCTAAAACTCATCAATCCCCTCACTACTAACACCCTCTATTCATGAAGAACCTGGTATAATTCAAGCAGAGCAGCCTTAGGGAATTGAGAATACATGGGAAACTTAACCGATGAATGATTGCATGCATTGCTTGCTTGGTTTGATTCATTATAACCTAAACTTGGAAGCTGTTTTGAGTTAGTTATATCATGTTCAACTTCAAATATAAAATATTACTCATGGATGACAGCACCTCAAATATAAAACGTAAAAATTCGTGTTAATGCATGATCATAAGGCCAGTGTGAAACAAATGAGCATAAGAAGTCCAGTCAAATGTGCATTGTCATCATATTGACTATAATTAGCATAATAAGCCCAATCAAATTTTCAAACAAATGTTTGAGTATAATGCAAAAAGGTTCAAATGATGTTTTACAAAATCGAACAAAATAACAAGATGAAACATTGAGTGACCTAAAGAACTAAAAGATGAACACATCTGTAGGCAGTCCAAAAAAAGTGGGGAATTAATAAAATATTCTTTAATTGTTATTTTTGAACTTCAAATATGTCTTCATACTCGAAATTATTCGGTAAGTTTTAGAAATAATGGTATCAGTATACTTTTTTTTAAGTTGTATCTTCTAATCTTTATGCACATCACCTATTCTAAGATACCTTAGATTGATAAATTGATCGAGCTATCATTTCGACATAAGCCCCAAGAATACTGTAAAGGTGAAAAAGATTTACTTGATATTATGCTTTTCCTTGATCTCTTTAACAATGTGAGAAATGCCCTTGGATGGATCTTCTTCACAGTGTCCTTCTTGTCCATCTTTCTGAAACTTGTGGTTTTCGCTGAGATTTGTTAGCTGATTTGCAAAGCTAAAATTAAAGAAAAATTCAAACTTCAATATTCTGTAACGGAAAAACAATGAATAAAAAAATGCAAAACAATTATCAACTAGTAAAAAAGTAATTATTTCAAACTTAAAAAAATACTTTGTAGAATTATCAGCATCATTAGCAACTCCAGCTACTCACAGATTACCATCCGTCGTCGATAATAACAAATTTAGGAGGAATCCCACCTTTTTCTAAGCTGAAAGAATAAACAAATGATTAATGATTCTTATTTGATGACTACATCTGTAAAAAGTAGTTCTTAAAGTGAACAACAATGTACCTTTCTAATCCACTTTTAACACTGTTTGCAGTGACATTAGTATAAAATGCATCCCATGTACACCAACCAAACCAGTTTAACACATCTGGCATCTGTCATAAAATGTTAATTGAGTATTTTATCTATAATCCGTATTTTAAAAATGAGGCAAGGAACACTTTATAGCATTTCATGTATACTTGGGCATATTTGCTTTTTGAAAGAAGAAAATGACTACACACAAAATAAAGATAAAAAAAGAGAGAGAACCTTCTTCTTCTCTCGATGGGAAAATGTTTCCAAGTGTCTCTCTACTGTCCTGTACAATTCAAAATGCATAGAAACAAGTGGTTAAAATAAGAATAAGAAGTATATGAATATACAGATCGACATCTCATAATGAAATATTTTGCAGAAATATTGGTTTTGAGGTAAGAACTCTGAATAGAACCCAAAGAAAAATGTAACTAAAGAACAAGTTCCGCTGGAAACCCAAACAGTCATCTTTATCCCTTATAAAATCTTGTTGGAATTGGAGCAGCATAGTACCTCAAGATTTATTATAAGTAATTTCTGAATATAAAAAAATAAATTGATTTCTGATATGCACAAATAATCACAACTTGCACGGATAATCTTCATTGTACATAATAGTCACAACTTGGAAATATAATCACAACAAGCACATAATTTATCAAAAATCCTTTTAAGTAATTTCTACATAAAAAGCATCATCAGTTTATCAAAATATAATGATTTTTGATCAGTGCAACTGATAACAACCTGCACAGGTAATTTTCGTGTATCCTTATAAAAAGTTTTCATTCAAAACTATGCGCTTTCGGAGAGAAAACATTTTCCATGTATAACAATCCACCCATGTCTTGTATGGGAAGATCCTAACTTATCTTAAACAACATAAACATGAATGAATAAAAAGGTAAACGAGGCTCACTTTACTGCATTTGTTATGACATCAAATGGGTTCGGTCCGGCAGCCACAAAAACCAGATGTGTTCCTTCAAATTTGTCCACTGTAGGATCACCTATAACAAATTAAATTAATGAACATTAACATATATTTTTAACAAAAGCCAGACGTTGAAACTCTCATTTATTGTAAGCTAACACTAACAAGCGAGTAGCATTGTGCATATATTTTACTGCAAACAAATGCAGCCAAAACTAGAATAATAATCATGTGCAAAATGGTGAAGAGAAGGTGTAAATAAATCTTGAAACTCTGTCGATGTGGGTTTCTCAAATATAAAATATATAGTACAAGATAAGTATATTATCTAGTTCAAATAAAAATCAAGCTAGACCAATGCATTTAAGATAATAAAACTGCAAAGAGATGACCAAGAACACTAGAAACTTATGTTGTCACTGTTATATAGAGTACATAATATAATGATTTTCATAGTTACTATTCACGTAAACAGTTGTATCTAGATAGACTTTGCAAACTTACAAAAACGCATCTAAGCAGATTTTATAAGACATTGAATAAAGAGGCTATTCAAATTTTATATATCTTACCCACCTATGGAATGAATATCAATTGTCTGAAAAATGAATTCTTACTAAGTGAAGACAGAAGTAGCAAATGACAAAACCTTTATATGCAGTCTGAGCATTCAATTTTCCTAGACACGAAAAATATTTTTTAGTCTCTTCCGCACAAGAAGTATAGAAGAAACAATGGAATAATACTACAGTGAATCTATTCCTTTCTTTAGATTTATTTACATCCCACCTGCTGAGAATGCCGAGAATCTTCATGTTCGTACCCACAATGCTACATTAATCCCGAATTTCTCTTTTTCGTGCAGTAAAAATTTTATTCACTTCAACCTCTCAACAAAATATTAAGCATTCCTCTTATTCTTTCAATTGTTTACAAATGTCGTTCTTTAAATTTATCCCTTCCTCTAACCGCCATGATTTATGTTCTTTTTCAATGATTTAATTTCACTCTTAGCCAAATTATACAAAATCGATGTTATGTCGACTAGATAATGATATTACCCTATTGCAAAAATGAATTTGTAACTCGAAGATGATCGATCCAAAGTATTATCATCAATATTCCAACTGTTCAAGTCTAATTTATCAATATTCCAACTGTTCATAGTGTTCAGCTTATTATTTTAAATACTAACTAGGATCTACTGAACTAATAAGAACATGTATTTCAATCTTCATACGAAATGAAGGAGAAGTTTGACCATTATACCATTTTTGTTCATTTTTGTGTAACAACATGCTCTGTTTTAATGAAATAATGTAGCATTTTTAATTTTGGACGTGATTTTGGGTTATTACTTATCTCATTAAGAATAAACTAAAAATAAAATAAAATCAAGATTCGAGATGTCAGTTTTGATCTTGGTTTCAGAATCTTGTAATTTTAGATATTTTGTTCTAATTCGTAAATTGAGGAAATGTCGGTTTCATTTCGATTTTAGATTGCATTATATATTTTCATGTAATTACCCATATATTTTTTCAAATTATTTGAAATAAACTGTGTAACTAATCATTTATTGAGAAATAAGAGATGAATAAATAATATTGATAGAACAGTGTCTATGTATGTTAAAATCTAAATTTGTTTAATTTTTGTTCAATCTTTAATTAAATTATTTATATTTTTTTCTAATTTTAATATATCCTTTTGTCAAAAATATAAATGAACACAAAATGAGCAAATGCACATATGTTAGTAAAAAGATAAATGAAAAAACGTAGTTTAACTCTTGCAAGTCAAGAATCTGAATGTTCGCACAATTAATGACGGTCATGTAGCTTGCTGCGTTATTTTAGAGGTAACCGATAAATAGTAACTGATCTTTTCCCTCATGTTTTAACCAATTTATTTTAAGTGAATGATAAGAATTTAATGGGTACACAATGATGGAGAAATTGGGACCATAATTTGAGCTCTGTTTATACAAACCAACTGAATAAAACATCTGATTCTAATAGATACATGCAAAAATGAACATCATATTTCTTATCCATAACTTACTATGCATAAAACTGGGCATTTCCTATAATACTATTTGTTTGCGTAAAAAATGGTCACAAACACCCAATACCGTGAAAGCACCAGTGTATGAATGTAAATCAGCGATATTCAAACACAAATCACAGATCTCAGCAAATAACCCAAATACGTTTGCACAAAAGATGGGCAAACAACTCCAAGTCGTATGATATAGTTGATTTTATGTTGTTCGTAATGATTTAGGTGGTTTATGCAAATATGTAAAAAGCAGGGACTGAACTGTAAAAGACACACAGATTTATAGTGGTTCGGCCAAAATGTGCCTACGTCCACTTTATATGTTATTCTCCTTTTCCAATCCGATTACGAGTACAAAGCTTGTAGTACAAGTGTATGAAAGTTGTTTGAAAGTTCCTTCCAGGTTTGAGCTCTCAAACTTCTCTGCCATTGTTGTACCCCTGCCCCTCTATTTATAGAGTGAGGCTGGGGGCGGAGGTCTTGGATGTATATAGCTGCTGGTGGGCTTGGGCTGATGCAATCTGGCCTTGCAGCATTCTGGTTCGGCAGCGTCTTGGTTCGGCGGTGAGTGGTAACATGGGTGATTCGGCAGGTAGTGGAGATAGGGGTTCGGTGGTAGGTTGGACCGGTGGTAGCGTGGAGATGGAGCTGGACCGGTGGTTGGTTCGGTAGTATGGTAGGTAGAGGAGGTTGGTTCGGCAGTAGTTAGTCCGGCAGCTGGTTCGGTATGGTTGGTTCGGTAGGTAGTGGAGACAAGGGTGATTCGGAAGTGGAATGGAGGCAGGGGTGATTCGGCAGTGGCGTGGAGAGGTGGTGGTTCGGTGAGGGTACTACCGAATGGAGCTTATAGAATGCCGAATGATCCCTTCATATTCGAGAATGCCGAATGAGCCTTCGGATCCGAGAATGCCGAATGAACCTGGTGGAGTTCGAATACCGAACGAACTCTTGCCTCGCTTCCAATCGATTTTCAATCCCGACATCCATCATTCCTTGCCAGTTTGTTGATATTCCAGGTTTGACCAAAAAATGGAATAACACTTTGCCCCCCAAAACATGCCTTGTGATAACAAGGCGTGTTTTGAATAGTTCCGAATCCAATATCCAAGGTCCATAGCCATATCGGCAGAGTATATCATCCTTGACTGCTCCGAGTCGATATCCAATTCCAAATCCAATAACCAAAGCTTGAGCCAATTCCATGTCCATCCGAACTCGACAACCGAGCCCCAAACCATCCTTATCCCATAGCCAATAACCGAATCCAGGACCTCTCTGGGTCGATATCCAAATCCATAACCTCTCCAGGCTCTTGCCAAGCGCAATCCACGCCTGACGGTCGTGATCCAGTGTCCCTAGACGTTAAGCTAGCCTCCTCGTGTTCTTGTTGAGCGTAATCCACACATGACGACCTTGGTCCAGTGTCCCTGGATGTTGAGCTAACCTCTCTGGGTTCTTGCCAAGCGCAATTCACACTTGACGATCTTGGTCCAGTGTCCCTGGACGTTGAGCTAACCTCTCCGAGTTCTTGCCAAGCGTAATCCACACTTGACGACCTTGGTCCAGTGTCCCTGGGCACTGTACAATGCCATGGCTTAAGTCCTAAGCCGAATCCTGGTCTCTCCGGACCCTTGTTGAGCATAGTCCATACTCGACGACCTGAAAATAACAATTGATAATATAGGGCCTAAGTCCTAGGCCGAATCCTGGTCACTCCGGACCCTTGCCGAGCATAGTCCATACTCGATGACCTGAATGAGTCAATTTACCACGTTCGGGCAAAGCGACTCACCCCTTGCCAGGCATAATCCATACCCGACGACCGTTTATCAAAAATCAGATAAAAATCCAATCAAAATCCAATCCAAAATCCAAATCCAAATCCAAAATCCAAATCCAGAATCCAAATCCGAAAATCCAAATCCAGAATCCAAATTCAAAATCCAAATCCAAAACCAGAAAACTAGAAATCCAAATCAGCATCCAAAGTTGAAAATAATCATCCAGAGGAAAATCCAAATCAAAAGGCGAGAAAAACCAGGAGCTCAATCCAAGCTCCGAAACCGAAAACCAAAAAGAAAAGCAGTGTCCAATCCAAAAGCAAAAGATAAATTTCACAAACCATAGCATCGCAGCTTATTATCATTCAGAGCATGCCTAAGGGCCATCTCCGTCCCCGTACATGTGTAAATGACTTGGTTGCTTGCCAATAGTTTGCTACTTATTTCATATTAACCTGGTCAAGGGACGATCAACCGACCATCATTCCTGGGCCTCCCACCATCGTAGCTTGAGGCAGGCGGCGGTTGCTCCTGCCTCGCTGTTGCATTCCGAGGTCCAACATATTGTGGCAGCTGTCCATTCCTCACATGCTCCTCAATTATGTCCTTTAAGTGCCTGCAGCTTTTGGTGTCGTGTCCATCCAAATCATGGAAGAGACAGTGCCTTTCCGATGTCCTTTCCCGTTCTGTTGGTTCTCTCCTAGCCGGCCTCCGGTAGTGAAGGCGATTTCGAGTATCCAGGTATATCCGCTCCAGTGTCTCGTTCAATCCTGTGTATGTGGAAAACTTTGGATCCTTCCATTGCTTCCTAGCATTTCCAGAATCACCGTCCAACTTCCTTTTTCCTTTGTCTTTATCCGAACCATTGCTGGATGGTCCTCCCACCTCAACTGCATTAACCTTTTTCAATTTTAAATCCGTACTCGCATCTTCTTGTCGAAGGAACCTTTCTGCCTCATGAAAGAATTCGTCGAGATTCCGTGGGGGATCTCGTATCAGAGATACCTTGAAATCCGAGTTCTCCCTGACTCCTGATACTGCTGCCATTAAAACCATCGATGGATCAGGCCGATCCACCGAAGCAACTGCGGCACTGAATCGAGTTAGAAAAGCTCTAAGCGATTCATCCTTCCTTTGCCTTACCGATGTCAATGTCATCACGTTCTTCGATCTCTTGACATGAACCCGAAACTGTCCCAAAAACCTTTCCACCAATTCCCTCCAAGTCCTGATAGATCCTTCTTCCAGCTGCCTGAACCACATTGCAGCTAAGTCCGTCAAGTACAAAGGGAAGCATCGGGCCATCACCTCCTCTGATGCCCCCAGCACCTCCATGTGTCTGGTGTATCTCATCAAGTGATCCGTAGGGTCTTCCTTGCCATTGTATACCTCCACGCTAGGTAGCTTGAACTTAGGTGGATTCTGAGCCATCCTTATTTCCCGAGTGAACGGACTCCTGTTTACTCCTTCCAAGTCTCCGTTGGTCAAACCACCTCGCACAGTCTTCCTGATTATATCTACCAATCCACCGTTGTCTGTCGGGGGTTGCCCCCGAGGGAACTCCGGTACATACTCTTCGTGTAGCTCGTTAGTAGCAACGTTGGTTCTAGCCTGTTGAACTCCTTCCAAAGGTTCTCCTGTGTTGAATCCTGTGGGCCTGCCCCCAAGCCCTTGTTGATTGCCACCTGGCTCCGTATCCTGTCCTTCATTGGATTCCGTAACCCTAGCTTCTTGTCCTGCATCCACAGCCGTTGTAGCTGTTCCTAAGTTCTGCATCCCTGCAGCTCTCATTTGCTCCAAGAAAGTTTGCATCATTTCCTGTTGACTTTTCAACAACCTCTCTTGCAGTGAATTTGTTATGGCTTCCATTTCATCCCGGGTTATGTAGATCGAAGCCGGTCCTTCCTCACCTCTGGAGGATGCTTGTTGACTTCCTCCTTGTTGGCTTCTCTCAGCCCTTAGCCTTCTACTGTTTTGCCTAGTCATTGTCTTCCAAATCCAAACTTCTATCCGATGTAGCGGGTGCTGGTCCTTCTCAGTGAAAGCACCAAAATGTTTGCGTAAAAAATGGTCACAAACACCCAATACCGTGAAAGCACCAGTGTATGAATATAAATCAGCGATATTCAAACACAAATCACAGATCTCAGCAAATAACCCAAATACGTTTGCACAAAAGATGGGCAAACAACTCCAAGTCATATGATATAGTTGATTTTATGTTGTTCGTAATGATTTAGGTGGTTTATGCAAATACGTAAAAATCAGGGACTAAACTGTAAAAGACACACAGATTTATAGTGGTTCGGCCAAAATGTGCCTAAGTCCACTTTATATGTTATTCTCCTTTTCCAATCCGATTACGAGTACAAAGCTTGTAGTACAAGTGTATGAAAGTTGTTTGAAAGTTCCTTCCAGGTTTGAGCTCTCAAACTTCTCTGCCATTGCTGTACCCCTGCCCCTCTATTTATAGAGTGAGGCTGGGGGCGGAGGTCTTGGATGTATATAGCTGCTGGTGGGCTTGGGCTGATGCAATCTGGCCTTGCAGCATTCTGGTTCGGCAGCGTCTTGGTTCGGCGGTGAGTGGTAACATGGGTGATTCGGCAGGTAGTGGAGATAGGGGTTCGGTGGTAGGTTGGACCGGTGGTAGCGTGGAGATGGAGCTGGACCGGTGGTTGGTTCGGTAGTATGGTAGGTAGAGGAGGTTGGTTCGGCAGTAGTTAGTCCGGCAGCTGGTTCGGTATGGTTGGTTCGGTAGGTAGTGGAGACAAGGGTGATTCGGCAGTGGAATGGAGGCAGGGGTGATTCGGCAGTGGCGTGGAGAGGTGGTGGTTCGGTGAGGGTACTACCGAATGGAGCTTATAGAATGCCGAATGATCCCTTCATATTCGAGAATGCCGAATGAGCCTTCGGATCCGAGAATGCCGAATGAACCTGGTGGAGTTCGAATACCGAACGAACTCTTGCCTCGCTTCCAATCGATTTTCAATCCCGACATCCATCATTCCTTGCCAGTTTGTTGATATTCCAGTTTTGACCAAAAAATGGGGTAACACTATTAACATTAACATGCAATAACAGAAGAATGAAAAACTATAAAAAGACTTACAAGGATGACATTCTTTTCCTCTTCAACCTCCATTTTGTCTGAAGTAATGAGTGACCTAAACTTTGCTTCACTTCTCTGTTCAACCCATGAAATACAGTCCTAAAGTTAACCGCACTCGGGACAATCCCACTTCTCAACATTTCATCAATGAGCCTCAATCCATCCTTTGATTTTCCAACCTTACACAAACACGAAATAAACATTGAATAGGTCTCAAAAAAAGTCAAAGGCCGCTAATAATCGCTGAATACATTGCAAGTGTAGGCCTCGATATATCTTCAAATATTTTCAGTTCTTTCTCAGTCTGCTTTTGCTTGCAGTAATGAACTACAGATGATATTTGTATGTGTATAGATTGAGGTATACACTTGCTTTCCATTTCCTTTATCGTATATTAATTGTCTTGAAGATATTCGATTGTAAATACTGGTTATGATGATGTCAAATTGATAAAAGGTGGCCACTTTATTTCAGGCATTACCCAGATCTCAATTTGAGTGTCTAAACGTTACCCAGATCTCAATTTCAATATAATACCTTCAAAACTTGCAAACCACCGTTCCCAATTCATCACTACTAAACTCAATAAATAATAGCATATAAAAAACCTACTCAAAGCTTTTGACGGTCTTGCCAACACTGCGCCTAATTTCAGGCAGCGGTTTAGGACCAAATAGAAGAGCGGCGATGCTACCAATCACTGTTAACTCTGGTACGCCCTAGCCGAACAAGCAACGGCACACTCCCGTTCGATCGTCGATGGCGTTGCAGGCTCGGTTCTCCTCATTTTATGCACTGAACTCAAATTAGTAATTTGTTTGGACGACAAGTAATTTTTGGAGAAGAACAAAGAACTTGAAGTCGAAAAATTAATTGAAAGCGGTCGCAGGACGGCAGAGGCAGAAGTAATTAAAAGGGCGAAACCCTAGAACTGAAGAGGAATCAAAATGACGATGAAATGTTAGGCGTGACAAATGAATAAGTAATACTAAAACATAAATTACAATACTGTCCATGTTTCTTTCTAGTATATACGAAATTACTAGATGTAGTCACGGTAATAACTGTGACAAACATTTCTAACGGAAATATCTGTTAGAAAATTGTAACGGTTATTACCGTGACAAAATGAAACGAAAAAAGTGTGACAAAATGACCAATTTGGTGTAGTGTATGTATATGTATGTACACATATTTTATATTCAAACTAGTCCTTTACTTCGGGATCTGAAAACAAATTACTTTTTGGAATAATATCAATATACAACAAGCATACAAAACTATGAACTACAACTAGGTCCTAGCCTTCCGAAAAATAAATATAGATATTTATGTCCCTCTACAACAAGAGTGGACTATACTGAGATCACAGAACATCTATACCTTCTTTGCCCACTTTTTAATTATGAGTTATCTGAACCATTGATAACATAACAAATCACTTCATATTTCGAAGTGGCAAAATCATTTACACTAATAATGATAAATATTTCAAGTCTACAATAATTTCTATTTTCAAATCCTTTCAAAAATCATTTTAAGATCATCGGGTTTAGTCCTCGAAGTTATTTCCATTTTATAAAATATTTTTATAAAACCACCGCTTTTGTATGATATCACTTCAAAATTTTCATTTCCAAATATTTATATTTATTTAAATATTTCATAAACTTTTAATTAGGAAAACCAACTTTGTAAACAATTCCATTGATGTCAAATTATTATAACTAATTGTAATAATTAAATGAGCCAATATTATTGCTAAATACCTTTTGGTAAAACTTATGAAATAAATCACAAGATGTTAGCCTGCAATTATTTTTTACCCAATACATGCTTATGGATAATTAATTGCTCATAAACTGATCAAACAATGTCAATAATTGACAAATAATAATCGATGCTCAAAAACTAATCGAACGCAATTTAAACAACCAAACAATCAATCAACAACAATAGTAAATAGTAATGCATGTATTAAATAATAAACAATCAATATCAAATAGATTAATTTTCGAATAATAATAAATCTACAAAGTTTATAATAGCAGAATGAAGATTTGTTCTGCTAATCAAATGTCACTAAAATTTTATCAACATTTTATACTTCGCTAAACGTGTACATAAACTTCAGCAGTGTGTTATATTTGTTAACACGAATCAAACGACGAAATCCGTCGGTTAAACGGATTATGTATGGGTCAGGTAGACCTTTTTAAAGTTAATCATTTTTAAACTTATATTTATAACAACTACATAAATAAAATTGATATATCTCACCCATGGCCCAAAGGCCAAAATGCATGCAAACCCGTGACCTGCTTCTCCCCTATGTGCACATTTGCACCTACCTAAGACAACCGGCCACCTCGCCAACTACCTTGCCCAACCGCGCCTGACCCTGCTCACCGCTCCATACCCGACTCTATCGCCACTAACCACCAACACCTTTCACCTGCCACGCTACACAAAACCCGCATGCACCGTAGAATAACCATTCCCCGTATGCAAGCATGCAATCAAACACATTATATAGGACTAAAGTGAAAATTTCTTTGTAGTTGTTGTGAATAGTAACCCAAAATCCAACATTTGTATGCACGCCTGCACCCATTTCTCCATCACTTAATTCCATCCACGCATCCACCCTCATATCTCTCTCTTCGTTCCACTAAATCACGCACCGTCTTCACTGTTGGACTCAGGGTCGAAGGATGCTTCACCCGGTACTTTCAACTCCAACCACCCTCATTCATTACCAACTGTCGGAACCTCCACAAACCACCGTTTTGAAAATAACAAGAACGGAAAACGTAGCCCACTCGGTCCTCTACAACTTTCATGTTGACAACTTTAGCCAATTCTTAGTGTAGAGGAATTTATGTGAATTGTTAAATAAAGAGTAAAATGAGAAAATTTTCTTACTGTTGCATGAAAATGGTCCCTCGACATGTTTCATGCATGCCCATTGTGTCTTGTATTTGCAGTAAAAATATAAAAGAAAAATGCGCAAGGTGTCCATGTTGTTTCCACATGAATGAATCAATGTGTATAAAACAATGTTTTATGCGTGTGTACAAATTTATGTAGAGAAGAAAGAAAGTGAAAGGAAGAAAATGTAAATTGTGTTGCTTTGTATTCATGCTTTCATTTGCAGTGGAAAAGGAAAAAAAAATAGGAAGAAGGAAAATGTTTTAGGAAAGGTGTGAATTGCCCCCTATTTGTATGTGAATGTATGTGTATATATAGGCGAAGATCTCTTAATGGCTAAGAAAACAAAGTACCATTATCTAATGCAAATGAACATCAACAATTAATGCAATATGGAGGAAGGACGAGAAATATTTTGTATTTAAAGTTTTAATATTTAAAAGTTTTGAGGTTCAATGCTATATAATATCTCATTCGCATATGAACGCGAACGACGGAAACTAAAATAAGATCGCACACAATAATGTTACGCGTTCACAAACAACAATAAAATGGATTGGTTAACCCATTCAATGAAGTTTTAAAAGTAATGATGTTTGGCGCAAAAACGTGTCAAACGAAAATATTTTTATTTTTCAAATTACAAATTATGGAAAAGTTATATAAATTAAACTAAAATGACATCATAAAAAATCAAGTCTAAATTTAAAACATATCTTTTGTTATAATTTAAATTCAAATATTTAAATAAATTAAATATTTAAATTTGATGGCCCAAAAATAGGGGTCCTTATAGTCATGGTTATGTCTACATAAATATATCGGATTTATATATGCCTAATTGCCCTAACACAGTGTTTTTTTAGAAACGGTACTTTATTCATAAACACAAAAGACTACAAATACTTCCATAGTATGCCTCCTTAAAACCAAGAAACCCTCCTAACCTAAATGGGTACCTGAGCAGGAAAAAGAGTACATACTATTTTCGTATATAAACATTATAACAGACACAAGTATGCCCGAAAGTCCAGTTGTCAAAAAGATGGAGGGGTCAAAACAGAATAAAAGCGCACTCAAAACCATCCGTACGTATGAGCAAACATGGACCACTGTTAACCCTATCTCGGTTACGACTCAGCAGGTCTAGTACGTGGAGATGGCGCCGACTCAAGAGATGCCGACTCAGAAGAGTTGCCGACCTAACAACCCAAAGACTTTGCCGATCTAACAGCTCAGGACTTAATTCGATGCCGACCTAACCAATTAACAAGGTGGCCGACTTAGTTCGGTGCCGACCTAATTAGTTAAGAAACGCGCCGATCCAATGCTTTCCCATAGATACCGACCTAAGGCATGAAGAAATTCCGACCTAAGGCTTGAAGGGATGCCGGTCTAACGAGGCTATGCCGACCTAAGGAAAGTTCCGACCTAGTATGGAAGCCGACCTAGTGTATGTTCCGATCTAGCAACTCGAGGACTTTACCGACTTATAGTAAGTCGTAACCGATCTAAGGGTGTAAAGGATGGAGTAGCGGGGCAGTTTAGCATGTGACATACTAACTCGGTAGCGACCTAGCTTGTTTCCATTAAGTCGTAGGGCTTGACTCGTTAGATCGGCGAAGGGATAAGATAACTCGGTAGCGACCTAGCTTGACCCGGTAACGACTTTGGACTTGTGCAAATTCAACGAAGGAAGATCAACACAGCTTGATCATATAAGGGCTCCTATAAGCCGGCTGCGACTTAACTGGGTCGGTGAGGAGTTAAGACCGAGCCTAAGTCCAAAAATCTTTGCCTATAAATACCACCCTACCTTTAACATTAAGGGGACTTTTGGGGGGGGGGGGCTCATTCTCTTCATGCGCCATTACTCTGCCGAATTCCAGACTACTTCAAAGCTTTTTAGATCCAACAAACTTCTAAAGGAACTCCATGAAGGAATCATCCACATTCGCCATGGATTTGAAGATGATTGTCAACATCAAAGCTTGAGCTACTTGTTTTACATATCCTATCACTTGAAGTGTGTTGTAATTGAAAGATCTTGTAAAGGATTGTAATCAAACTAGTGATAAAAAGATTAAAGTGGACGTAGGCTGGATTATAAGCCGAACCACTATAAATACTGTGTCTCTTACTGTTTTTCTGCATACTTTCTGCTTATTTCTGTTTCCCGTACGAACGGGTGGTGCTTTCACAATCACATCCTATACACCAGGGTGTTAGCGTTTAAATTTGAGCGTTAACATTTTGGTGCTTTCACTGAGAATTGAACTCAGGTTGTTATCATCATTGCTCCACGGAAGTTTGTTGAAAGAATCTCTCTGAAAACTAGGAGTTTATCTGAAATAATGGCTCCAGGGAGAAGAAGTAGATCTCTGAGATCTGGAAATGCTCAAGAGGGAACCTCCGCTTCCCCAGTACCTACTCTGGCCACTCCGGCTGTTGGAGTTTCAAAAGCAGAGCTGGACGCTGCAATCTTTGGGTTGAATCAACAAATAAATGCTCAAAATGCTCAATTGGAAGCTCAGAATGCCCAGAATGCTCTGATTCTGAATAAGTTAAATGATTTGCTCGGGGCAAACCGTCAACCTGCGAATAATGAAAGGAACTTTGTCGGTAATGTCCATGATGCTGAAAATAGGAACATTCCTGAAAGGCCTGCCAGTCCTTTTGAGCAAACACTTCCCGAAGTTGGCGGATCTAGGGCTCGCAATGACGAAGAATATCTCTCTGGAATGGTTCGCCGAATTATGAAGGAGAGCATGCAAAGAGTCGAAGATGAGAAAGAATGGGGCTTTGCTCCAAGCAAGACTCCATTTACTGAAAAAATTCTAAAGGCTGAATTCCCACGAAAATTTGCTCCTCCAACTATCCCAGCTTATAGGGGGACAAGTGATCCAAACGAATTTCTGTATAAGTATGATTGGCATATGACGGGTGCCCGAGCCTCAGATGAAGTAAAATGCAGATATTTCCCCGTATATTTGGAAGGCGTAGCTCTGCTTTGGTTCACAAAACTACCTGTCCGGTCCATCGATCAGTTTTCAGACCTAACCAGGAAATTTAAAGAGCAATTTAGGCTATATGCTTCAAAGGCAAAAGACATCATGTCGTTATCCGGTTTGGAACAGAATCCGGGGGAAACTATCAAGTCTTTTTTAAATCGCTTTAATATAGCGTTAGCTGAGGTGGATAATGCAGAACCCCGCATGGTCTTGACCTATTTGATGAGGGCCATAGATAAATCTAGTGAGTTTGGAAGATGGTTGAATATGAAGGAACCAAGCTCTCTCGAAAAGTTCTACAAGAAAGCAGACGAGTTCATGCGTCTGGAGAGCCGCCCTGTATCGACAAAAGCAGCATTGGAAAAGGTTGAAGCTAACACCAATGCTCCACGCAAAAATGAGTCTGTGGGACAGAAGAGGGAGAACAATAATGGAAAACAACAGAATAATCAGAAGAAGCATAGATCCTTTAAGCCATCAGAATACACACCTTTGTCAGATACTCCAGAACGAATCTACCTGGCTACCAAAGATTCTGTCAATTATCCTAAACCCCCAGTCTTGAGAACCGGGAAAAAAGCTGTGCAAAGTGGGAGGTTCTGTCGCTTCCATAATCAGCCCGGTCATGATACTGATGACTGCCGTCAATTGAAGAATCTAATTGAAGAATTGTTAAGGGAAAATAAACTACAACAATTTGTGAAGAAGAATGATAATAATAATCCTGCTTCGTCGAACCAAGGACAGCAAACTCCTGCTCATCAATCTGGGACTAATGGCAAAGATGCAGGTTTTGAGTCTGGAAGGCCTGTTATCAATATCATTACAGGCGGACCTCACCCAGCGGGCAGAAGCTGGGGTGAGATGGAAAGGTATTCCCGGGCCCTGAAATATGCACCGGAGGAAGAAAATGTTTTTGTTCTAGAAGACACTACGCCTTTGAAGCAACGAAAGACATTCAATGATGACATTGTATTCAAAACCAGGGATTCCATCGGTATTGAAGCCCCAACCTTGGATCCTTTGGTCATCTCGGCTGGCATTGGGCCAGCCATCGTCAGAAGGATTCTTATCGACAGCGGCGCATCCTGTAATATCCTCTTTAAGAAAACCTTCGACCAGATGAAGATTCCTATGGTTGAAGTGCAGGCATCATTGCAAAAAATTGCTGGCTTCGCAGGGGAGCCAAAGCAACCAGTAGGAACCATTGACTTGCTTGTGGAACTCGGAGAAGGAGAAAGAAAAGTAGTTCGCAAGCAGACTTTTGTGATAGTAGATGAATTTTCTGCTTATAATGCTTTCTTTGGTCGACCTATTCTTGCTGCATTCAAAGCTGTCCTTGCCCCATGGTGTCTTACTATTAAATTCCCTACAGACAATGGGGTAGGAGTTATTAAAGGAGACCAGAACGCTGGGCGAGAATGTTATATGACAGAGCTGCGAGAAACAAGGAAGAGAGAAATGGGAAAAGATGCGGCAACCCCAATCCGCATCAAAACACCAACCCTATAGCAACTACAGGGCGGACCCTGCACTGGCGAGCACAGCGGGGCACGAAAAGTGATGGATCCTAGAAAGGCCAGTGCGGGGGAGAGTAGGGTGGTACCAGCAGAAACAACGATACCGGTGCCCGTTGATCTGAAGGACCCAAACAAGGTGCTGAATGTGGGTTCACAACTTAATGTGTCAGTTCGGAATGCCTTGATATCTTTTTTGAAAGCAAACCTGGATGTTTTCGCTTGGACCCATGCCGATATGTGCGGAATATCCCCAGAAGTTGCGGTACATGCTCTGAATATTGACCCAAAGTTCACGCCAGTAAAGCAGAAAAGAAGAATCCAAGGTCCAGAAAGGTCGACAGCATTGAAAGAGGAAGTTGACCGGCTCATGGAGAATAATTTCATCAGAGAATCTACCTATCCAAATTGGGTTTCAAATCCAGTGCTGGTTAAGAAAGCCAATGGTAAATGGAGAGTGTGCATCGACTTTTCAAATCTAAACAAGGCCTGTCCCAAAGACTGCTTCCCATTACCCAGGATCGATCAACTGGTAGATGGAACAGCGGGTCATGAATTGTTGTCTTTTATGGATGCCTACTCCGGATATAATCAGATCATGATGCATGAGCCAGATCAGGAGGACACAAGCTTTATCACCGATGTCGGTCTTTACTGTTACAGAGTTATGCCCTTTGGGTTGAAGAATGCGGGGGCAACATACCAAAGACTGGTCAATGCTATGTTCAAACCGCAGTTGGGAAAGACTATGGAAGTTTACGTTGATGACATGCTAGTAAAATCTAAGAAAGCAGTGGATCACATCGAACACTTAGCAGAAATGTTCGCAATTCTCCGAAGATACGGAATGAAGCTTAACCCTTTAAAATGTTCTTTCGGGGTAGAATCTGGGAAGTTCTTGGGTTTCATCGTGAGCGCTAGGGGCATTGAAGCTAGTCCAGCTCAAATCACTGCTTTAAAAGAAGTCAAAGCTCCTAAAACAAAGAGGGAATTGCAAAGTCTCAATGGAAAAATTGCCGCCTTAAGTCGGTTCATATCCAAAGCTACTGATAAATGCATTCCATTCTTCGACGCTCTAAAGAAAGGAAAGAAAAACTTTGACTGGACTCCCGAATGCCAGAAAGCTTTTGAAGAATTGATTCAACATATGGAAACGCCTCCAATACTTTCTAGGCCCGGCGATGGCGAGGACCTTCTTATATACTTGGCAGTTTCATCTCATGCTTTAAGTGCAGCGCTGGTACGGGAAGACAAAAGGATTCAACATCCAGTTTACTATATCAGCAAAAGACTCACTGGGGCAGAAATGAATTACTCCAAGTTGGAAAAACTCGCCTATTGTCTATTGATTGCCTCAAGAAAGTTGAGGCAATATTTCCAGGCTCATCCTATCAAAGTCCTCACTGATCAACCTTTAAAGCAAGTCTTGTTTCGCCCCGAGACTTCGGGCCGCCTTTTAAAGTGGAATATTGAATTGAGCCAATATGACATCACTTATCATCCTAGAAAAGCGATCAACGGACAAGCTTTGGCAGATTTTATTGCAGAATTTACAGACAAGGGTAACAGCGAGGAAGAAACAATCGAGAACTCCCCAATCCAATGGAAGTTATTTGTAGATGGCGCAAGAAATGATTACTGTTCAGGTGCTGGAATTGTTCTTGAAACTCCTGAAGGCCGGTCATTATGCTATGCGCTAAGATTAGAATTTCCTTCAACAAACAATGAAGCAGAATATGAGGCTCTGATTGCTGGTTTGAAAATTGCTAAAGAACTAAACATTCGAGCGTTACAGATCTTCAGTGATTCTCAGCTTATAGTATGCCAAGTCAAGAAGGAGTTTCAAACGAAAGGAGGAAATCTGCCCGCTTATGTGTCAAAGGCTTGGGAACTTTTATGTGAATTCGACCATTACACGATAAGTCATATTCCTCGAGAAGAAAACATGAAAGCAGATTCTCTCGCAAAATACTCAAGTTCTGGCGAAGCCCAATCCTTAGGGTTAGTTCCAGTGGAAGTTTTGTCAAATCCAAGCATTGATGAAATGGATATCGATTGGGTTATGAGTATGTCGCAAGAGCAAGAATCATGGATGACTCCAATAACAAAGTATCTACTCAATGGCTCTTTACCAGAAAACTCTAAAGAACGACAAAAGCTACTGAGAAAAGCTTCTCGATATATAATCCAGGATGGTCAATTATACAGACGAGGATTCTCAATGCCACTACTTCGATGTGTATCCAAAGAAGAAGCCAAAATAATCCTATCAGAGGTACATGGAGGAGAATGTGGGGATCATTCAGGTGGTCAAACTTTAGCAAAGAAAATTCTCCGATATGGATATTTTTGGCCAGAAATTAATCGAGATGCTGCAGATTACTCTCGAAAATGTGACAGATGTCAAAGATTTGCCAAAATTCCTAGAGCACCTTCTACTGAACTCACACAAATGACCAGTCCGTGGCCGTTTGCAATTTGGGGAATAGATTTGATCGGACCTTTACCAACCGCCAAATCTGGAATCAAATATGCCATTGTTGCTGTAGATTATTTCACTAAATGGGCTGAAGCTGAACCATTGGCAACCATCACCTCCAAAAAGATGATAAATTTTGTGACTAAGAATATCGTTTGCAGATACGGTGTGCCTCAAAAGATAATTACAGATAATGGTACTCAATTTGAAAGTGAAGAATTCCAAGATTTTTGTAAACGATTCAAAATCCTGAAAAGCTTCTCAGCAGTAGCTCATCCGCAGGCAAACGGGCAAGTGGAAGCAGTAAATAAAATTATCAAGTCAACCATCAAAAAGCAACTTGAAAGAGCTAAGGGTGGTTGGGTCGATAAGCTACCACTAGCACTATGGGCATATAGAACTACCCACAAAACTGCAACTGGGCATACTCCGTTTTCATTAGCATACGGGTCGGAAGCAATGATTCCGGTAGAAACAGAGGTCCCTTCACACAGAAGAATCCATTTCAATCAAGCAGAAAATGAAAAGCTGCAACTTGAAGCGCTGGATCTCCTTGATGAAAAAAGAAATGAAGCTAACCTCAGAGTTGCAGCTCATCAGCAAAGGATAGCCAGACATTTCAATTCCAAAGTTCGGCAACGCAGCTTTGAAATTGGAGATCTAGTCCTGAAAAGAATTATGACCGCGACAGGTGTGTTTGGGCCAAATTGGGAAGGACCATATGTGATAGGTCAGAAGCTTCTTGACGGCACATTCAAACTCACTACTGTTGAAGGAGATCAAATTCCAAGGGCATGGAACAGCAATCATTTGCGTCCATATTTTACTTGAAATTCTTGTTGAAATATTGTAAAAAGAATTGTGAATGTATGATTCTTGTAATTGAAAGCAATCGTAAAACTGATGAAAGTGAATGATGAATGAATGTAAAGTGGATGTAGGCCCAGATTTTTGGCCAAACCACTATAAATCTTGTGTTCCTTACTTTTATTACATGTTTGCTTTATTTTCGATATAAAAAGCACATAGAATGTATTGCTAAAATGTCGATTTAAATTTTTGCAGACAATGGAAGTAAAACTTGCACATAATAAGACCGAGCAATTCACTCCATCATTCAACAAACAAATTTCAAGTCATGAAAAACCCGAATTCAAATCCTAGATAGGAAATATTTCAATTGAACGGCTAATGATTTCGTGAGAACGAGCCCTTGCTAATAAATTGAGATTGTTTGAACAAACAAACATCCAATTAGGAAGCTAGTGCCCGTTCTCACGAACTTGCCTGTCAATGAAGTATACTTCCTTGGATTAAACCAGCTACTTGCAAAAAAGGGGAAATGACGACTTGGAAAGGAAAAATAGAGGAATTGAAAGGCATAAGCAAGTGAACAGAGGAACAACCAAAGCTACCATCAGCGGTACAAGTCCTCTTCGGAGGCGCAATTCTTCGGAGGATAAAAGACCTCTAATGGGTCATACGCCACAAAAAAGAAAGTTCTCTACGCAACAAAAAAGATTGGAGGAGTCATGACCCTCCAACCATGAGAGAGTAACTTCCAGGCGATGAAAACCCTCTTTGAGGCACATTTCACCAGGAGTTGGAGTGTTATAACCGCTCTTCGGAATTTCACTTCACCAGAGTTGAAATGTAAACAAAATAAAAGCCCTCTTCGGAGGCCCATTTCACCAGGAGTTGAAGTGTTATAACCGCTCTTCGGAATTTCACTTCACCAGAGTTGAAATGTAAACAAAATAGAAGCCCTCTTCGGAGGCCCATTTCACCAGGAGTTGAAGTGTTATAACCGCTCTTCGGAATTTCACTTCACCAGAGTTGAAATGTAAATAAAATAAAGACCTCTTCGGAGGCACATTTCACCAGGAGTCGAAGCAGTTGCTCTTCGGAGTTTCACTTCACCAAAGTTGAAATGCAAATAAAATAAAGACCTCTTCGGAGGCATATTTCACCAGGAGTTGAAGTGTAACAGCCGCTCTTCGGAATTTCACTTCACCGGAGTTGAAAGACAAGCAAAATAAGGACCTCTTCGGAGGCACAATCAAGAAGAAAGACCTCTTCGGAAGCCCACGTTTCGCCGAGATTGAAATAAAACTTCCAAGTGTTGAAACGTGGAAAAGCTTTCTAAGGCAAAACTCTTTGGAGGTACACGTTTCGCCGAGATTGAAATAAAACTTCCAAGTGTTGAAACGTGAAAAAATCCCTCCGTAGAGGTACAACTTTCCATATATAAAAAAGAAAAATCCTCATCAGGGGCATGCTTTAACTCACAAAGGAAGAGTAATTTACCTATTCTGGAAAATGATCTTCTTTTGAAGAAAAAAAAAAAAAAAAAGGAAGAAGAAGAAGAGAAAAGGAGTTAAAGTACCCTTCAGAGGTCCGCTTTGCTACATAAAAGAAATCACTTGGTAAAAAAGAAAATGTACTTAAGCAAAAAAGAAAGAAGTGATTTCTTCAAAGGACAAAGCGCGTAGAAACTCATATGAAGGGGGTTGCACTCTACAAGAATTCTTTTTAAAATAAAAATAAAATAATTATTCTTTAGCAAATAAGAGTGCAAGTCCCCTCGAGGTATAGAATATTGCAGCATACTTATGGAATGGGGGCAATATAGTATAATTACACACGATATGGTATAACTAAACCAGCAAAAGGTAACGCTCAAGTAACATACCATAAGCTCGCTGCAATATCAAATAAACTCATGCCAAAACGAATAACAAATGTATTCTTTAATTCAAACAAAAGTTTGTACAAACGAGGAATCATTACAATGCAGGTACAGGTTTCAAAATAAAGAAAAGCGGGGGCCGGTACCCGCACAATTCTCGGCCAGTACATGCAAAACACAAAAAACTAGAAACTGAAGATCTTCACTTCTTTTTGCTGCCTTTAGACCCTTTACCCGGCCGAATGATCAGCTTATCAGGGCGGTCGGTGGGCATAAGGGAAGTGGGAGAGGAAGGCGCAACCGGTCCAGCTTTCAGCTCCTCTTCAGTGGTGGTGACTATCTTCCCCCTTCTCTTTGGTGTCCCACGCTTCTTTTTTCTTCTTTTTGAGGAAGACTCACTCCCGGGAGTGACAAGTTTAGATAGAACAATCTCGTCAGAGGGAGTTCGCTCTGAAGATGTGTCACCTCCCTCAGGCCTTTCATCTTTCTGCTCTTGTGAAGCAATGGGATCATCCAAGCCGTGAAGAGCCTCTATTTGTTCTTCTTGTGACCCAGGTTGCGAGGCAGAAGGAGGCGCCACTTGAAGAGATGGAGGAAGGATCACCGGGGGAGAAGAAGCTTGAGTTTGACTCGGTGCTTTCTCTACAAAGGAGAAAAAACTTAAAATATCAGTATCTTTCGAAAAGAGAGGGGATGACTGCTCGTCAAAAGTCGGGAATTCATTGACATTTGAGGAATAATCAAAAGTCGGGAATTCATTGACATTTGAAAAATAATCAAGAAGATCGTCAAGTTCACAAGGAGCGAACGAGCAGTTCACCACTTGGGCTGGTCCGATGTCAAGTTTACCTGGGGCAGTTGGATCTCTGAGGCTGATTTCATATCGCTGTGCTTCGTTGCTTTCACCACCTTCATCCCCGCCTTGTGCACTTGTAGTTTCAGTTACTGTCTTAGTTGCAGGCGGAGTATAGGAGCTAGAACCCGCGATGTCAACCACAGGAGAAACTGGAGGTTGGACAGAGGAAGTAAGCGTTAATTCCTTTCCAGAACGTTCCTCTTCCGCCATTCCAGTTCTCATCCTGGCAAGTTGTTCTCGCCCCTTCGCAAGAGCAGCGCGAGCTCCCTCATCCAGGTAACGCGCCTCAAAATCTTCATCGCCATACCCGGCGTCTTTAAACATGTTAAGAGCAGCTTCCCACACCTCGGCCAGGGTGATTTCATACTTAGGACCAAGAAAAGAGAGGCTGCCGCGTCCCAAGACACAGTGTAAATAAAAATCGAATAAAGTCGAATTGATATCGGTTTCCATGGTCTGAGCAGTTTCTTCGGCTGCAATTTTGCCAGCCATGGCCTCATCTCGATCTTTTTCGGTCCGAGCAAGTTGGGCTTTTAGCGCTTCAATCTCCATGTCCCGGGCGCTCAGTTTATTCTGCAACTGGGTGACATCAGTGCGGTGGTTCTCTACAGCTTGTTCTAACCTCTCAGCTTTAGCTTCAGCGTCCCTCTGGCTGGCGTGCGCATCTCGCACTTGTTTTTGCAATACCTCTTCTCTTTGGGTGTAAGTATTAGTAGAAGAGGCAAGATCATCTTTGAGCTGCTTTACTTCAGCTTCGAGTTTTTCGTTGTATTCGGCTATCTCCTTCATCTCAGCGTTGTGTTGATCAAGAATCTTCTGCCATTCTGATTTGTCATTTTCCATGGTCAGCATTGCTTCGATGTTAGCCCGATTAACTCTTTGAAGTTCATCAACCAGCTTTTGCCATCCAGACATTCTATCGATATCAAGCTTGACAGCATCGAGATTTCTGTACATAGCTTCTTTGTCGATGGGGACCAAATCAAGGTCGAAGCGTACCCCCCTCAAACACCAGTTCGGAAATCGGCTCTGCAAAGTCGGGGGGCCCCTTTCAACATGGTATGAAGGCCTGTTGAGAAGTGTTTGGATGGCACTTCCTTCAAGAGCAGGAGATTTGGAAGGGATGTCAATAGAAACTGAGGCGCCAGGTCTCTCAGATGTCACGGGCACGTGCTCCTCGCCAAGTTTGGTCCGCTTTCTCGAATCCTCAATATGGCTCTTCCCCCTATCATCGTGCGTTTTACGTTTATGGGAATCATCATCCCTTGGGAAGGATTCATGTCGCGTGCCCGCTCCCTCATGACGTTCTTCATACCTTCTCCTCTCTTCAGCTTTTCGCGCAGCTCTCTGTTCATTGGTCTCTCTGGGATCGGTATAGTATTGCTTGTAATCATAGCTGCCACGCCCTCCATAGCGTCGAAAGTCTTTGTAATAAGAACCGCTGCCGCTGCGCCCCATAGAGGAATCTGAAAAGGCAAAAATAGCAAGTCTTAGAAACTTCCGGAGAAAAGAAGTTAAATATGAACAAATGCCAAAAAATCCTAAGTGTTGTGTGATGTGCAAGCTACGCGCATTAAGCTACAAACCACTCATTGGTGTAGAGGTGATGATAGCTTGGGTATGAGGAGTTGGTGTTTGTGTTGGTGTTAGTCGAAGAAGGGACGTCGCCTCAATTATAGGAGAGATAGTTTTAGACACGTCATCTCTAAAAAGCTCCTGTGAGGTCACTATTATGTCGCTCAACCCATCATAAACATCGTCACCATCATGCTCGGTGAGACTTGTTTTCTCAGTTCCTACATCAGCTAATCCCCCGAGAGGCTGTGAAGGTTCTTCTTCTTCCTCAATCGGGGCAAGTGCCGTCTTACTAGATGACCCCATAATGTCGGTAGGGGTGGAACATTTCACCAATGAAGCTTCGATGTTAGACTCTTTTGATGAGGGTTGTTCGATAGTAACGGGGGCATCCGATGCTTCAGTCGGGGAATCGGGAACTTCAGTCGGAGCTTCACAAAGCTGAGTATAGCGAGAAGGGTGGAGAAGTCCGTATTGATGTAGAAATTCGTCGCTTAGTAGAAACTTGATACTTCTCTCTTCTGCGGCTACAGCGCTCAGTCTATCAAAAGTCTGCCTATGTATCGGATCTCTAGAGGGAAGGGGAAGTGCTGAAAAAAGCAAAGAATGAGATTAGCAATTTGGACCCCGAAAAGAGTTAAAAAAGAAAGTGGAAAGACGGAAATAAATGATCTTACTTCCTACTCTCCAAGAAGCATAAAACTCTGGGGGACTGCGGGCAAAGAAAAATTGGTTTAAAAATCCATGGACACTTTCAGTAAGATCAAGAATGAGCTTGCGGTTTCTTGCACTTCTCACAATGATAAGAGAAGGATGGTCTTTGCTCTTTGCAAACGAGCATAAGTAGCGAATTTCTTCGAAGCTCGGCAGTCGGTCAAGATTTCTTCTGAACAAAACACCCAACCCCATCAAGATAGCGTAACCATTAGGATGAAGTTGGAACGGAGAAATTGACATCCGAAGAAGAAGAATTCGAAGAAAGTCATTGAAAGGTGGGATCGCCCCACTTAAGCACATTTGACGATTAACCGCGACAAAACCATAGGGAGGTCTGTCAGCAGTATCATTCGGTCCAGGAAATATGACATCATCTTCAGCAAAGCCGAATTGAGTACGCAACTGAATAAATGTTCTCGAAGATAGAATAGTCGAAGTTCTTTCCGGAGGATTCTCTATAGGAACAGCTATCGGGAAAGTTTCTTCTTCTTGACTTGCTGCTTCTTCTCCTTGATGGGAAGTCATTCTACACAAGCAATTGGATATTCAAACATGAAGGTGCACGTTTTCTAAAGTGTGTGAAGTGTTGTACAAGTATCAATCAAACAATAAGCAAAGGTAACTGGAATAAAACCTAGCAAACATTTGTTAGTTATAAAAACCAGGAATCTTTGTTTTGAGTTTGAATATGCAAATACAATGTTGATGCAAACAAATCAGTTCAAATTGTTGATACTTTGCATTAATATTCTACTTTAGTCAATTAATTTACAACATTTCATGCAATATGTTCATATCTCTTATCTTGTCTTAACTAATCTGTCATTTGATATGGGCAGTCAATGGCAGTATGTGCGCCTTGGTTTTCTTTGTTTGTATGTTATTATCAACAGGTTTACAGCTCAAAAGTGAGAATGATATGTGAAGTGACACAATGACATTCAAACAAATTTAAAGTTGGGGCATTTCAAATCTTAATCCCTGTTCAAGGTTTATTCAATTTAGTTCAGTAGTCCGGGTTAAAATACTTGAAGAAGGCCTATGTTTCTAAGTGTCAATACGTCCAGAGCCCAAGTGTTAGCTCGGCTACGATTCAAAAATTCTCATGCGAGATAAGACTGGGTCGGTAACGGGTCAAAATCTAGGTGGTTCAGCTTGGCGACTCATTTCCTCTAGTTCACATGGGGGAGATAAGGAGGCAAGCTCCAAGTCGAAAGGCAGGAATTCCTCCAAGTCTTAACTCGGTCACGATCTAAGCTTTAATGTTTAGGTCGGCGAGATTCTTTCAAGCATTATCTCAACCACGATTTAAGGTCGTGTAAGAGCTAGATCGGTCGAAGGCTAAGCCACCTAAACCCACTAACTCGCCTTCGAGCCAACATCCCATAGCATTAAACCCGATAACCCAATAGCCATTTCTTTAACAGCAGCCTTCATTCAAGCTATCGGATCATCCAATAAAACAGCTCCAAATCGCATAAGTCCGTTGCTCTGCCTTCAGAGATCATTGAACCTGAGTGATAAAACCTTCTTCATCATCTCAACGATCATCTGAAGCCAAAATCGAGTAACCTAAACTTCATCGACTACAGGTATAGTGAGATTCGTGATGGAATGTTGCGCGAAGAGACAATTCGTATTCAAGTGACAGAATTCATGAACCAATAGCAATCTATGATCGAGAAGGGGACGGATTCACTTACGCTCTGAATAGTAGGAATTGCTGGTGATCAGGTAGGATGGAATCGCCTTAAAGAACTCAAGAGAATTTTAATGGCGGAGTTATGAGAGCAGGTAATGAGAAAGAAGAAGGGGATATGGTTTATACCTCGTAGTGAAAGGAACTGAAGCGGCAATTCGCCGGCTTAACTTTTGGACCGTGCCCGATCTAATAACGTGCCGACTCAGTGAAGGGCCGAGATAAGAGATGTTTCGAAGCACACGACTTAAGCCTAAGGCGTATACTTCGAGGGGCAAATGTTAACCCTATCTCGGTTACGACTCAGCAGGTCTAGTACGTGGAGATGGCGCCGACTCAAGAGATGCCGACTCAGAAGAGTTGCCGACCTAACAACCCAAAGACTTTGCCGATCTAACAGCTCAGGACTTAATTCGATGCCGACCTAACCAATTAACAAGGTGGCCGACTTAGTTCGGTGCCGACCTAATTAGTTAAGAAACGCGCCGATCCAATGCTTTCCCATAGATACCGACCTAAGGCATGAAGAAATTCCGACCTAAGGCTTGAAGGGATGCCGGTCTAACGAGGCTATGCCGACCTAAGGAAAGTTCCGACCTAGTATGGAAGCCGACCTAGTGTATGTTCCGATCTAGCAACTCGAGGACTTTACCGACTTATAGTAAGTCGTAACCGATCTAAGGGTGTAAAGGATGGAGTAGCGGGGCAGTTTAGCATGTGACATACTAACTCGGTAGCGACCTAGCTTGTTTCCATTAAGTCGTAGGGCTTGACTCGTTAGATCGGCGAAGGGATAAGATAACTCGGTAGCGACCTAGCTTGACCCGGTAACGACTTTGGACTTGTGCAAATTCAACGAAGGAAGATCAACACAGCTTGATCATATAAGGGCTCCTATAAGCCGGCTGCGACTTAACTGGGTCGGTGAGGAGTTAAGACCGAGCCTAAGTCCAAAAATCTTTGCCTATAAATACCACCCTACCTTTAACATTAAGGGGACTTTTGGGGGGGGGGGGGCTCATTCTCTTCATGCGCCATTACTCTGCCGAATTCCAGACTACTTCAAAGCTTTTTAGATCCAACAAACTTCTAAAGGAACTCCATGAAGGAATCATCCACATTCGCCATGGATTTGAAGATGATTGTCAACATCAAAGCTTGAGCTACTTGTTTTACATATCCTATCACTTGAAGTGTGTTGTAATTGAAAGATCTTGTAAAGGATTGTAATCAAACTAGTGATAAAAAGATTAAAGTGGACGTAGGCTGGATTATAAGCCGAACCACTATAAATACTGTGTCTCTTACTGTTTTTCTGCATACTTTCTGCTTATTTCTGTTTCCCGTACGAACGGGTGGTGCTTTCACAATCACATCCTATACACCAGGGTGTTAGCGTTTAAATTTGAGCGTTAACAACCACCAAACGCTTAAAGGAAAAATGAGCAATAAGGAAAAAAATTCTAAGCTACACAGTACGCATGGAAGAAAAAAACCTCCAGATTTCATTCAATACACGTGGAGAAAATAATGGAAGAGGCTTCACTTCAATTACTTTAACAAATGTTCACATTTCTAAGGACATCCACCAAAAACTCAAAATTGGTGGTCCCTTATCCTAAAAAATAGGAGACATTACCAGAAATCAGAGGAAGATTAAGCTGAATCAGAAGGTTGAACTCATGGCGGTCTAAGATTCGAGCATGTCGAGCTATTAATCCAAAAATTTAGTAAGATAAGCTCTGGATCCCTATTTAGATTCTTCGAACTCATTCTATATTGAATTAGCTCTTTACAATCTTGAACCATCATCATGATTCTCGGTTGAAATGGCATTTCTACACTTTTAAAAACTCTTTCATTTCTCTCTATCCAGATATGCCAAACCACAAATGATAAAGAAATATTTATTAGATGAGGAACAATGCAGCTGTTCTTCTGAAGATGGCAAATTACTTCAAGAATATGTACCAAGTCGGTAGAATTTCCAATATTGGTATTTAATTTCTGCATTATGTCTTCTAAGATTTGTCATAAATAGTAACAGTCAAAGAACAGATGCTCTCCGTCTTCGAAGTGATTTAAGTAGAGAGGATAGTTTCTATAAAAATTATTGTACCATCATAAAATTCCATCTTTATTGTTTAACCCGTTTAGCCTTGCTAACAACGTACAAGTTGACATTTAGGTGCACAATAACTATCCCAAATCACCATTGTCCAATTGTATTCCTCATGTTTAACTCTAATATGGTTCCAAGCAGTACTCAAGCTAAACTGTCCATCACTATTTGGCATCCAGAACTAATAGTCCTTCTTTTTTTATATTAATTTCTATGCTTTGCACAATGCACTTGATTTGGATTGGGATACATTCAAGATTGTTCTTCCACTTGTTGTTTGAAATTAGAGTAGATACACTTCTGTTGCCACCCCTTGTCATTGACACATTATTCCACCCAAATTTATCAACTAGAGAGATACCTCTTAGCCATGGATCAGACCATAAATTTGTACTAGCACCATTAGCATTTTCCTATCAGTAACACCCTTACACCATGGTCTAGATCTGAGCATTAGTTTCCAAGTATATGAAGCATTGTTGTTCATTTCAGCATTCAAAAAATTAATTTTGCTACAATATTTGTTGTGAGACCATAAAGAGTCACCATTTATAAATGTCCAGATTAACTTGATGGAAACTGCTTTAGTAATATCTTCTAACCTTCAAACACTAAAACCACCTTTACTTTGTTTTTACAAATATTTTCCCAAGACAACTATGTGCTTTTGATTTCCAAATAAAATTAGCAAACAGTGAATTAGTTCTCCGAATGATAGCCATGGGTATTTGAGAAATTTGCATTCAAAAATGTATTTTGTGATGGATAATAGTTTTAATTAACACAATTCTGCCATTAATGTTGAGTAAATTGATGTGCCAATGGATGAATCTTTTTGTTAACTTTGTCAATAAGACTGCCAAATTCCTTTTTTTTTAAAGAATGTTGTCAGATAAAGGGATCCCTAGGTATGATATTGGGAAATCACATATATACATTGCAACATTTAGGGCTCTTAACAGCGTTCAAAAAAGCTATAAAAGGCTTTAACAGCGTTTTTCATGACGCCGTATATCAACATGCAATTAAAAGTCAGGGATCTAACATAGCATTAGATAAAACGCTATAAAAGCATAGCTTTCAATATCGTTTATGATATGCTGTTAAACACTTTTTCACATCGTTTTTTTAGAGCTAAGAGTACTTTTTTATAGCATTTTGATCGATGCTGAGAATACTTTATATAGCGTTTACAGCCAATTTATAACGGCATTTGAAGAATGTTAAAGGAACTAACAGCTTTTTATGTATGCCGTATAACCGCATATCATAGAATGTCATAGCGTATCATCCAACAGATATCAACCAATCTAGACATTCTACAAACAATCATCCACAAACAGGAATCATTAATCCCTTTTATAATTAATTTAATCAACTTGAATTAAATTAATTACTTGAGAATTTATTACCTATCCCTGCTTAAACAATCATTGATTAATCACAACCATTTAATTAATTAATCATTCTTTAATTACCTTATAAACTAATTAATTAATCTTTAACTACAGATTAACTATCCTTTAAATATACTCTTAATTAATCACCTTGATTAATTATTCTTTAATTACACTAAGTAATTAGCCCATAAATTAATTACACAAATTAATTAATCTTGAATAATTAATTAATCTTAATTAATTTTTTATTAATTAATTAACTATAATTAGTTACATTAATCCTTAATTAATTACATTAATTAATTTCACTTCATTGATTAATTATCTTATAATTTATCACATTTATTAATCAATTTAAACCATAATTATCCTCGTTAATTACATTAATTAATGATCCTCTAATTACTTTCATTAATTAATTATTCTTTTAATTATGTTTAATAATTAATTTTAAACTTAATTACATTCATTAATTACCGTTAATTAATTACTTTCAGTATTTAATTATCCTTAATTATTTACAATAATTAAATTAACTCCTTGATTAATTACCTTAATTAATCCTTTAATTAATTACACTGAGTAATCAACACTTAGTTACTTCCACTAAGTAATTATCCTTCGATTACTTTCCATCAAGTAATTCCCGTTAATTCATTACATCTAGTAATGATTCATTAATTACTTCACTAAGTAATTATACTTCATTAATTACATTAATTAATGATCCTTAACCCATCATCAAATAATTCTCTTTAATTAATTAAACTTAATTAACTAATTAAAATTAACCACATTAACTTAATTAATTGCACTGAGTAATTAATTCCTTTAATTACTTCGTTAAGTAATTACCCTTAATAATTCATTTAATATTAAGTAATTAATCTCTAATTACATTCATTACTTAATTATTTGTTAATTAATTAACCTTGATTACTTAGGTTAATCAAACCTAAATCAAGTAATTAACTACTCTAAATTTATTACTCAAATTAATTCATCTTAATTTAATTACCTGAATTAAACATCTTAGTTAATTTAATAATTATACTTTAATTATCTTTGTAAATAAAAGTTGATTAAAAAACCCATATATTACATTAAAATCATATCTACCAATTTAAATTTAATTAAATTTAAAAGCTAAGTTTACTTTTTACAAAATCATCATCCTTTAATTTACTCAAGTTAAATACCTTTACTTTAATCGCATTCAATTACATCAATAACATTTTATTTGAAAATATTTAGAAATTTATTACATAATTTAACTAAAACAATATTTATATAACCCAAACTATAATTTTTTTAAAACAAAAGTTTAAACTTTGAAAATCCATACCTTTAAGACTAAAATTTGTTTAGACATCATTCTCTAAATTCAAACAACTTTAAAACTGGTTAAAAACTTTGTTTTAAAATTTAGTTTGCTTTAAATTTTTGAAATCCATTTAAGTTTGAAAACAGGACAGGATTTAAATCTTGTAACAAAAACTGCTCGAGCCAATGCCGCAAAAACCCGAGATAACACACGAGAGAAAATCACGTAAACCCGGGTCAACAATCTTCTTCCCAAACCCAAAACTTCAACACACACCCAAAAACACGAGAACTAACCCGAGCCCAGACTCCTTCTTCTCCACCAACCAACCCAGATATACCCTTCACCTCCGTGCGCGTGCACGACTGGAAAACTCGAAGCCGACCATCCCGTCGGCCATCATCAACTCGCAGAATTATGAAATCAATGTCCAAACAGAAATCGAGCAACTCGATCAAAACATGAACCAATAGCCGACCGGAAAATCGCCCTTCCACGTCGATCTTGACCTCGATGAGCCTCGCCTTCCTAACCCCAGCTCCATCTTGAACCCCCGCATCCATCACCCCTACCTTGATCGATCCCGAAGCATCATCATCGCCGTGCCATGCACCGCAAACATCACGACCAATACGTACCACCAAACCCTAGGACGCCACCTACCGGACACCATGATCATCAGTAAAGCCTTTCACTATTTTTCCAGGGATCTTCGATTCCCCGACCACCCCTCGACCAAAACCCGAGCTCTCAATCGACATTGGTCACCGTCGATTTCAAAAATACCCAACTCCGTTCAAACTCGAATATCTCCACAATTTCCAAATTAAAAATCTAAACCTTTATACCTAAATTCAAGATTTGGTACTACGAATCCATTCATGAAACTCATGCATGAAATCGCATTCATTGATTTTTTGACAAACATGTAAGTTTTAATGTTATCCTTCATTTAAATTTTTTTACTAGATTAAAGTTCCTAAAACCATTTTTATAATTAACATCATACTGTAACATTCATCTTTTGTTCAAAAATCAAAGCTTAACATGGTTTTGATTTGGAGATATAAATTTTTGTTTTGCGGTTTTGAACTATGTTCATAACAGGAACATGATATATATATATACAGACATATACATCTATATTCACATAGCTATTCAATCATATTCCAGACATATGAACATTCATGCAATCCGACATTATCTCACATATTTCACATATATTAAAGTTCCATTCTAGTTTCAAACTGTTTTTAAAAGAAACAGTTTTACTCACCTGAAGTAATCAGAGCAACAGAGACGGGCTTGCTTTCAAGTTTGGAAATTTTCTTGATTGTTGAAATAAAACTTCTTGTTAAATCATTTGTTGACTTGAATTTGCTGAAATCTTGCTTGTTGAATTGATTCTTTGCATTGATCTCCAGATTTCAGTTTCCAGGTTTGTATATTTCTTCTATTTTCTGGTTTTGTATTTGATTTCTTAATTTTAGTTTCTTTTTTTCTTTTTTTATTTAGAAAAGATAAATAGAAAAGAAGATGGTGGAAGAAAGAATTTGAACTGAAAAGAATCAAATGATCTCTCTAATACATTTTACTTATTTCCCATTTACAAGAGAATTTGTTGCTTGTATTACAAATATCTTACATATATCCATTCATTTACAAATGTCCAAACTTGTATTATTATGTATACAAGTGTATTTCTCATTAATTCCTAAGTTGCTAAGTGTTTTAGATTTGATTATATATAAATTTCTATTTTTGCACATTAATATGTTATGTATTAGAGTTCAAATTATATATATACCACTATTTTATACATGTACCTTAAGACTTTATATGCTTACAAACTATGGTTTAAATGTATACATATAAAATAGTACTTCATTCATGAGATGTTTTAAAAGAGAGAATATTTTAAATATATATTTATATATTATAAACCATTCTTATTTAAGAACTTTTAAAAGAATCACAATAGAATTTTATTAAATTTGTATAAACTATCATATTTTAAAAATAAATATTTATCTTATATTATGGAAATATAAAATTTTATTTTAAATAACAAATTGAAAAGTATTGTACTTAATTCAAATATTATCTTCCAAATTACAATATCAAATATATATATATATATATATATATATTATAAATTTGAAATCATATTTTCTGATTAAGTTCAAACCAAACTTTTCTATTTACAATATATACAAGTATATACATACATTATAAATAGAAATATTTTTAATATTAACTTTAGAAATTATTATACTGAATTTTAAAACAAAACTTCAAATCATAATATATAAACATCTATATTATAATTTGGAAATATTATTATTAAATTTAAACTGAAACCAAACTTCCTTTTCACAATGTATATACATATATACATTATAGATAGAATATTTTTATTAGCTTCGAAAGATTAATTTTATTGAAAATAATATCTTAACTTTGAAAAAAACAAAATTTCCAAATTAAATTATTATTATTAGTTTTGAAAAGATACATTTATTAAATTAAATAATTATTAGTTTTGAAAATATAAATTCAGTTAAATTAGATTATTAAATCAATATTAAACATTTTAAAATAATTATCAATGGAAATTATTAAATAAATATTGCCCAATATTCCAGGACGTCACATTCCTCCCCTCTTAAAAGAATTTCGTCCCCGAAATTAAAAGCAAAGATAATTTAATAATCCTATACAGATTTTAATTTTAAAATAGCAAGCATATGCTATCAACTATATACTTGCAACCATAATAACCAATTCAAACAAACAATTCTAACTATCCAGACAAAATTCTGGATTGAACTTCCTAATATTATCTAGAGTTTCCCAAGTACACACACCGGGATACTCACTCTACAAAATCTAAACAAGCTACACCACTCGGATCTAGAGCTCCTATATGTCTAGATCTACAATCTAAATAGGATACTGGGCCACGGACAGGTCCTGTTCAACTTCCAAATCTCCCTAAATCTGCTGGTTCTAAAACCAGTGATGGATCAAACACGTACTCTCTCAGAGATACGTGAAATACTTTACGAATCTCAGCCATCCGAACTGGCAATTCAATCATGTAGATCAAACACTTATCCTTAAGAGCATATAGAAAGATCCAATATGCTTCTGACCTAGCTTCCAATCTTACCCAATCTTATTGCTCTTACGATTGGAGAAAACTTATCCAAAATTAAATCTCCGGCTTTGAATTCCGAATTCCTTCATTTCTTTCCCATAAAACTCTTCTACCGATTCTGGGCTGGCTTCAACCTTCTTGATTAACCAAATCTTCGCAGATGCCTCTTGGATCAAATCTAGACCAAGAAATAGATGATCGCTGGATCCTACCCAATAAGAGGATTCTCTCAAGATCCATCGAAACTCTACTATACAAGCATCAAAAGACTTCAAACTTACTTCTCTAAACTGGAAAAACAGAACAGGTGTACAAGACAACCAAGCCTTCAGATCCCGAATGAAATTCCTGAAGAAATCCTCTGATTCAAGACAAACACAAACTTCCAAGGAATCCGAGGTTGCTACTAGGCTGAACCACCGATAATGCTGACTGCTTTACCAATCCTCTCTTTAGTAGCCTTCTCTCTACTAGGCTGAACCACCGGTAATGCTCCATGAATCAAGTCGATACAGAACTCAATCTCCTGATGCAGATGCAAACCTTGACTTTTTCGAAGACATCTGGAAAATCTCAAATCACTTCGATGGCTCCTACATCCTCTAGAGATGTCTCAAACCCAACCAAAGATTACTAAAAGAACTTCCGAACCATCGCAAGTCACTTTTGCGATTTTACCCAGTTCAGATTCCAAAGAAACTGTTCTCCCTTCACAAATCAAGACAGCTTAAGCCTTCCAAAAGAAGAAACTGTTGGTTCATCCTCAACCACAAACATCATACCCTGCTGAGCATCTAGAAGAAGTGGAAAAGCCTTCACCATCTGCCCGGCCTGTAGAAAGAAGAATCACAAAGACTCCTGAATCATTGAAGAAACGGACCACTCAACTGCTTCCAACCTCCACCTCTAAAATACTGCTAAGCCAAGAGACCTTCCTGACAACACACTCAACACCTTCGAGCTGCCACTACAGCCAAGGATGCCAAAGACTTCGAATCCAAAAGCTCCTCGAATCACAAAGCTACATCAACCAACTCCACAAAAGAGTCTTCAAGATGGTAGATATTTCTCAATAAACTCAACTTCAAACCAAGCACAAACACCTTGTCGAACTGAGTCTCACACTCCAATACAGACAAGACTCCTTCTTACGGTTGCCAAGATACCATCACTATCTTTAACACTTCCGAAAGATCCAAACTCTAGAAAATCCGCTCGCATGGGAGCAACCAAACTTATACTCCAAAGATGGACTCTAAACCTTAAAAATGTTTCCTTCAAAGATTGGTGAAATTATTACACTATGTTGCAAAGCTTACTTAAGATGCCCAATACTGCTCTGGCAGATACACTTCCAACCTTAATTACTCAGATTTCTCCTATTGGTAGTCGTTCTATACACACCACTACCTCTCCTACCTCTAGAACTTATATTGGAAAACCCGGAAAGTTAACCCATCAAATAGGTATATATAAATACAGGTACGCTATCTCAAGAAAGAATTCACTCCAAAGCCTAGGTATTCACTCAACCTAGTGCTCTGATACCATAGTGTAACGACCCGCCTTTTATTCAATAGAAAGATGCACCGTTAAGAAGAAAGAAAGGGATAGAAAAGAGAAAAGATAGAAAAGAAAGAACAAAACAACATCAGAGTCTCATAGTGAAACGGATAAATTATATTATATCACATAAGATATTACATAGTATCATATACATCAGAGTTATACAGCTTATATCACAAACTAGACAGTTATAAACATATGTCTAGTTATTACAACTCAAGTACATCCCAAAGATATAAATACAACACTAGCACAGCAGAACCATTATATATCTACACGCTAAAGCCTCCTGCTCCATATCTCCTCCAGAACTCGTCAAAGCTAACCTGAATCCCTTGGCTACTCGTAAAATTTTGAGTACCCAAGAGTTTAGTAAAACAGAAAATAAACACCGGCTCAGACATGGGTCTGGTGTGAGTAAACGGGTTAAAATTGCTTAACTTTGAAAATCCTTTGAAAACAAAGGTATCACGTAAGACTCCCCACACATAAATATGGGTAAGTTTTTATCTTAGCTAACTAAAATATTTGATAGGAAATCCAGTGATATTATAATAGGGTCTAGGGTTTTCAAGTAAATAGAAAATAGCCGAAATTGTTACATTTATTACATTCCAGCATACTAGCAACAAAGTGGGTTATACAATCAAAACCATAAAGGGCACGTAGGAAGAACGGGTTTCCATCAATGGCAGGGCTATTGGGGTACCGCTCGTCACAGTTCGTGGCCTAGATCACCGTACCGAGGATCTACCCTAAATCTCCTACAACACAAGGCCGGAACCATCCCTTACTGGACAGTCTTGAACAAGACAACCCCGGTAGTTTTCATGACCAACTGCCCACACAGCCGAATAAAAAGGAACCTCTAGACAGGGGTAAATCTCGTCCTACTTGGGTTCTACCCACTTAGCCTTGCTGCACCTCACCAGTTTTAGCCATTCTCGGTTGATGTGGCTTGAGGCTACGATTACCTTTATAGAACAAATCTATCTTAGAATGCTCCTCGTCCATCTGACGATCTTCTGAAAGCATTCAATCCATACAAGTTCATTCCGGGTTCGAACGAAACTGAAGGCACTATCTCGCTACACTTATTTTGGAATCACCCTCAGAGTTAACGACAACAGCCTTTGCACATTGAACCTTCATCTCAAATCTGAATGTACTACCCCGTTAAACTCGTATTGGAATAACCCCCAAAGTTTTAACGACGGATAGTCCTTACACCTCGAGTCTTCACTTTTCCTTTGAGATTCACGACCTAAAGTTTAATTTGGATCGATGTGGTTTTCGGATATCCAATTCGAAAATCCGATCCCGGTCTCACCGAAATCCAAAACGCCATCTTAATGTCCAAGTGATTTAATTTTGAACAATTTAATTCAATCTAAAATATTGAATTCACACAGCAACATTCACAGGTAAATATCACACATTTATCACTGGTATATCCAATATCATATCACAGAATATCATAGCATATCATCAAATAGATATCAACCAATGCAGACATTCTACAAACAATCATCCACAAACACGAATCATTAATCCCTTTCATAATTAATTTAATCAACTTGAATTAAATTAATTACTTGAGAATTTGTTACCTATCCCTACATAAACAATCATTAATTAATTACAACCATTAAATTAATTAATCATTCTTTAATTACCTTATAAACCAATTAATTAAACTTTAACTACAGATTAATTGTCCTTTAATTATACTCCTAATTAATCACCCCTGATTAATTATTCTTTAATTACACTAAGTAATTAGCCTTTAAATTAATTATACAAATTAATTAATCTTGAATCATTAATTAATCTTAATTAATTTTTAATTAATTAAGCAACTATATTTAGTTACATCAATCCTTAATTAATTGCATTAATTAATTATACTTTAATCACTTCACTAATTAATTATCTTATAATTTATCACATTTATTAATCAATTTAAATCTTAATTATCCTCATTAATTACATTAATTAATTATCCTCTAATTACTTTCACTAATTAATTATTCTTTTAATTACATTTAATAATCAGTTTTAAACTTAATTACATTCATTAATTACCCTTAATTACCTTAATTAATCCTTTAATTAATTACACTGAGTAATTAACACTTAATAACTTCCACTAAGTAATTATCCTTTCATTACTTTCCATCAAGTAATTCCCATTAATTAGTTACATCTTGTAATTATTCATTAATTACTTCACTAAGTAATTATACTTCATTAATTACATTAACTAATGATCCTCAACCCATCACCAAATAATTCTCTTTAATTAATTAAACTTAATTAACTAATTAAAATTAACCACATTAACTTAATTAATTACACCGAGTAATTAATTCCTTTAATTACTTCATTAAGTAATTACCCTTAATAATTCTTTTAATATTAAGTAATTAATCTCTAATTACATTCATTACTTAATTATTTCTTAATTAATTAACCTTGATTACTTAAGATAATCAAACCTAAATCAAGTAATTAACTACTCTAAATTTATTACTCAAATTAATTCATCTTAATTTAATTACCTGAATTAAGCATCTTAGTTAATTTAAGTAATTATACTTTAATTATCTTTGTAAATAAAACTTGATTAAATTAAGATAACCGATATATTACATTAAACTCTTATCTACCAATTTAATTTTAATTAAATTCAAAAGCTAAGTTTGGCTTTTATAAAATCACCATCATTTAATTTACTCAAGTTAAATACCTTTACTTTAATCACATTCAATTACATCAATAACATTTTATTTGAAAATATTTAGAGAATTATTACATAATTTAACTAAAACAATATTTATGTAACCCAAACTATATTTTTTTAAACAAAAGTTTAAATTTTGAAAATCCATACTTATAAAACTAAAATTTGTTTAAACATCATTCACTAAATTCAAACATACAAGCAACTTTAAAACTGGTTAAAAACTTTGTTTTAAAATTTAGTTTGCTTTAAAATTTTGAAATCCATTTATTTTGAAAATAGGACAGGATGTAAATCCCTACCAAAAACTACTCGAGCCAATGCAGCAAAAACCCGAGGTAACACACGAGAGAAAATCACGTAAACCCGGGCTAACAATCTTCTTCCTAAACCCAAAACTTCGACACACACACCCAAAAACACGAGAACTAATATGAGCCCAGACTCCTTCTTCTCCACCAACCCAGATATACCCATCACCTCCGTGCACGTGCACGTTTGGAAAACTCGAAGCCGACCATCCCTCCGATCATCATCAACTCGCAATCGACCACGACAAACATCACGTCTAAGCATGATTATGAAATCAACATCCAAACAAAAATCGAGCAACTCGATCAAAACAAGAACCAATAGACGATCGGAAAATCGCCCTTCCACGTCGATCCTGACCTCAATGACCCTCGCCGTCCTTACCCCAACTCCATCTTGAACCCCTACATCCATCACCCCTATCACGATCGATACCGAAGCATCATCGTCACCGCGCTATGCATAGAAAACATCACGACCAATACGTACCATTGAACCCTAGGACGCCGCCTACCGGCCACCACGATCATTAGTAAAGCCTTTCACCATTTTTCCAGGATCTCCGATTCCCCAACCGCCCCTCGACCAAAACCCAAGCTCTAAATCGACATTGGTCACCGTCGATTCCAAAAATACCCAATTCCGTTTAAACTCGAATATCTCCACAATTTCCAAATTAAAAATCTAAACCTTTATACCTAAATTCAAGATTTGGTACTATGAATCCATTCATGAAACTCATGCATGACATCGCATTCATTGATTTTTGACAAATATGTAAGATTTACTGTTATCCTTCATTTAATTTTTTTTACTAGATTAAAGTTCCTAAAACCATTTTTATAATTAACATCATACCGGAACAATCATTTTTTTCCCAAAATCAAAGCTTAACATGGTTTTTATAAAGGGATATAGATTTTTGATTTGCAGTTTTGAATTATGTTCATAGCAGGAACATGATATATATACAGACATATACATCTATATTCACATAGCTATTTAATCATATTCTAGACATATGAACATTCATGCAATCCAACATTATCTCACATATTTCACATATATTAAAGTTCCATTCCAGTTTCAAACTGTTTTTAAAAGAAACAGGTTTACTCACCTAAAGTAATCAGAGCAACAGAGACAGGCTTGCTTTCAAGTCTGGAAATTTTCTTGATTGTTGAAATAAAACTTGTTATTAAATCATTTTTTGAACTTGAATTTGCTAAAATCTTGCTTGTTTAATTGATTCTTTGCATTGATTTCCATATTTCAGTTTCCAAGTTTGTATATTTCTTCTGTTTTCTAGTTTTGCATTTGATTTCCTAATTTCAGTTTCTTCTTTCCTTTTTTTATTTAGAAAATATAAATAGAAAAGAAGATGGAGGAAGAAAGAATTTGTACTGAAATGAATCAAATGATTTCTCTAATACATTTTACTTATTTCCCATTTACAATAGAATTTGCCATTTGTATTACAAATATCTTGCACATATCCATTCATTTACAAATGCCCAAACTTGTATTATTATGTATACAAGTGTATTTCTCATTAATTCCTAAGTTGCCAAGTGTTTTAGATTTGATTATATATAAATTTCTATTTTTGCACATTAATATATTATGTATTAGAGTTCAGTTATATATATACAACTATTTTATACATGTATCTTAAGACTTTATATGCTCACAAATTATGGTTAAATATATACATATAAAATAGTACTTCATTTATGAGATGTTTTAAAAGTGAGAATATTTTAAATCTATATATATATATATTTTATAAACCATTCCTGTTTAAGAACTTTTAAAAGAATCACGATAGAATTTTACTAAATTTGTATAAGCTATCACATTTTAAAAATAAATATCTATCTTATATTTTGGAAATATAAAATTTAATTTTAAATAACAAATTGAAAAGTATTGTATTTAATTCAAATATTATCTTCCAATTTACAATATATACAAATACATACATATTTTATAAAACAATTTAACATTTGTAAATATTTTAACAAGATATTATTAGAAGTGTTCACAAATTAAACAAGTGGCAACATCATCTCTTCTTTGAAATTAAATTATATGAATATGAATTAAAATGAAACCAAACTTTTCTCAGCAACAAAATTTCTTAAACCTACAAAACAAAATGAAAACCAGATCAAAACAAAGAAATTAAAATTTTGTGAATCAAAGAAAGAAAGATAAGGTAATTTCAACAAAAAAATCAAGCAAACAACTTGAATCAAGCCTAGAAGTCAAATTCAACACCGCAGCTTCAATAAGAATTCAAACAGCAATCAAAGTTCAGGAAAAATTTCAAGTTTCAGGATTCAGAAAAATCAAGCAAATTTAAAATCAAACCTGGAAAGTAAACTGAAGGCCCCAAACCTGACTCCAAGATGTAATTCAAATTCAAAACAACATTTTGAGTTCAATTCTGGAAACAAAAGCATGAATTCAAGAAGCAAATTCAAGTTCAAAGGCAACTCAACATCAAGATCAACTCAATTACAAACCAAAATCAAAGTAAATCAAAAAATCAAGTTTTCCAGATTTTTCAAAAGTCATTTCCAGGCAAAACTTCAATGTTCTTCTCTATTTCATGATTCCAGGTGAGCAAACTATCTCCTTAAAGCCAAATTATGTTGATACCTTGTGATGTTGTGATGAATGCTTGATGTTGGTGGTGGAAATTATTGGTTTGAATATCTTCACATCTATATAGATGCAGAATCTTGCTGTGAATGTCTATATATGTTTTGACAGATGACTCTGTTCATACTACAGGTTTAATTAATTCAAGAAAGGAAATCATATCTCAAAGTCAACAAGGATTTAGATAATGATCTTAAAAATAAAAGTATTTATATTTACTTGACTTAAATTTAAAAAATGGTATCAAGGTGAAATGTTTGGTAAATAATTAGAAAGGTAAAACTACAGTGAAATTCCTTTTTAAACATAAAATTCAATGAACTCAATTTTGAATTTTGATCCCATATTTAGATTCATGCTTAAATAATGATTTTTAAAAGCAATATCATAATTTTTAGCATAGTGATTAATGAGGTTCGTCGAGTTGATCAGATTTGGCATTATTATCGAATGCCGATAAACGGCGGCGAACTAATCACCGAGCTTAGGGTCGAAGGAGGCTTGGGGGTTAACGAACCTGGGAAAAATACAAGGTGATGTTTTAAAACACTGTGGTTGTCGATCATCGATAGGTTAGGGATTAAGTAGCAGAATGGGTTCGTCGATGTTCGTGGGTACGTGAGACGTCCACAGTAGATCGGAGGGTATCGGACCGAGGGGAAATGGAACGTGGGTTATCGGTGGAGCTTCGGTAGAGATTGCGAGGTCGCTAACGATCTATGGTGGCAGTATGTAGTGATTTCTAATGATTGGGTTTTGAAGCCTGATGTGCTCAAATGGATCGAATTCAATTGGGAAGGGTGAAGCAAAATCTAGGTGGTTAGGGAATTTGACGAGGTCATGGATGACTTGCCAGTGATGGCAATGATGGTCGATGATGACCAGATTGATGGTGCACGTGCACCATGGTGAGGTGATATCAGTAATCTACTATAGAAAGAAGAAGAAGGAAACTCGAAGTTTGGATTGTGAAATTTAGGTGATGGCCCGAAGTTTTCCTCGTGAGTGCTCGGGAAAGATTTTTGTTGGCTCGCGGTTGATGGTTTGGGCTTGTGTCAATTTTGTTTATTCCAGGTTTAAAGTTTTTAAGTAAAAAGAAGAAAAAATGTACAGGTTTTTAAGCTAATTAAAACAGAATCCAGATTTTATTAAACAAAGGAAATCAAGTTTAAAAGTAAAGAAAAGGTTTAACAAGTTTTTAAGTTTTATAAAAACAAGATTTTAAATTCAAAATAAATCTAGTTTAAATATTTCTCTTACATAAATTTCTTTTATATATTATAAATTTTTTCTTCAACATTTGATTAAGAAGTTATATAATTTGTTTAATTTAAATTTCGATAAGTTAAATTAGTAGGTTATTTTAAATCTTAAATCAGAATGAAATTAAATAATTATATATATATATATATATAATGCTTTAAATCGTTACTTGACTTTAAAGCCTTATGTTAATTTATGGGATTAATTAATTAAACTTTGAGATGTGTGTCTGACATTACACTTTGAGATGTAAAGCTGGTTTCTATCAAATACATTTCTGCTTAGTGGCGTGAGATTTATTCTCTTAGCTTAACACCCTTCTCTGAGACATACGAGCTCCAAGGTTATGTAGTTGATGGTTACTAGTGATACATTCCCAATTTGATAATGTGACATACGAAGCGCTGCTGATCATTTGTTGATCGAAGCATGGCTTTTATGAAATAGCATAGCTTTGTGGACGAGTCTTTGTCGAGCCTCACAACTTGGAAATGGTCGAAACAGGAATGTTGCAGCAAGGTTTTCAATGGTCGCGCCCCTAGGGTATGTCCAATTCTTTTGGATAAAAGGTGGTATCGTGGTATGGTGCCCAGATATTTACCTATGTGGTTGCTGCTTACTTATTGCTGTGTGGTTGTTGGATGAGGGCCCTCGGATAAAGGTCGGTCACGACCAGGGATGGCATTTCTGTAGGTGTTACTTCCGAGTAGGGGTAACCCGGCCTTATGTTGGTAGGGAAACATTTTGGTTCTTAGGGGCGTCCCTCCAGAGGCATTCCATTTATTAAGAAAGTTCCTTAGCCTGACCATTTGTTAGAAATCCAATCATCCAATATGCGCCTTGTATGATTTTAGTTGTAGTTACTGCCATCTAATGGTAGTTATAGTAGGCATACAATAATGGTACGTATGCTGGCTAAGATTAGTATTATACTTTCGAAATGTCGGCTGCACTATGCACTAATAATAATATCAAATGATTTTTGCGTATCAAGCATTTTTGACTGTCATAAGGAGAAATCTCCTCCAAGTGTGCGCTTGCATTGCGTTTGAGGTAGGAAGCCTTATGGCAGTTTTACTTTCCAAAAAGCATTGTGGATTTCAACTTTAAATCTTTTGTTGTTTATTTAAAGATAAAATATTTCGTTTTCTCATACCAGTCTTATGACTAATCCGGAGTTTATTGTTCCCTTCCTAAACTCTGGGTGCCCACAATTTTCCACACGGGCAGTTTATAGTTGGGTTTTTCAGATAATCAAATAATAGGTGCAAATTCGATAGCATCTAGCTTTTGGATTCGGCAATAGAATTTTTGGGTCGCACTTGTTTAATTCAGCATGATGGGGGTTCGAGCTATCTTTGGTTTGGAGTTGTAGTTGCAATATGGAGATGCATTCTATTGGAGTTATCTTTCCACTATTGGTGGTTGCAAAGTCTAGACCATCTTGTTATTGTTATTTCTTCCGTTGTGTCTTGTATCTCTGATAGATTTCAATATCATTTGTATCATTACTACATCAACTATTGTATCTGTTATATATCAATGATATTGTTTATTTTCTTCCGCTGTGTTGTTCTACTTAATGTGTTATAAGCTCCGGCACGAATCGGAGTTCGACGTTTGAATCTGCGGCATTTGAATACGGATGATGTATTCGGTACAGATTTTCGAAGGTATTCGAGTGCAAGCGAAGTACGGATGTCGATTTTCGAATGCTAAACTTTGGGTCGTGACACAAAATCCACCCATGTTATTCCCGATTGGTCCGATCAGACCATATCTCTTTTGGCCAAATTTTATGTCAAAGAATTTGTTAAATTGCATGAAGTTCCTACTTCTATTATTAGCGATCGTGATCCATTGTGTGACGAGACGGAATTTGCCCGCTCGAAAATCGACATCCATACTTCAAATCGTATTCGAATGCCATAGATTCGACCGTTCAAATCCGATTCGCCGGAGCTTATAACAATCATTAAGTAAACAACACAGCGGAATAAAAGAATAATACATTGATATACAGCTTTGATACAATATTTGATACAACAGATGATCCAATAGATATCAATATACATCAGAGATAAGATACAATAAAACAGCAGCGGAAAGAAAATAGATAACATCTAGCAGCAGAACAATATAACTCTTAGATAGTCTTCAAAAGAGAACTCCGAGAACTGCAACTCCATTTCCAAGAATCAATCCAGCAATAGCTCAAACCCCCAATAACGATGCACCAAGCTAAGCAAGACTGGTGTGGTCCAAAGACTGAACTAACTCCAGATGATTCACTGAACCTAACTATCTGTAAAACCTAACTCTAGACTGCTCGTGTAGAAAATAATGAGCACCCAGAATTTAGGAAAGAAACGATAAACTCCGGATCAGTCGTGGGACTGGTGTGAGCAACAAAAACAGTTTATCTTTTAAAACATTCAACAAAAGATTTTCAAAGTCAATTCGCAATGCTTTTTAAAAATGAGACTACCATAAGGCCTCCCGCACACACACATAATGCAAACGCAGAATCGGAGGAGATTTCTCCTTATGATAGTCAAAGATGCTTGATACGCATTAAAAGAAACATTTGATATTATTACTAGTGCATAGTGTAGGAAAAATTCATTTCGAAAGTAGAATATAAATCTTAGCCAACATACGACCATTATCGTATGCCTACTATAGCTAACCATGTTCAATAGCAGGTTACCGCCACATTCCATAGCAGGTTATACAACTAAAACCGTACAAGTCTCGTATTGTTTCTTTGGATTTCCAACGAATGATCAGGCCAAGGAAATTCCCATTGCCACATGAGAATGCCTCTGGATGGACATTCCCGAGAACCAAACCGGATCTCTACCAACACAAGGCCAGGTTACCCCTAACTGAGTAACAACTGACCGAATATGCCATCCCCCGGTCCTTTGGGACCTTTAACCGAGCGCTCGTAATCAATTCACACAATCATAAAGTGTTTTCAACATGAGTAAGCATTTGGGCTCCATACCATGATACCACCCTTTTCCAGAAGGAAATGCACATACCTTAAAGGGCGCTACCCCTCATAACCTTGCCGCATCTTTCCTGTTTTGACCATTCCGGGGTGTGAGGCTCGACGAAGTCACGTCCACAAAAACATACTTTATACAAAAGCCATGCTTTTGGTCAACAAATGATCATAGAAATGATCACAAAGATAGACGATCAAATAAATGATCCTATCACAAATAATCAACACAATGATCATTTCACAGCAACACTCAGCATGTCACATTACCAAATTGGGAATATATCGCTGATAACCATCAACTATATAACCTCTGAGCTCGTACGTCTCAGAGAAGGGTGTTAAGCTAAGAGAATAAATTCTCCGCCACCAACAGAAATATATTTGAAAGAAATCGGCTTTATATCTCAATTTGTAATGTCAGACATACAATCCATACAAGTCTGTTCTGGGTTCGAACAGAACCGAAGGCACTTACAAAGAAGTCCTTGCAATCCGGATATTCACAATCCCGATCGGATTTCCCATCACTTAGGGAGTTTCTATACCGGTGCGACTCGGTGCAGAAACAATCGATAGGTCATCCTATCGCTTTCGCAAATACTCGGTCTTCATCACCGGTCTTCAAATGCTATCCATAACGACGTATCACATATTCGGAATGGGTTATACGACACAAAGGTCCTTTCCCGGCTAAACCGAATAGTGAGCGAAAATATTTTCAAAAACAAATGGATAATGGGATTTCAATTAAGTCACAACTTATTACCCAAAACCTTTCTTCAAATGGCTTAACAAATTACCATTTTCAATCTTAAACAAAAAGATTCATTTTCACAACCTTTAACGGTTTTAAACAATTTTCACATTTTAATCTTTTAAACAAAAGATTCATTCATAGATTTTCCAAATCAATTCTCATTTCAATTTGATTAACTCGTTAAATCTTTAAATCAAAGATTTAACTTATAGCCTTCAAAACAATTTCATTTCAATTTGATTTAAACAAATCATCAATTTAAATCTGTTAAAAATTAACAGATTTAATTCATAGTTTTCAAAAAGAATTCATTCATAACTTAGGAAAATCATTTCTCTATTCAATCTTGAAATTCCCCTAATTAACTGGAATCTCAGTTCTTACCTAAAAGTGTTTATCATTTGAAAACAACAGTTTTCATTTTGGAAATCTGATTCATTTATACGAGTTGAAATCCTTGGGTTAAATTCAAATTCCCAAAACCGTACCTTTAAAATGGTTTAAATTCATACAAAACTGTTTATAATATCTTTAACCATAATTTCCAATCATCGAATTCAATTCCAAATATCGAATTCAAATTCAAATTTGAATTATTTAAATTGGAGATTTTACCGAGTTATTCAAAATAGCTTTTATCTGTGAAAACCTTTTTTTTCAAAAGCTTTACCGTTTAACCCAAAGCCAATTTCAAAACATTTGAATTCAAATATTCAATTTTATAAATCATTTCAAAATCTGTGACTTAATCGATTTCCTCGTGAAATCCATATTGGTGTGTGTATAAGTGTGGTCAAGGGGTTTAACACAATAGTGCAACATCATTCAATCTTTACAGATCAAACACAGAAATATAGTTGATAAGCGATATAACTATAAAGCTTATCGCCCATTCACAGATTCACAGATAATATATAGATGTATCATCAATAAATGAATAAATTATATACAGCTCAATCCACGGAATAAAATATCACAGATCAGATAGGACAATCAATTCAAGGCATTTCATACAATATAATCATTCATAAGTAAGGTCAACCATTCAAAAATCATTGGAAAGTAGGATTAATTAATCGTTTTATCCTGATTAATTCAATTTATTTCCAATTAAATTAATTACTTATGAATTAATTATCTAATCCTGATTTATTAATTACAAATCAATTGATATAGATTAGTTTATCAATCACCTTTATTAATTCTTCTTAATTAATAAATTAATTAGATTAATCTTTAAAACCAATTACGTAATTAATTAACCAATTAATTAATTGTTTCAAGAAATTAGACCTTAATCAATAAAGTTAAACTTACAATTAATAATTTAATTGATACAAAACATTAATTATCCATTCCTATTATCTTAATAATTAACGTATTACGAATCATTCAATCTTTATTAATTTAAGGTGAACTCATTCTTAGTAGTGATTTAAATATCATTTACAAATATGTTTGAAAACCTTTTTTTTTCAACTTGCCTTTCTAAATATCATTTTAAACTCAAGATTTAAAAATGAACCCTCCTTTGTCTTTAGTAAAGTTTAAACAAATTTTAAAAATCCTTTAAATTACTTGTTTAAGTAATATTTTATTATAAAGAAATTTTAAAGAGTTGGAATCAAATCCTAAAACATTTAACTTATTTAAAATATTTAAAATACTTGCATTAATCACTTTCTTTCATTTCAAAATATGAAATTCAATTATATGTTCAAGTCTAGTCTTCAGATTTGTTTTCAACTTTGCTTAAACTTTCTTTTATAACTCAATTTCTAATCTTATATTCAATTCTTTTAAATAAAATATTTCTTAGTTATTATTAAAACAAATTTAAACTTAAAAACTTAGTTATACCTAAACCCTGTTGTAAACTAACTTAAGTTTGTACTTAAACTTCTGTTTTTAAATTGGCTTAAGCTTTGTTTCAAATTTTTTTTTTTTAAACTTTGAAAACAGAACAAGTTCTGTTTATTTAAACCTGAACATCACTGACTCGAGCCCCACCATGCTTGCTTCGAGTCAAAACGAAGATTCCCCGAGCCAAACGTGAGTTTCCCCCTTCATAAATTCAAACCCAGGTTGCTTCGAGCTAAATATGCTTTTTCACGTGTTCAAACTCGAGCTTCCCCTTTCTTTCTTCTTCTTCTCTTTTTCTGTTCTTCCAGATCCAAGTGTGCACGATACACGTGCACATCGCCGTTGACCATCTTCTGGCCTCACCGCGACGTCAAGCATATCGACCATCCCCCCCGAGCACGTTCTGATCCCTCAAACTTCACCGTTGCCTCAAAATCGAAATCGAGGCAAAATCCCAAACCTGGAAACGAAAGTACCCACCACCATCCAAACCTGGCAGCGCCCCGTTCACCACGCCCCGACCACCAGGCACCTCGCCATCGTTCCCGAAGCTACGCCGCACCTTCTAGCAACCACGGCACCAATCGCGATCGACCCCGATTGCATCACGACGTCGTGAAACCCATTCAAAAACTCGGCGATAAAACAGGCTGTTAAACCCTATCTTCGATTCGTTCAACCAATTCGTGAATTAGAAAATTTATTCAACAATTTTCCTGATATCCTCCATGTTCAAACTTGCTTCCAGCACAACCATACCATTTAAAATCGATTTGATCCTCAGGAAATGGTTAAAATACAAGAATTGTTCAACTATGAACTGCTCCTAGAATGCTTAGCTAAAAATCCTCAAATTCGTTTTAAAATTCCTATCTTTGAATGTAGATTCGAGTTATATAATTGAATCAATGTTTTGTGATACTGGAAATTTCCAGAAACAAAGTCCTTTACTGTAAAAAAACTTGAGCTTTCATTCTATATGCATTTTTATGTTATGCAATTATTTTTAGATGGCAACTCAAACTAAAACATACATACTTGTTTTTGAAGCAAGGCTTAACATTGATCAGAGAGGAAGAAATGAAATTTTTCTTGGTGATCTGATACTCTGGAACTAAGCAGAGAGATGAACAACATAGATACACAGAGCCAATGCAACAAATTTTCAAGTAGAAAACTAATTGCTACTCACAAATATACCTATATATGTCTAAGCAACAGTTTTATATTTTAAAAGTATCTAAAACGAATAAGTTACTCACCTTAGTTAACAAAGAACACTACAGGCTTTTCTTTTATTTTCCTGGAACTGTAAATTTGGAATTTTGCTTTGCTAATGAAGTTGAACTCTTTGCATGCTTGATACTTATTACAGCTTTGAAAATGTTTGAAGAATTTGAGAAAATGTTTACAAGTATGCTCAGCCTTGTGAACTAAAGCTGTACACATATAGAAAGAAAGAGGTGTGCAGGTACAAGATTTTCTTTTATTTGGTCAGGGATATTTCTTTCTTATGGAGGCTGAGGTGATGTGGTATGGTGTGCTATAAGGTCATGCATTAATTGCTTATATAAATATATATTCATTTCTTGGCACAAAAATAAGGCAGAGTTATCTTCTTAATAGGGTGGCTGAAGATGCTTTGTTCCCATGCTTCTTATTCTTTTATGTTTACAGCCCATGCTTATGTACCTCTTATTTTAGTTATGTTTTGTTTGTACTTATTTATGCATATGTTTATTATTATTTTTATTTGATTTTATTTTTTTTATTTTACTTCTATTTTTAGTTTAAATATTTATCATGAATTTTACTTTAATAATTATTGTTTTATTTTTCTATATACACATACCTATATAACTCAAATTATCATCATTTATAAATTTTTAAATCAATTTATTTATTTATTTTTATACTTGTGTCTAAAGTATATTATTTATTTTTTTCAAAATCATTTATTTAAGAAGTTATTTAAAATCCAATATATACATATATATTCACATATATACATATTTTCAAATCCATATGACTTTATATATTTTCTATTTGAATCGAGGAAACTCGCTTCCATTTATAATTAATTCTACAAATTTTTATTCAAAAATTCATTTAATTATTAATTTAAATTCATAAAATCCTGGGTCGTTACACATTGTTTACTAGTGATTTTTGGAAAAGTCTTCAAAAAGCTTTGGGAACGAAGCTTAATATTAGTACCGCTTATCATCCTAAGTTCGATGGACAAATCGAGCGTGTGAATAAAACTCTTGAAGATCTCCTTCGTTCATGTGTTCTTGATTTTAGTGGAAGTTGAGAAGATCATATTTCTATTGTTGAGCTTTCTTTTAATAATATCTCCCAATCTAGTATTGGTATGGCACCTTTTGAGGCACTCTACGGAAGGCCATGCTGATCTCCATCGTGTTATGTTGCAGCCGGTAAGAAGCTGGTGTTAGGTCCAAATTTTATTCGTGATTCCATAGAAAAGATTGACCTTATTCGTCATAGGATGAAAGAAACTCAAAGTAGACAAAAATCCTATGCCGATAACCAAAAAAGGAAATTAGAATTTTCTATGGGAGATTTGGTATTTATCCGTGTTTCAGCTATGAAGGGTGTTGTCAGTTTCAGTCGATCGGGAAAAATTAACACCTCGATATTTGGAACATTTCACATCACCGAATGCATTGGTTCCATGGCTTATCGCCTTTTATTACAGGCTCAATTTTCTATTATTCATGACGTATTCCATGTTTCTCAACTAGGGAAATGCCTTAGGGATTCCAATTCTATTCTTGAGCCTGATATTATTGAAGAAATTGAAGTTTCACCTAATTTGACTTATGAGAAATATCTTATTTGTATCATTACTACAAAGGTTAAATGCCTTCGTATTAAAGATGTTCTACTTGTGAAAATTCAATGGTCCGCAAATCCTAAGGGTTGTTCTTGGAAATCCAAAGAATTCATCAACGAACACATTTAGACTTACTCTCTCATGCCCTTAAGGTGAACTTCTCACTCCAAAATTTTCTTTTGTGTTGTTATGCCTTAGCGTAGTTGTTACTCTTTGTTTTCTCCTCATATTGCGAGGACACAATTTTTTTAAGGAGGGAAGTCTGTAAAAACCCGCATATTTTACGGTTATATATTTAAATGTTTTGTTTAAGTATAACACCATTAGTTGAATTTAAAGTCCGAAATGTGACTTTTTTTAAACAGTCTAATTCGGACTCGAGGTCACTTCCATTGATTTTAAAATGATGTTTACAACTCGTTTAACTATACATCGATATGTTTGGAGGTGATTAGGATTTTGGTATTTTCATTTGGGCTTTGGGTTTGGTTCATGCCCACCAACCCACCAAGATAACCCAAAATCCTCTACCAAATACCCTAACTCCTCTACTCTTCATTCATTCTACTCATAAATTCCTAACACATAAAGCAAAAGGAAAATGGGGGAAAAGAGGGAAAATCAAAATTTCTAATCCTTAGATTCCTAGGAAATTCAAACTCAAGTTCTTAAAATCAAAGAGAAGCTTAGATAAGCACCCTCTTCATCTTCTTAATCTCAATTTCTCTTCAATTCTTAGTTTTTCCTATAACCAAACTTGGGGAAATCTTTGCATGTAGTAATAGGTTGAAGAGCTTTGAGGTGTAGTTGAAGAGAAATCAATCCTAGCTTGTTTTAGAGCTAGTCATTTTTGATTTGGGTTTAAAGGTGAGTTCTTGAACTCACATCTATGTCTATAGCTTTCATTGTTGTTAGGTATGAATTCCTAATATCTATTTCATGTTCAGTTGCTTTGGAATTGAATTGGTTTGTTGAATTTTCAAATTTTGGTATTTCGAAGCCAAAATCTACGAAATCCTACTACAGACGTTTGGACATGTTATTTGGAGTGTATTAAAGAGACTATAGGGCTGAGTTGTCGCTTGGCATAAATCCCTAACCACCATTACTCATTCGATCGGTTCTGAGTTGATTTGGCCATCAATGGACTAGGAAAATTTGGCCATGAGCTTCAGCTCAGACGTTTGGGAAAACACTCAGACGTCTGTTGCAAAGGAACAAAAATTCTAGACTTACTGCTTATATGTCCGAGGTTATTATCAGACATCTAAGCGATCTGGAAGAAAATTTCCAAACCTTCAGCCCTGACATCTGGGAAAACCACCAAACATCTGGCTTTGTTAAATTCAGCTAATTTACCTATTTTTATATGGGTTTCCGTTTTAATTGATTTTTGATCATCAGAATGGTTATTGTCATTCATTATAGACTTTGAAGAGTTCTTTTCCGGATTTTTGGTGTTTCCATTTGATGGATTTGATATCGATTTTCATGGTTTTAATTCATATTGTCGAATGTGGATTTTGGATGATTGATTTTTTTTGCAATCATTTCTATGATTTGTCACTTTAAAATACAAAGGTTCTTATAATAGTAGTAAATACCAAAACTCTTTCGGAAAAATGATTTCAACACTACTTTTAATAAAAACCCCTTTTTAAAATCGTTTTCCAATCTATTACTATATACAAACCATTACCTCATTCTTATGTGAAATCCAATTAAACGACTTATGAAAACAAGTGGTATAAAACGCTTGCGTTTACTTCATCGGTTAATTCTTAGACTTGTTCGATCGAAATCATGTGAAAATTTTCGAGTGGAAACCTATAATTTATTCACAAATATTTAAGTTATGCCAGTTATTACGGGATATGAAGCTAAACTCATTTATTTACTAGCTTGGTGCAATTTACACTTATTGATCTATGGTGATCATTTAATGGTTTAGACCAGCGATATACGAAGTCTCTATGTCCATGTGGGGGACTATGCCTCGTTCTATTGAGCTTAGTCTTGTTTTTATTTGCTAGCAACCTATGGGTTTTTTAACCGTTTTATGGAGATCGGTTCATTGGGCGTATCGTTGTACTACATCGTTGTTCCGGCTTATTTGAGTTTAGGTTCATCGAGCATACCGTTGTACTACGTCGTTGTTCCTAATTATCTGAATTTTAGGTTCATCGGGCGTATCGTTGTACTACGTCATTGTTCCGTCTTATTTGAGTTTCAGGATTCTCGGGCATATCATTGTACTGCATCATTGCACCGTTTGTGATACATGTGCTGGTGAGTTTTTATGCTCCCGTTTGTGGTAGGCATCCCCATTTGTGTTTTTCTAGATTTCTAATTATTGATTTCTAGAATTTGTGTTTCACCAATTTTTGTGATTTGCATTGATAAGTTCTGTCAATATTTGTGATTTGGTGAATAAAAACTAAGAATATGACATTCTTTTTGGTGTTGAGAAAATTTGGGATATTATATGATTTTTGTTGTTATCGTATATATTTGTCATATTTCTTATCCTATCTCATCTTACATGATAATTATAGCTAGACTGATGCGTTTATTATTTTTCTTCTTAAATAATACTCGGGTCAGACCGAGGTGTTTCGGGTGCTTCCTCTTGACTTTTGAGCAGGGATTAACTTCTGACTTTTGGCTAACAACTTTAGCTTATAATTTTTTGCTTTTATACGTTCGAGATAGAGACTCCTTGATGTATACATATTCTTTTATCTTGCACTTGTACCTATTATTTTGTGATGTTGTGGATCTTGTACGACCACTACTTTGATTTTTACTTCTATGTGTTATATTCATATCTGTTTCCACCTTAGTGATATGAATATTTGTAACTGATTTATGTTATGCTTATTTTATATTTCTTTCTAAAGGACACGTAACCACTGTGTAGTAGCTTTGAGTTTGTACTTGATATGTCTGATTTCCTCTTTAATTGAAATGCATGTCATACTATTTGACATATCGGTACTCGCATAAAGCAATTACACAGATGGTCGTTCCTCAACAGCCTTATTCTTCATACTAGTTGACAGTATTACCCAATAGTGTCCTTGGCTAGTGTGAGTATAAAGGTAGGGAGTCACAATTTTTCTAATATGACAATAAAACGTGTTAATTTTGTTGCTATTTTTTAGGGGCTTTGTGTTAAAAGAACATCAAATTTGAATCAACTTGGAAAGTTTTTGAAGACTATTAAATGTGTTATTACAGTACACATGACCTTTTTTTATGTTGAAAAAAAGATTGTTTAAGGAAAAAACAAAATGGTTATGAAAACTGTTTAAAATGTAGGATTTTAAAACCAAAAATTACCATGGGGCAAAGTGAACCTTGGCAAATCATGGAGATTAGAAAGCCTAAATTTAAGCTCAACGATTGTTGGCAAAAGGTGACACTTGGTTGAGATAAGCTTAAGAGGAGTGAACGTGCAAGCTCAAGTCCATTGTGACGTCATATGCATAGTACACTACAAGAATCGGCTCAAATAGCGACAGAGTCTAGCGACGGCTAGCGTCGGCTAAAAAACGCGGCCGTCGCTAGCCATCGCCAATCGCGAATATACAGGCCCCAGCCGAGAACACATTTTTCACTTTCCTCTTCCCATTCACTCAGCCCCTTCTCCTCCTTCCCGCAGCCAGCCGCCACTACCGACCGCCAGAGGCCGTCGCAACCTTCCATCGCTACTTTGAACCTCTCCACACTTGCCGGTAACTCCTATTTTGCATTTAGCTTTGTTTAATTTAGGTTTAAATTAAATTGTTAATGATTTAGGGATTTGGAATTGGATGATTTAGGGGTTTGAATTGATGAATATATGTTATTACTTTATGATACATAGTTTATTATTTGAATTAGGTATATAATGGTAAACCTAATTTAGAAAATTAGTTGATTATGTGTTTGAAAATGGTGATTATTGCGTATTAGGTAATGATAATTAGTGTTGATTTGACGATATTAATTAGTGAATTTATTGTTCACTTTTATGTTAAAAATTATGGCTAATTAAAATTCCAAAAAATAATACATGATCATTGAATAATATGTTTATTGATAAGTTTACGAGAATGTTTGTTATACTGTTGTAAGCGCTAACTACTTATTTTGTTCACAAAATCGTTAATTAAAATTTATGTAGTTGAACAAAACTTAAAATATTAATATTTCGCTACAGACCACAAACACTTCAATATTAATATTTAAGATCATTATTTCACTACAGACCATTAACACTTCAACATTAATATTTTTTAATTTGTGCTTTATTTATTTGAACCCCTTAGAGAATTTTTGGCCCCGTCTGACAAGTGTTGTATATGATCGTTATATGGATATTCGTTTTTTCATAAAACGGACATCTATATTCATCTCATACAACATTTGTTGGATTTGTCCTAGTATTTGGACAAGTTACAAACACAATAAAGCAATCATATTTTTTAAATCATTTCATTCTAAATGGTTCAGAAAATTTAGATGGCACTTTCTTTTTTTCCTGTGTACACGCATTTGTGTACGATACAGGGAAAAAGGGAAGTGCTGCCGAAATTTTTTAGAATCGTTTAACCTGAAATGATTTATAAAATATGATTATGTTATTATGTTTGTAATGGAAAGTAGGATAACCGGCCGTCAAAGTAAAAAAACAATAAACTTAAGAATCGAAAGTTTTTAATGCAGTATTTATTTGAATTTGGTAAAATAGTAAAGGGTTATATATGAATTTTTACAAGAATTTAATATGAAGTGTTTTATTCAATCTTATAACCTACATTTTTCAAATCAGGAAATATGTACGATTATTTTGTCGATCATAGTTGGATGTATGAACCTCGAAAAGATATGAAAGGATCAATAAAAGAACGTTTCTGTAGCGGTGTACACGTATTTATTTGATTTGCTCAATCTAATAATCGAAATAACATAGACATTCATTGTCCGTGCAGTAAGTGCAAACATCTGAAGCATTGGAAACCAAATGTAGTAGAAGTACATTTGTACAAATTTGGTTATGTGCCAAATTATTACTTATGGGATCGTCATGGAGAACTTGTTCACCCTACACATAATCCTGTAGTGTTAGAGGACGATAATACTATGACAATCCTACAGAAAGCATGGTGCAAGATGCTGCAAGATCAATATTTCCTACCTTTGACCAAGGTGATGATGGTAATGAAAATGTTGACGAAGAGCCGACCGTGAAAGCTAATTTTTTTTATGATTTATTGGATTTTGCTAAGAGGCCATTGTGGGATGGATGTACAAGCGGAACCGAATTATCTATAACCGCCACATCACTGTGAAATTGAAATTTAATCTTACAGAAGCTGCATTTACAGCAGTTATACAAACTGCAAAACGACACATGCCACCTAATAATTTGATGTGTGATAGTCATTATAAAGTAAAAAAAACTTATGTCTGCTTTTGGATTGCCGTGTCAAAAGATAGTGTAACGACCCGTAAATTTCGTGGATTTAATTTGGTTAAATTAATGAGTTTTGTAATTAAATTTAGTATAAAAAAAAATTATAAACAAATATTGAAATGCACGCTAAATTAAAATATATAAATGGTGACTTAAAACCTATTTACTAGCAATTTGGATAAATTTCAATAAATGAAATGGGGTAAGTAATATACCTGGATATAAATTCATTTAAAGGGAATTTATTTAATATGTTAATGTATAGTTAGAAAATATTGGAATAAATGATAATTCCATTCATACTTGTAAGCAGTTATTATAAGTTGCATGTTGAAATGGTTGATTGAATTGGAATTTAGAATTTGATTTAAATGAAAAAATTAAAGGTTTACAATAACCGAAATTTAGGTAATAAAGTCAGAACAAGTTGATAAATAATAACCAAAATAAGGGAATAGTATTGATGTAAATAAAGTTGAAACAAATTGGATATAGAGAAATATATGTAAGCGTTTAACAAATAAATTAATGTGGTTTTCAATAAACGATGATTGAATAAAAGCCAACGTTCTCTAAGTAATCATATTACTTGCTGGAAGGTAATACGTAATTGATTGAATATGATTACGAAATATAAAATTTGTGTATACACGGGATTTTAACAGTGATTGTTAAGTAATCAACCTATAAAGGCATGTAAAGGAAATAGGTAACAATCTATATGTTATTTATTTTATTTAGTATGATGAATAAAGTTTGGAATTCAAATTACAATTAAAGGAGAGTAGGTAGTGCGTTATTAGAAAGTAAATTTTAATGGTAGGATAACAACTATTAAAAATTTCCTAATTAATTGGTAAATGAGTTTATTTGAAATAATGATCATTTACATGTGAATAATTACAATGTCGTTATTGATTATAAGCGTTATTTTAATAATTATGATTAATTGAGAAATTAATATGAGAAGTATGTAAATAACTATGAAAGTAACACGTTATAAATTGATTATAACCTAAACTTAAGTGCAAGTAAAGGTTGAAATTGAATCTAATCCATTTAATTGGAAACTTATTAAAACAAATTTGATTCAATTTATAATAAAGGGGTTATTTTAAGAAATTGAAATAAATTCTATAATGGGGGAATTAAGTTACTTTAAATTGAGATGGGAATTGGTTTAAAGTAAATTTATAAGTAAATCAAGACGTTAAAATTTATGAATTATAGAATTTGAATTTTAATAGTGGGTTAATTTATTTGATTTATAATAGTTGGATTTATTACCAATAAATGAAATCAAATATTTAATAATTACGTTAAATTAAAAATTAAGTTGAAAATTGGGAAATATTTATGTAATAATTTTAAATCCAATCGTAAACCCTTCTATTTGAAATTATGAATGGAATAATTATGGGTAAATTCAATTTAATGGAAATTTTGGAAATTTATCTACAATTTTGAATTTTATGAAATTAAAAATTTCTATTGATTAATCTTTAATAAATTGACCTTTAAAAATTGTTAAATCATTATAAATGTTTGAAAATTATAAAGTGATGAAGATTGTAAAGTTCAGAAATTTTTGTTGCGGAAATTTATTTAATTAATTTATTTTTAAATTTATTTAATTAATATAAAAATAGCCATTTTAGTCACGGACTCGGATTTCGACGAAACCAGTTTCGTCGGATCCGTAACTGTGAATTATTGTAGGGTTTCAAGTTTCGTAGCAATCGGACTTGTCGTTTGATCGTACGAACGCGAAACGCCTTGAAATCAATTTAATTGAAATGAAAATTGAAATCAATTTAAAATTATTGATTTCAACATAACTTCTTCATACGATGGAATTTGGACGTGAAACTTTTTTTGTTGCATTCAAAAAATTTTAAAATATCTATTTTGATATTTGGGTTGACCCAACTTCGTTTCGGGGTCAGAACGGGCTTTTTGGGCCACGTTAGCGGTAACACGTATATCTATCAACTCGATCCATCTATTCAAATTTCTAACCTACCTATATAAACCCAATTATAAACCCTACCCTCCATCTATTCTCATTTGTTTGTTGGTTCATTTTTCCTCAACGCCTCCTTTCCAATGGTTGCAAACCGCAGATCCAATTACAATTCGAAACCAAAGTCAAAATTCAAAGTCCTCAGAAAAATCTGAAAAAAATATATGTTGTAGCTCTCAATGAGCGTAATCTTCTAGTACTTTTTGCTTTTTGATTCGACGCATCGGTTGTCCTGAAACCAGCGAAATTGTTTCGGCCGTTCGTTTGGCATGGGTGATTTCGACGGTGGATCGTCGTTGTTATGACGATCAGGTGGCATGGGGAGATAGGGCTCGCTGAGCAGTGGCGATCAAGGGTATTTATTCGTATGATGGGCTAACGAATTGTCGCGAATCAACCGTAGAAGGGGGCGGCAGCGCGAGGAAGTAGGCGACGTCGTGGCATACGACGTGGGTCCCAAGGAAGCGGCCGAGGCTGTGGGGGTCAACGCTGACCTTGGATCGGGTGTTGGCGAGTTGATTTGGTCGGCATTTTTCGAGCAACAGTGGCGGCTGTGATTTCTGTTCGTGTGTACGCGTTTTGGTTAGGGCTTTGGGCGAGCTTTTGTGTCGCACGTGCAGATAGGAGTGGTCAACGGCTAACGTGGAAACGCGTTAAGGGTATGTTATTTTATTTCTGTTTTTAATTAAAATTTTGTTTTCAACTCGTTCAAATTGAATAACTTTTGCATACCTGATCCAATTCACGCGCGGTCTTCTCCGCTAGGTTCTATCGAAATTCCGGACTTGATGACGTTGGTTTGGACGAATTCTGAGACCGTCGAATTTTTGGGTTTAAATCGGATTTAAATTCGATTTAAATCCAAAAGGTGAGTGTTTTAACCGACTCACAACTTCTAAAATTTCTTATATTTGTTAAATTGATTCATGATATAAGTAGAAATTCAATTATGACTGTTTGGCATACTTTATTCATCATCTTAGTTAGATTGCATTTATTTAATTTAAATTGTTATTTAATTTTATTTTGCATATAAATTGACAGTTAAATGTATTTATTTTTGCATATAAACTTCCAATTAAACAGTTATAATTTGTTTTTGAATATAAACTAATAGTTGATACTAGTTATTTATCACCTGTTATATATTAATATATTGTTTGAATTTGCATGATGATTGTGATAAATGGATGTATGATTTTGATGGATGAATGGATATTTATTTATATTAACTACAAGTTGTTATGCATTTCATTTCATTTGGGATTACGGTTTGAAATGATATATAACCGTAATTTTTATTTTGAATTACGGATTGAAATGATAAATATCCGCATCACTTGACCATAGGATGGAAAATTTTATTTAGACACTGTTGGTCTATATATATAATTATTTTGAAAATGACTTCTATGGTTTGGATAGGATATGGTTTAATAAATATTAAATTTTGATATTTTATAAATATTATTTTATATATACATATATAGTTAAATTGTTGAATTTAAGCTATGTATAAATCTGTTAAATAAAAATGAATAAGTTGAATAATGGAGTTGATAATTTATATTATATGATTTAGTACAGGTTTAAGATATTATATATAGAGAGTTTTAAAGGATTCAAATCAATTAAGATTGGAAGATAAATCAGAAATTTATTTGGAATCGAGCTTATTTTAAAATTTAACTCCATAAGTTAATGTAAACTTATTAAAATTCGAAATTTAAAGGTATGATATTTATAACTGGATTTTTATTCAAGATAAATCAAATGAATATTTCTAGTATAAATAAATTGAAGGAAATATTTAGTTGTTATTATTTTGAGTTTTATTTAAAATGATTACGGATTAATTATGAAAACATTTTAGACTAAAATATAGAATAATGAATGGTTGAATAGAAAATTTCCAACCTTAGTTTTGAAATTGTTAAATACTCAAAGTTCGAAATATATTGGAATCGAAGTCTTTTATTGAAACTGAAAGAAAATCTAGATATATGGGTTTAGACTTAATTTAAAGTGAATAAATGGTAAAGGCATGGAAATTATTTACTTTATAAAGTAATTTAAAATCAACTATTTTACATACTGTTGAATATCCAAACCATTCAAGTTTTAGAGGTTATGGTTTTAAAACTATGAATTTCGAAGTATTATGTTTTGAAAGTTATAATTCAAGTGTTTGGTCTCTAGATATTATAAAATTTTAATGCAGTATGATTTTAGAAAAGAAATATATTTGAAATAAAAATGATATTATTGATTTGGGTTTTATAAAATAATATCAAAATGAGTTGTTTTGGAAATGAAATGATATCGTATTTACGGGTTTGAAAAGGATAATTATAATCTAGTTTTAAAGTATAAATTATTTTGAAAAACCGCGGTGTTATAGTAACGATTGGTTGTTAAAGAGACCGGGATCAGAAGTTGTCATACTCTCTGCCAACCCCGAAAACCACTTTAACAACCGTGTATGCGGTGGAGATTCCAGAATGAAGTAGGATGGTGGCGGCGTTTCCTTTGACGTAAATACGTGGACCCGACTCCCGTGAGTTGGCATAAGGTGGCTAAAACAGGAGCGATTCTCGGGCCAAGGGGGTTAGGTCCCTTTATCGGATACTCCTCTTCGATATTATACTCTGACTTTGGATTGAATCGGTGGCCACTTTTGATTTCTTTGATTTTAGGGGGGAGTTTGTCCGAGGTGGGCGGTAGTAGCTACTACGCGTTACCACCAGCCCGAATAGCAATTGGTATATCTACCCTGGCATTGCCTAGTTGTGCCGTGTCACCTACCCTAGCGCGCCTTATACGATTTTGTTTTGTACCATACCTATGGAGTGCCCTCTGACGACGCCCAGTACGGGGGAGATTACAGTGCTGTATAGACTATAGGAATATATTCTATGTTAAGGGCTATATGGGTAACCCCTAAACGCTACTTAAAAGTAAGTTTATTTTACAAATAGACACTATTATAATAGCGAAATATACTACATAGTAAATAGTTTAACGGATCCTTAAGAGATGTGAATCCCGAGCATCTTTTAAGTTACCGCACTCATATTTATTTCAGTTGATTTAACTTACATAAGATCTTTTAGTTCTGACTCGAGTTTTTTGTCTTTGCAATTCGCTCGGGTCAGTCCGAGCGTTTCAGGACCGAAGACTTTAGCTCTGGAGGACGAAGACGGAGATTTCTATTATTATTTATTATATTCCACTACACACCGTATTCCGCTGCATTGTTATTATTGGTATGTGTACTCTGATATATATTGTATTAGTAAAATTAAATATTTTATAAACAGCTTCATGAACTGTATATTGATTATTTTATTTTATCCTTCCGCTGTGTGATTCTGTTTTCTTTTATTTCTTCTCGTTTTTCTCATTCACCCCATAACAATCCGCTCTTTTGTATGGTTTGAATTGGCAAGCGTGTCAATTTAAAGCGTGCGAAAAGGTGGGATGTTACAACGTGGTATCAGAGCTTTGGTTTAGCGATAAACCTTAGCTTGCGGGGTTCGACTCTTTATTAATAGGGTAGTAATACCCTATGGGAGTCGCTGAGCGTATGTATATGAGAGAGCGTATTTGTTAGTGTTATAAAAAGGTTTTAATATTGTGTTAATCTGTTTTGTTTTGCATTTATAAATTCTGGTTGATGCATGGGAAGCTATGACATCAATAGGGATTTCTAAGCACTTAATAGGACAGACCGACATAATATTTGTTTTTAATATAGGTGAATGAAATAATTTTGCCTATTATATTTTCTATATATAAAATAAAATTTTCAAATGATATCTATATTTGGCTGAAATAGATTGGTTGTTAGGTAATAAAGTGTATAAATAATAATAGAAACAAGATTGATAAATAAAATGAATGAAATTTGGAAATTTAGAACTTAAGTTCCGGGGTTTTGAAATTTCTTTCGAATAAATTTTTGGAATATAATAATATTGTTTATAAGTATTTTCTGATATAGATATTTCAATATTATTCGGAAGAATTGTTTTAAAGAAGATTTTGGAGAAAATAAGTTTTGTGCTTTCCTCTCTATCGCTCGAAAATAATTTCGGTGATGGCGGCTGCATCATCGACTTTCATTTTCGAGTTTTGAAGGGGAAGGCCACTATAATAGTTTTACTGCAGATTCATTTTTGATAAAAAAATATATAAAATTTGAATTGTTTTAAATATAATTAGAGATGTATAAGTTGTAATAATATATTTATCTATTATTTTAAAATAATTAGAAATTTAACCCGGTATTAGATTCTTAAATTTTCGTTAATCGATTGTTTCAATTATTGTAGTGAAATGAAAGGTAAGTAATTAATAATTGAAACCTCTAATTTAGGTAAGAGATTTAATGCTAAGTTATAAAGGAAATAAAAAGGAAGTTGAAATTGTAACTTATAAGAAAAAGGGTAAAAATTTATTGAACAATGAATTAATTAAAAGAAATGAGAAAATTTGTATAACTTTCAATTACATTCTTTAAAAGCATATATATAACTGACCAAATATTAAAATTTGAAATGTTTAATAAGAAATGTAATGGAAATTGTGCAGTAAAAGTATGTAATGAAAGTGCTCAATAAATTGCTTTTATTTATTAGAATTGGTGGTATAGAGTTATAAACTTAAGTTTAAATTGAAAAGACTACAAATTAAAATACAAAAGTAAGTATTGTAAATGGACTTTAGTAATAAAAAAAATTATAAATAAAATTAGTAGGAAAATGAATAATGTAATAAATGAAATTAAGTAATAAATAAATGAAGACATGCAATAATAAATGAATGAATAATTATAACGAAATAAAAGGAACTAGCATGACCTGAGTTAATGGAATTGAATAATTGTAAGTAATAAGAAAAAATAGATGAAGCAAACATTTAATGAGTAAATGTAAATTAAAAAGATAAGTCATTGTATAAATAAGAACATAAATCAAACAACAAATATTATGAAATGAAATAAATAAGAATGAATTTGACCTATTTTCTAAAATTGTTGGTTGTTTGATTGGTTTATGGTTGTTTGGGCAAGGATACTTTAAAATTGGATTTGGGGTGAATGAATAATCTATTTAGTTTTATCTAAGACTGTTGAGTAAATGATGCGCTGGTAGTTTATTCTTCATTCCGTACAATTTAAAAGTTTTGAACCCGAACAACTATTTGTTTGTTTGGTTGAATGGTTGTTTTGTATTTGTTGTGTATGCTGTTTGCTGAAATTGATGGTTGTTGTATTGATTTGTTGCTAGTGATTGAAACCACTAAAATATTTCACTTTATATAAATTTTTAACCCTTTGGATTTTATAAGTGAAATGCAGGGTATGGAAGCAATTGCTACTGCTTTTGGTTCCATAAATTAAGCATAAATTGCCCGACAAATAGGTACGTTCGGATTACGGTTTATAGCGCTATTTTATATATTTTCCCGGATATAATATTTAGGATAATATATGTAATATAATTGTTATATTTTGATATTATATTTTCTCCCGAGCCTCTCCGTACAAGGGAGACTCTACCGAAATTTTTCGTAAATTTTTGGACTAAGAAATTATTTTGAAAATGTTTTTCCAAACTTTATTTATTTAAGCATAAAGAGATATAATGATTATAAAATGGGTATATTTTATTTAAAGTAATAAATTTTGTAAATTATTGTGGATAAAGTTAATATTTTGAATAAGATGTATTGTTCATTTAATTCTTCCTTTTCCCTTCTTTTTCCTTTTCGGGGACGAAAAGTTTTGAGTGGGGAGAGTGTAACGACCCTAAATTTCGTGGATTTAATTTGGTTAAATTAATGAGTTTTGTAATTAAATTTAGTATAAATAAAAAAAACTTTATAAACAAATATTGAAATGAACGCTAAATTAAAATATATAAATGGTGACTTAAAACCTATTTACTAGCAATTTGAATAAATTTCAATAAATGAAATATTGTAAGTAATATACCTGGATATAAATTCATCTAAAGGGAATTTATTTAATATGTTAATGTAAAGTTAGAAAATATCGGAATAAATGATAATTACGTTCATACTTGTAAGAAGTTATTATAAGTTGCATGTTGAAATGGTTGATTGAATTGGAATTTAGAATTTGATTTAAATGAAAAAAATTAAAGGTTTACAATAACGGAAATTTAGGTAATAAAGTCATAACAAGTTGATAAATAATAACCAAAATAAGGGAATAGTATTAATGTAAATAAAGTTGATAAACAAATTGGATATAGAGAAATAAATGTAAGCATTTAATAAATAAATAAATGTGGTTTTCAATAAATGATGATTGAATAAAAGTCAACGTTCTCTAAGTAATCATATTACTTGCTGGAAAGTAATACGTAATTGATTGAATATGATTACGAAATATAAAATTTGTGTATACACGGGATTTTAACGGTGATTGTTAAGTAATAAACCTATAAAGGCATGTAAAGGAAATAGGTAACAATCTATATGCTATTTATTTTATTTAGTATGATGAATAAAGGTTGGGATTCAAATTACAATTAAAGGAGAGTAGGTATGTGACGCCCCACCTCTATACCCATGCTAGCCAAGAACACTACGGTGTAATGCTGTCAACTAGCACGGAGAATAAGGCTGTTGAGGAGCGACCATCCATGTAATTGCTTTGCGCGAGCACCGATATGTCAGATATTATAACATGCATTTTATTTCAAGAGGAAATCCGACATACCGATACAAACACAAAGCTACTACACAGTGGCTATAATAATCTTCGGAAACAAATATAGAAATAAGCATAACACAAATCAGTCACAGATAATTCATATCACAAAGGCGGAAGAAGATATGAATATATAACTAACACATGAAAGTGTATATCAGAGTAGTGGTAAAAAAGATCCACAATAATACAAAAGAATAGCAACACGTGCTATACAAAAGAATACATCTATGAGTCCATATCTCAAGTGTATACAACAAAATAAACTACTAATCTAAGTAGTTAGCCAAAAGTCAAAGTAATAAATCCCAGGGGAGAAGTCAAGCAGAAGCACCTGTAACATCTTGGTCTGACCCGAGTATTATTTAATAAGAAAATAATAAACGGATCAGTCTAGCTATAAATATCAGACGACATGATATAGAATAAGAGATATGGCATAGACATATGATAACCATAATGGCATACTACTATAAGTATGCAATTGAAACTCAACATGAGATTAATCAATATCACACAAATCTTCACAAAGACCCAAAAAAGGGTTTCATACCCAAAACTTGAATTCACAACAAATCAATGACACACGAATTCACCAATGCATAAGAATTGATAAAGCATATCAATAGAAATCACAAAAATAGGTGAAGCATAAATTCCAGAATTCAACACACGAAATCCAGAAATCACAAGAAAGGGGGGGAGGCCTATCACACGAACGGGAGCATTAAAGCTCACTAACATATGTATCACACGAACGAGAAGCTATCTCATGGTAGCTAGCCATTAATTTTTGGCATAAGAATGGCCCGAAGACCATGGGGAGCTACCCCACATGTGTGAGTCGAAATCACACCGAAACAAAGAGACATCGCACAATTGCTAGTCTAAATCTTAAAATGATCGTCATGATCAAAGAGAAGTGTCAATTACAGTAAGCTAGTAAATATATGAGCTTAGCTTCATGTCCCATAACCACTAGCTTAACTTAAATATTTACGAACAAATTGTAGATCTCCACTAGAAAATTGTCACAAGAGATTCAATAGAACAAGTCCAAGAATTAACCAACAAAGTAAACGCAAGTGTTTCATACCACTCGTTTTACTAAGTCGTTTAATTAGATTTCTCATACGAGTGAGGTAAAGGCTTGTATATACTAATAGATTGGAAAACGGTTTAAGAAAACGAGCTTTGTAGTAAAATAGTGTTGAAATCATTTGAAGAAAGGGTTTTGATATTTACTACTAGTATAGAAAACCTTTATATTTTTAAAGTGACAAATCACAAAGAAGATTGTAGGAACAATCAATCACTAAAATTCACATTTGAAGACGTCGATATCGAATCCATCGAAATGGATATTCCAAGAATTCCCGAAGAAAATAAGTCATCAAAGTCAATAACAAATGATAACAACAAATAGGGAAATAACACAAATCGATTAAAGTTGGAAATTCAAACAATTATGCGAAATAGGCAAAATTGCATCAGGTCGGTCGGCCGGCTATAGAGCTCGGTCGACCGGACCAGAAAAACAAAAATGCTCGGGGTAGCAGGTCGGTCGACCGGACCCTGAGCTCGGTCGGCCGGACCTGTAACCTGCACTTCCTAACAGAGGCTGGGAAGTGCTCGGGGTAGCAGGTCGGTCGACCGGACCCTGAGTTCGGTCGGCCGGACCTGTAGCCAACACCCCCAAGCCAATCTAATGAATACCAAACTCTTCCATATTGCTATCGGTCGAGCATCGGCACTAAGGGTTTACGCCAATCGACTACCCGGCCACATAAGCTCTTCGGTTCAACACCAAAACATGATCAAAACATCAAAGCTATGATTTTTAAAGAATTGAACCCAAAACACTAAAATTTGAAATATTCACCAAATCAATCCAAACCAAAAGAAAATGCACACGAATAAGTGTTGGGAATTCATACCTAACAATCGAAGATAGTTATAGACTAAGATGTGAGATAAAAATCTCACCTTTGAACCCAAACAAATGAAGATGAAGCTTGAAAGCAAAGGAGAATCAACCACTCTTCAAATCCAACTCAAGAAGCTTGATTCTAGGCTTTAAAAGAAGAACATTCCCAAAGTTAGGTTTAGGAATTTCTGAAATTGATAAGAGAATGCGTTGGAGAAGAAGAAGAGAAGCTTACCAATGGGTTCTTCTATTAGTTTGGAGCTAGAGCTTGATTTGCAAGAGAAAACTAGGGTTTTGGAGTTTTAATTTCCCATCTCTCTCACCATTGATGCTTTAGAACTGAAAAGAGGAGAAAGTGAGGGTGAATGGGGAGGAGTGGCTCAGATTTGAGTATAAGTTAAACATAGGGCTGAACCCAAACCCAAACCCAAAGTGAAAAAGTAGCAAAAATCAACTTTCTCCAAACATATCGAAGCTTATACTCAAAAAGGTCGTAAACGGCATTTTAAACTCAATGGGAGTGATCCCGAGTCCTAATTCGACCGTATGCAAAAAGTAGCTTTTTGGACTAAATTCTGAGTATCGATAAAATATTTAAATATAAAAACCGATAAATATGCGGGTTGTTACAAGGTAGTACGTTATTAGGAAGTAAATTTAAAGGTAGGATAACAACTACTATAAATTTCCTAATTAATTGGTCAATGAGTTTATTTTAAATAACGATCATTTACATGTGAGTAATACAATGTCGTTATTGATTATAAGCGTTACTTTAATAATTATGATTAATTGAGAAATTAATATGAGAAGTATGTAAATAACTATGAAAGTAACACGTTATAAATTGATTATGACCTAAACTTAAGTGTAAGTAAAGGTTGAAATTGAATCTAATCCATTTAATTGGAAACTTATTAAAATAAATTTGATTCAACTTATAATAAAGGGGTTATTTTAAGAAATTGAAATAAATTCTATAATTGGGGAATTAAGTTACTCTAAATCGAGATGGGAATTGGTTTAAAGTAAATTTATAAGTAAATTAAGACATTAAAATTTATGAATTATAGAATTTGAATTTTAATAATGGGCTAATTTATTTGATTTATAATAGTTGGATTTATTGCCAATAAATGAAATCAAATATTTAATTATTACGTTAAATTTAAAATTAAGTTGAAAATTGGGAAATATTTATGTAATAATTTTAAATCCAATGGTAAACCCTTCTATTTGAAATTATGAATGGAATAATTATGGGTAAATTCAATTTAATTGAAATTTTGAAAATTTAGCTATAATTTTGAATTTCATGAAATTGAAGATTTCTATTGATTAATCTTTAATAAATTGACTTTTAAAAATTGTTAAATCATTGTAAATGTTTGAAAATTCTAAAGTGATAAAGATTGCAAAGTTCAGAAATTTTTAACGCGGAAATTTATTTAATTAATTTATTTCTAAATTTATTTAATTAATATAAAAATAGCCATTTTAGTCACGGACTCGGATTTCGACGAAACCAGTTTCATCAGATCCGTAACGGTGAATTATTGTAGGGTTTCAAATTTCGTAGTGATCGGACTTGTCGTTTGATCTTACGAACGCGAAACGCCTTAAAATCAATTTAATTGAAATCAAGATTGAAATCAATTTGAAATTATTGATTTCAGCATAACTTCTTCATACGATGGAATTTGGACGTGAAACTTTATCCTTTGCATTTAGAATATTTTTAAATATCTATTTTGATATTTGGGTTGACCCAATTTCGTTCCAGGGTCAGAAAGGGCTTTTTGGGCCACGTTAGCGGTAACACGTATATCTATCAACTCAATCCATCTATTCAAATTTCTAACCTACCTATATAAACCCAGTTATAAACCCTAGCCTCCATCTATTGTCATTTGTTTGTGCGTTCATTTTTTCTCATCTCCTCCTTTTCAATGGCTGCAAACCCAAGATCCAATTACAATTCATAATCGAAGTCAAAATTCGAAGTCCTCAGAAAAATCTGGAAAAAATATTTGTTGAAGCTCTCAATGAGCGTAATCTTCTGGTACTGTTCATTTTTCAATTCGACGCATCGGTTGTCCTGAAACCAACGAAATTGTTTCGGCCGTTCGTTTGGCATGGGTGATTTCGACGGTGGATCGTCGTTGCTATGACGATCAGGTGGCATGGGGAGATAGGGCTCGCCGTGCAGTGGTGATCTATGGTATTTATTCGTGTGATGGGTTGACGAATTGTCATGAATCGACCGTAGAAGGGGCGGCAGGGTGAGGAAGTAGGCAACGTCGTGGCATACGACGTGGGTTCCAGGGAAGCGGCCGAGGCTGTGGGGGTCAACGACGACCTTGGATCGGGTGTGGGCGAGTTAATTTGGTCAGCGTTTTTCGAGCAACAGTGGCGACTATGATTTCTATTCGTGCGTACGCATTTTGGTTAGGGCTTTGGGCGAGCTTCTGTGTCGCATGTGCAGATAGGAGTGGTCAACGGCTGACGTGGAAACGCGTTAAGGGTATGTTATTTTAATCTGTTTTTAATTTAAATTTTGTTATCAACTCGTTCAAATTGAATAACTTTTGCATACGTGATCCAATTCACGCGCGGTCTTCTCCACTAGGTTCCTATCGAAATTCCGGACTTGATGACATTGGTTTGGACGAATTCTGAGACCGTCGAATTTTTAGGTTTAAAACGGATTTAAATTCGATTTAAATCCAAAAGGTGAGTGTTTTAACCCACTTACAACTTCTAAAATTTCTTATGTTTGTTAAATTGATTCATGATATGAGTAGAAATTCAATTATGACTGTTTGGCATACTTTATTCATCATCTCGGTTAGGTTGCATTTGTTTAAATTAAATTGTTATTTAATTTTATTTTGCATATAAATTGACAGTTAAATGTATTTATTTTTGCATATAAACTTCCAATTAAACATTTATAATTTGTTTTTGAATATAAACTGATAGTTGATACCAGTTATTCATCACCTGTTATATATTGATATATTGTTTGAATTTGGATGATGATTGTGATAAATGGATGTATGATTTTGATGGATGAATGAATGTTTATTTATATTAAGTACAAGTTGTTATACATTTCATTTCATTTGGGATTATGGTTTGAAATGATATATAGCCGTAATTTTTATTTTAAGTCACGGATTGAAATGATAAATATCCGTATCACTTGACCGTAGGATAGATTATTTTATACAGACACCGTCGGTCTATATATATAATTATTTTGAAAATGACTTCTATGGTTTGGATAGGATATGGTTTAATAAATATTAAATTTTGATATTTTATAAATATTATTTTATATACACATATATAGTTAAATTGTTGAATTTAAGCTATGCATAAATCTGTTAAATAAAAACGAATAAGTTGAATAATGGAGTTTTGATAATTTATATTATATGATTTAGTACAGGTTTAAGATATTATATATATAGAGTTTTAAAGGATTCAAATCAATTAAGATTGGAAGATAAATCGAAAATTTATTTGGAATTGAGCTTATTTTAAAATTTAACTCCATATGTTGACGTAAACTTATTAAGATTGGAAATTTAAAGGTATGATATTTATAACTGGATTTTTATTCAAGATAAATCAAATGTATATTTCTAGTATAAATAAATTGAAGGAAATATTTAGTTGTTAGTAATTTGAGTTTTATTTAAAATGATTATGGATTTATTATGTAAATATTTTAGGCTAAAATATAGAATAATGAATGGTTGAATAGAAAATTTTCAACCTTAGTTTTGAAATTGTTAAATACTCAAAGTTCGAAATATATTGGAATCGGAGTGTTTTATTGAAATTGAAAGAAAATCTAGATTTATGGGTTTAGACTTAATTTAAAGTGGATAAATGGTAAAGGCGTGGAAATTATTTACTTTATAAAGTAATTTAAAATCAACTATTTTACATACCGTTGAATATCCAAACCATTCAAGTTTTAGAGGTTATGGTTTTAAAACTATGAATTTTGAAGTATCATGTTTTGAATGTTATAATTCAAATGTTCGGTCTCTAGATATTATAAAATTTTAAAGCAGTATGATTTTAGAAAAGAAATATATTTGAAATAAAAATGATATTATTGATTTGGGTTTTATAAAATAATATCAAAATGAGTTGTTTTGGAAATGGAATGATATCGTATTTATGGGTTTGAAATGGATAATTATATTCTGGTTTTAAAGTATAAATTATTCTGAAAAACCGCAGTGTTATAATAACGATTGGTTGTTAAAGAGACCAGGATCGAAAGTTGTCATACTCTCTGCCAACCCCGAAAACCACTTTAACAACCGTGTACGCGGTGGAGATTCCAGAATGAAGTAGGATGGTGGCGGCGTTTCCTTTGAGGTAAATACGTGGACCCGACTCCCGTGAGTTGGCATAAGGTGGCTAAAATAGGAGCGATTCTCGGGCCATGGGGGTTAGCGCCTTTTATCGGATGCTTTTCTTCGATATTATACTCTGATTTTGGATTGATTCGGTGGCCACTTTTGATTTCTTTGATTTTAGGGGGGAGTTTGTCCGAGGTGGGCGGTAGTAGCTACTACGCGTTACCACCAGCCCGAATAACAATTGGTATATCTACCCTGGCATTGCCTAGTTGTGCCGTGTCACCTACCCTAGCGTGCCTTATACGATTTTGTTTTGCACCATACCTATGGAGTGCCCTCTGACGACGTCCAATACAGGGGAGATTACGGTACTGTATAGACTATGGGAATATATTTTGTGTTAAGGGCTATATGGGTAACCCCTTAATGCTACTTAAAAGTAAGTTTATTTTACAAATAGACACTATTATAATAGCGAAATATACTACATAGTAAATAGTTTAACGGATCCTTAAGAGATGTGAATCCCGAGCATCTTTTAAGTTACTGCACTCATATTTATTTCAATTGATTTAACTTACATAAGATCTTTTAGTTCTGACTCGAGTGTTTTGTTTTTTCAATTCGCTTGGGCCAGTCGGAGCATTTCAGGACCGAAGACTTTAGCTCTGGAGGACGAAGACGGATATTCTATTATTATTATTATTTATTATATTCCACTACACACCGTATTCCGCTGCGTTGTTATAATTGGTATGTGTACTCTGATATATGTTGTATAAGTAAAATTAAATATTTTGTAAACAGCTTCATGAACTGTATATTGATTATTTTATTTTATCCTTCCGCTGTGAGATTCTGTTTTCTTTTATTTCTTCTCGTTTTTTTTATTTACCCCATAACAATCCGCCCTTTTGTATGGTTTGAATTGGCATGCGTGTCGATTTAAAGCATGCGAAAAGGCGGGACGTTACAGATAGATACATGTGTAAAAGGTTGCATGCTTTATTGGAAAGAAGACGCTCATCTTACTAAATGCATAATATGTAACGAGGAAAGATACAAACGAAGAAAAAAGAAAGGAAAAGAAGTTCCATATAAGAGGATGCATTATTTACCCATCACTCGCAGACTTCAACGGTTATATGCATCTTCTGCTACAGCATGTCATATGCGATGGCACGCTGTGAGAACACCAGAGGAAGGAACTTTGATACATCCATCTGATGGAGAAGCATGAAAATATTTCGATAAGACTTATCCTGAATTTGCGGCAGAGAGCCGTAATGTTAGGCTAGGCTTATGTACGGATGGATTTTTGCCATTTTGTCAGTTTGGTAGTAACTATTCATCATGGCCTATTATTATTACTCCTTATAATTTACCTCTATGGATGTGTATGAAAACTCCATATATGTTTCTAACGATTGTCGTTCCCGGTCCCGATGATCTGACTCAAGGAATTGATGTTTATCTACAACTACTAATCGACGAGTTGAAAACACTATGGCATGAAGGAGTTGAAACGTACGACATTTCGAGAAAAAGGAATTTTCATATGTTTGCTTCTTTATTATGGACTATTTGTGATTTTCCAGCGTATGGCATGCTTTTAGGTTGGAGCACATCTGGACGTCTAGCTTGTCCTTATTGTATGGATGAATCACAAGCATTTTCATTAAAGTATGGAAAGAAAATTTCTTGGTTTGACTGTCATCGGTGTTTTCTACATATCAATCATAAATTTAGAACGGATAAAAAGAACTTTAAAGCTAATAGAGTAGAGAGTATGCTACCACCGAAGGTTTGGACAAGTGAAGAGGTATATGAAACTGTAAAAGACTACCCAAAGATACATGAAACTGGGGTACAGGTTGAGATTCCAGGTAAATCGGACATTCATAACTGGTACAAGCAAAGTATATTCTGGAAGTTACCATACTGGAAAAATCTCCTACTCCAATATAATATTGACGTCGTGCACAACAAAAAAAACATGTTTGACAACGTGTTTAATACAATTTTGAATGTGAAGGGGAAAACCAAGGACGATGCGAATTCAAGACGTGATATATTACACTTTTTAAGCGGCCCGAACTACAACTATACAATGATAACAAGAAACCCAAAGCATGCTATGAGCTAGACAATAAGCAAGTAAAACTTGTTCTAAAGTGGGTGGAAGGACTTAGATGTCCTGATGGGATTTCTTCTAACCTTCGTAGATGTGTTGACTTTAAAAACAGTAAATTGAGTGGGATGAAAAGTCACGATTGCCACATTATGATGGAGTATTTTTCCCGTGATTATCAAAGAACTGCTGCCTACAAAAATATGGAGTGTTATAACAGAGTTGAGTTTGTTTTATGAACAGCTATCTTCTATGACGTTAAAGGTAGATCCTATACGTAAACTTAAAGAAGAAATCCCTGTACTTCTATGCAAACTGGAGAAAATATTTCCGCCTGGTTTTTTAATGTAATGGAGCATTTACCTGTTCATCTTCCATCTGAAGCACTCCTTCGTGGTCCTGTGCAATATGGATGGATGTATCCATTTGAGAGGTAATTTGATTAATTTCGGTTTTTGTACCACGATATGAATTTAATTAATTTTGTTTTAGGTACCTAAATCATTTAAAGAAAAAAATTAGACAAAAAGCACGAGTAGAAGGTTTGATTTGCAAATCGTACCTTGAAGAAGAAGCTTCATTTTTTTTCTCACATTACTTCAGTAACGGTGTGAACTTATCGTTTGTAAGTGCTCCCCGTAATGAAGACACTATTCAGCAAGATTCTTCTCAAATAATGTTATCTATTTTTAGACAACATGGAAGACCTGTTGGAAAATGTGTGGAAATATGGTTAGATGATAGAGATTACCATGTAGCACGGGCATATGTTCTTTTAAATTGTGCTGAAGTTGCACCATTTGTCAGGTAATTATGAATTCATATATAATTCAATTATACATGTATATATTAATTATAAAGGAATATAATACATATTTGCAGCATGCACGAATCACAACATCCATCTGGCGATCTTAGTAAACAATTTGCTAGATGGTTTTCAAACTATGTTCATGATACAGAAAACTGTGTTGTTGAGGAAGGATTACGACATCTTGCTATCGGACCAAAACAAAATGTTAAGACTTATCCAATATTCTTCGTCAATGGATTTAAATTCAACACCAAAGATTACGAGGCTAAAAAATTAACATATAACGGTGGTGTATTTGTCAAAGAAAGTGATGATCCAGAGGAGCATATAAAAGATTTTTACGGTGTCTTAACACAAGTTTTAGAGTTGACATATTATATACAACCTGCGGAGAAAGTTTTTTATTCAAATGCAACTGGTTTAGCAATGTTCCTGGCTCTGGAATTAAAGTGCACAAAGATTATAAGCTAATTGAAATAAGGCATACGTCGCATTACTATAAGTATGATCCTTTTGTATTAGCTAAGGAAGCTTTACAAGTTTATTTTTCTCCATATCCGTCCTTAAAAAAGATAAAGTAGACTGGTGGGCTGTTTTTAAAACGAAGGCAAGATATACGTTTGATGGAAATAATATTCCAGATGAAGCAGCATATCAAGCGGATCTCGAGCCAAATACTGAAATAGTGATAACCGATGACATTGATGTAGTGTCGTTGACTGATGAATCGAATTTTTTAATAGATGCATTTGTAAGTACTGAAGAAAATGATATAGAGTACGAGACCGAGTCTGAATTAGAATATGAGGAAGACTGGTCATAGATGGCATCGCTTGTTGTTAAATGTGAGCAACAATAATGACTACGTTATGTAATATTCTGAGCTATGTAATAATAATAATGACTATATTCTTTTCATGTACGCTTTTGTCGATGATTATGTGCAGAGTATGTTTATGTGATGATTATCACTTGATTAATAATTATGTGATGATTATGCGATGATTAACGACTATGTGATATTGATTGATGATTATATGATGCTTATGTGATGCTTATGTTATGTGATACTGATTGATGATTATGTGATGATTATTGATGATTATGTGATGCTTATGATATTGATTGATGATATTGATTAACGATTATGTGATATTGTATATATGTTTGTCAGTTATGTCTGATAGACGACGTGATCGACGTAGTGCATCTCGGTCACCTTCACTTGGAGCAGTTTTGAGTACCTCTGAGCCAGATCTCCGTCGAGTTGCGGAGATAGTTCCGAAAAGTACTGGGTATGTATCAAACTTATTTGAATTATATTATATGAAATATATTTAATATATACATCAACATTTCTACAGAGGGTTCGAGGTGGAGCCATCCAATTTCATTTTGCAAGTATCGAAGGAGGCGTATAAGAGTAGGATGTCCGGGTGCTGGCCTTGATGGGATAACATTCCTGCATATATAAAAAACGCAATATAGGCTGATGTTATGGTAAATACAATTTTGTAATATATAATTATGCCTTATATGAAACCAAAAACAATATGCTATCATGCCTTATGATATCAGTTTTACGTATTCTGTTTTGCTAATTGTTTTTTAATTATACAATCTCTTTGACATAACACGTATGATAATTCAATATGCAGGCAGCTGTACGTGTGGATCCGCATGATATGGATGTTTTTGTAAATCATTGGAATAAAAAGATTACAGAGAGACTCTGTCGCGGGCTAAGAGTTCAGAGAAAAAGCCAAGTTGGATGGGGGATGATGTTTGGGCTGGATTCCAACAATATTGGGAATCTGAAGCATTCAGAGTAAGTTATATTGTCACTATATTTTTATGTTTAAACGCGTTTAATTATTTTACTTAATAGTGTGTATAAATTAATAGGAATTGTCGGATAGAAATAAGGCTAATCGGAACAAAAATCCCGCTTTACATCGTGGTGGCTCGAAATCCTTCCAACAACATAGGAGGATATTGGTAAATAAATTAACCAATATTTATGTTATGCATGTATATATTTACTAGTTTCTCTTTATCATATATTCTATTCTTGTATATAATGTATTCTTGTATGTACTCATGCAAATTATCAATATAACCTATTCTTGTATATATTCAGTGGGCAAAGTATGGTAGGGAGCCCACAACAGCTGAGGTTTTCAGAGTCACACATGCAGTGGAGCATACGGATGAGGATGGGAATGTTTCATATGATTGGTTGGACGACAAGGCTGCTTCTGTAATGGTGAATATGTTTATTTCTGTAATGAAAATATTTCATATTTGTTTATTTCACGGTAAATAAGTAAATTGTATAGCAATTGTGTCAAATATCTGTTCGTAATTGTAGGAGAGATATAACGTAGAGTATGCACGAGCGATACAAGCAAGTGGACGGGAGTTGCTTACGGTTGATGAGTGTAATCGGATATGGGATTCAATCATTGAACCAGCAAGTCGAAACAGGCGTTACAGTTTCGGCAATATGGTATGTACTCAACATTTACACAGTAGAAACCTATATGCCATGAAATTTTTATTCACTTGAGTTTATTACCAATAACTTGAGTTATCGTATTGTTATTGTATGCCATGAACTTCTAATTCACTTGAATTATTTCACAGGCTCTTAATTTACAAAGGTCGTATAAGAGATCCATAGGTGAGGAAGAGATTGCTCGGATGCAAACTCAATTGGATGAGTTCAATGATTGGCGCAAGAGTCAGTTGGCGACGCAGATAGATGAGCGTATTTCTGCATTCTATCAGGAGCATGTGTCAATGCCCGGGGAAGGAGGTGCAGGTGATGATGATGCTTAGTTGCTTTGATTTGGACATGGGTATGCTTTATATATATTTGTGTACATATTATGGTGTGTATATATATGGATGTGATTGATACTCATTGTTTTGGTGGGTTTGATATTTTGGTTATTGTGATTGATATTTGAACAATGTGGCTTGGTTTGGTGGATTTTCGTATTTGGTTATGTTGATTTTCTTATATGATTTTGTAAATATATGTTAGAATATGCAATATTTGATGATTTGGTTGTATTGATATTGATTATATGGTATGATGGAATGGTAGTATATGTGTGAAATGATGGAATTATATTATTTGGATTGATTGAGATTGAGGGTTGTAAGTGCTGCAATTTGCCTGGAAATTTTTCCAGGTTTGCAACGGCTAGCGACGGCTAACGACGACCATTTGGTCAAAGTAAGCGACGGCTAGCGACGGCTACATTGCAACGAGTTGCAACGATTTGCAACGACAACCCGGGAAACCAACAACCAACGGTTGCTCCCACGTGGACAATTAGCCGTTACGAGCCGTTGCAAAATGAGCAACGGAGACGTCGCTAAGGCGTTACTTTCTTTAGTTGCAACGAGGTAATTTGCAACGGCTATTAGCGACGGTTAGCGATGGCTAGGGATGGCCGCCAACGGCTTTTAGCCGTCGCTAAACAGTGTCTATTTTGTAGTGGTAATGTAGGATCATACGCTTATGAAATAAATTCCTAGAGTCAATTGTACGCAAAGGTAGAAATCAAGAATATGGGTACTTTTGGAGGTTGAAGCAATACTTGATTAACAATTCATGTATGTTTTGGAGCACAAAATTAAGTCATAATTCGAGATATCTTACTTTTATTCTATATAATATCGAAGGTATAAAGTCCAATAGTTAATAGTTCAAGTACTACAATCTGCTATGAATCTCCAAATCAATTTATATAAAGTTCAAAATGTAAGAAGAGAGACAAGAATGGTTCTCCGCCATTTGCAAAGCTCCTAGGTTCGTATATGTAAGGGTGGAAATGCGATATGCTTAGCAGCATGACTTCGGCATTCGTGTACTTCAACATCAATAACGCCGCATTGTACCAGGCCTTGTTTAATCATGATTTTCGACATTCCTCAATGTGTAGTAAAGCTTCAGCAATGTTTCGATAGTGAAGGCATTTGACATTAGTGAGTTTTGATGTTGGAGGACTCACTCTATAGTAACCAACACTCTGAGTTAGTAAATGGCAGCATCATTTTGAAGCTACCATGATATGAGAGAACATTGATGTGGGGCGGCACCATCATAGAGCGGCATCGGCATTGTTAACTCCTCTGAATGTTGATTACTTTTGGCATCAACATCGCACATACGGATGGATGGTATCATCTAAGTGTTGTTGAAGTGTGGCCTGGCGTTGATAAATGAAACCGTTGATAAACATGGACATTCTTGATTGGCGATATAGGCAATTTTTGGCCTTAATAACGAACATAATGAGTGACGTTGATAAAAAGCGGCATCACTTTGGAGAGTGACACTAGTAAAACATTGCATCGATAAGATTCGACGTATGTTATGTCGACATTCATTGATGTCTTACCGTATTGATTGCAGTTGACATCATTACTTCCTTTGAGGACGCGACATTTAGGGGATGCGATATATATGAGAGGTGGCATCTAAGTGAATAGGTATTGGCAACTTGCTTGATTGATCGTAAGCGGTCAAGCACAACATTCTTCCATCTTAAAAGGCGACATCATATTCACGTCTTGTGTCGTATATCTTCAAGATTAATAATGATGATAACATTCCACCCAATATAGAGAAAGCATTGATTTTTCAAGTCAGTAGTTTCATCACCATCCTTTGTCGCCTATTGGTCTTCTTTTGCTGATCCAACTGTCCATTTAAAATCAATCCAACAACTTCTGTTTACCTATTTCTTTCTATAAATAGTCAGGTATCTTCTCCTTTATTCTCTTACCTTCAATTTATAAGCTCAAGCCAAAAATTTGATGGGATCAATGACTTTACATAGATATTACCATTCTTTGACAATGAATGAATTTTCTTTCATTTCACTTTGCATATTGTTTAGTGTGCATATGTACACACAAAGACACATCATTTCCAATGCTAATAGTAAACTGTTCTCGTAGTTTTACTTTCTTAGTGTTTTTATTCAATGCAAGTTTAGTTAAAATGAATATGAAATTACACTGATTTTAATGTAACTGGATCCTCTTACAGGTAGGTATTAATGTAATTTGAAGCAAATGTGATATTTTAAGTTACGCTTGGAAGTAAATGCATTTAAGAGTAGGTACTGCATGACACTCCTCACGTTAGATTTCTTTAATGGCACATAATAGTAATAAATGTTACTTTGTAAATTAACTATATTTTTGTAACTTTTTTTTCAATTTGTATTGTATGTTTAATGACCAACCGAAGTCAGGGAATTCTATGTACATGAGATAAGATGTTACGTTTTGGAGAATACAATCATTGTTTAATTCGATTATTAATGTACGCTAATTAGATTACTTCAAATTTAGAATTAGTAGTTTCAATGGTAGGTTTATTTTGGAAACTTGATGGATGATGCAAATTATGTTCCTTTCTAGAACCATTTCACATTTAAATATAACCGTTGTAATATGTAATTTTAAGACAATTACTGTAGATGGGTGCAAACTTAATTAGATCAAATATGATTATATTTTAGTTTAGGAGGTAATCTGCAGCAGGTAAAAGCAACTTCCATTGATTAATGGATAATCAACTGTTAACATGCAGCAAATATTGATCAATGGATAATTATAAGGTTTGTGATCGTTATAAAAATAGCAGGAAAATAGGCATTGGGACAATAACAAAAATTTAATTGAAGGACGTCGAGATTTTAATTAGATGAAAAATCAATGTTATTTATAACTAACATTTTGTAAAATATAAAATTGAATATAATGCTAGCTATAGTCTTTTTAACATTTGTTTTGGTTTAAAAATAAATTTTGATGTATTTTGGTTTGATTTTTTTTCGAAGTTTTTTTTTGTATTTAATACTCTTAAGTTTGTGCTATTCAGAACTTATTTGATGCATGCGCTAATTTTATGCAACTGGTATATATGTCTACTTGCATGACCTTTTCTCCTATCCTATGGGAGTCGATGCGACAACTTCTTTGTTTGGATTTGAGTTACCATTTAAATTATAATAATTTATTGCGAATACTAGTGTATTAATATCTTTTTGTAATACATATGTTGTTCACCAGTTAGAGTTGGTAATTGATCCCTTAATTATTATTATTATTATTATTTTTAAACTATTTGAGCAGGGGAATGCTCTTAAGTTTTTTTTAGGGAAACCTTGGTGCTTCTTGTTAATATTTCCTTGTTTTTACTTAGTAAGATATTGTGCATGCGAGTATTAACATACTTTTACGCATTACTCAAGGAGAACTATAATATTGGGACTTTTTTGGAGATATCACTAATTATTGGGAATGTAAATACCATATTCTAATTTGCGAATAAAATGCATTCGTATTGCATTAATTGGTTAAATTTTGTTATACTATAAGATTTTTTTTTGGTATCAGTAAATTATTTCTATGTATTATTATAATAGAAATAGTATCTTGTGTCCAAATGAAAAAGAAGCAGCCATATCTACAATTTCTACGTACTTCCAAAGATCACAAGAAAAGTAAACTTAATGAAAGAGACAAATTTAGAATTAGCGGTTTCAGTTGTATGTAAGTAAACTTAATGAAAGAGACAAATTACATTACTATATAGTACCATCCCACAAACTAAATATAACTATTATAATATGTAATGTGTAAGACATTTAAAAAGTTGATATTATATGTATGTAAACTTAATTAGCTCATATAAGATTGTACTTAATTAATGGGCACTCAAGTGGTTACATAAAGCAAATAAATTCGATGTATATATGTATCTTTATTGCACATATTTTTTATTATTAGTAGGCATATATAGATGTAGCTATGTACATATGGTGCAAAATTAATTTTTTAACATACATATACGCAAGAACTTTATGTCTTTATGGACAAATATTATGTTATAGTGTAATATTGTAATAATTTATGACTTGTGATTGAAGATGTTTTAATAGTTTTCGTGTTAAAATCAAGTCGTATAAAATTCTGTGAAATCACTTATGTTCAATGTAGTTGGATTTCAAACTTTTTGAAAAACTTGGTTACAGAGAATTACTTGGTATTTTGGTTTCGGATTTTAAATGTAGGATGAAATACTTTCATTATGTTTTGTAATTTTTATGTGATAGCAGTACTGTCATATCTATGTTCATTTTTACTTTATTAATCTTCAGCTCAATATATAGCTATTAAGTTTGTTTCGTGAGAGTGATCACTTAAATATGATGCATGCCTGATTTTAAATGCTTTTCGGTCTCTCTTATGCTTTTGTACATTTCCTTAGCATGGTTTGTATTAAAGTATCTTTTAATATGTACACTATTCTCCATTAGAGTTGGCAATTAGACCCAAAATAATTAGTGTTATTTTTGTTTTAGATTATTTGAGCCGCGGAATGCTCCTAAGCCTTTTGCTATAGTATGACATAGATATTATGTTGAAATTTTAACAAAAATTATGTTTAGCTTTATTCAAAATTTTACACGAAATCTACTGCTCAATTTCTTATACGAAAATGCCTCCATCTAATGTGGTTTCAACAATTCAATACAGTTCGTGAAAATAAGAGAATTCATGTGGCGAAAATGTCAACTAATTTACTGGTAAATTAATGGTATCGCAAATTGATTAGATGTTCAAGATGACATGAAACCAGTTTTTTAACCTCTTGATAAATAAAATCTCTAATCAAGTACATCTCAATAGAATTTACAGTGGTAAGGGCAAGCAATTGTGAGGGCAAGCAATTATGAGAGTAAGGCTTCATGAAATAGGGTGGTGCTAGATAACTTATTAAAATAGGGAAAGTAAAATGTTATACTCCCTATCATTTCATATGTTAAGGCGTCAATATAATATGTTAAGAAAATATAATATGTTAAAAAGTGGTGGTACTGAATAGGGAATGAGACATATTATACTGGATGTTTAGTCTACTAGGCAGAAGATTTAGTCGATGATCGAACTAAATGTGAGGCATTCTTCTGTTTGACTATTTTCTATATTTAATTTTTTTTAACATTATGCTCAATTGATTTTATTTTTTTCATTCGTAAAGGATATGTCGAGATTGGAGTAAAATCCCCGCACCTTGCAATCTCATGTTGTAGTTCCCACACAGAGAAAGTAATGAAGGTGCAAACGAACTGTCGTGAAATGCAACATATCTTCAGTGAATCACAATATATCTTGCCCTTCCTCGTTTATTTAGGTGTGCCACTCTTTGAAGATATGCTATCAAAATTAAAAGAGTCCGTCCTTATAAAAAAAATTAAACCTATAAAGTATGATAAAGGCGTAGGAGATTTTGTGTTAGCCAAAGATAAAGTATAAAATCAAATAACAATTTTTTTTATTTTACTTTATTTCTAAAGCATTATACTATTGTTATATTGGTTAAAAACATTCCACTTTCTAGTTTATTTCTAATCAAATCATTTTAACCGAATATAATCATAGTATAATGTTTCGGAAATAAAGTAAAATTAAAAAAGAAAAAAGAAATTGTTATTCGACTTTGTAGCTTTTCCCTCGATAAACACAAAATCTCTTGCGCCTTACTCATACTTATAGGTTTATGGTTTCTTATACGGACGCACTCTTTTAATTCGATAATCTTCAAAAAGCGGCACTTTTAAAGCATGGGTCATTGCGATTCGCTGATGATATTTGGATTCCGCGGTAGTTTGTCCGCTACTTCGTTCCTTTCTTTGTATGCGAATTGCATCATAAGATTACAAGCAATCACCAACTTCGGCATATCCTTTGTGCACGAAATTTTTAAATTTAATTATAATGTTAAAATTTTAAATTACATATTATAGAAACTTATTCGACGGACTTGATTAAATATTCATCAGTGGTTTCTACAGACAAAGTAGCTCCAAAGGCTGTCTTTTTTCTTATGAGATAATATAGAACATGCTTGGAGTCGGTCTGAACAATGACGTCCCCAGTCAAACCCAGCTGGTTGATCAACTGAACTATGTGGCGGAGGGCGAATGCCTCACATTCACTTGGGTTATCCATTAAACATTTTTTTTATAGAAAAATGAACGTCTAGCATAATGTGTATCATTCCTTGTTCTAAAAAGTTGTTCAACACCAACCTTTTTTGTTTCTCCAAAAAATGAGGTATTCACATAAATTATAAATGGTATAGTGGGCTTTTTTTCTTATTATGCAAGGAGAAATCTATGGTCATATTGGCTTGTTGAAGAATCTCAAATTTATCTCGATTTACATACTTCACCGCTTCGGTGACGTTGATCTGAAAAAGAAAGCCTCGATCATATTGGCATTTTCAACATGTTAATTCAATTTTTCAGGAAAAAAGAGAGACGTAAGACCTGGTAAATTGGCATAGGCAATTAATTCAATTCATTTACTATTGTCCTGTGTTAACTCCCCTTCATTAGCGACCTAAGACCTAAAGACATGGAACGACCTAACTATAGGAATGGTCTAGCGACTTAAAGATGGCTCGACCTAAAGAGGAGAGCGACCTATCAAGCTTCGCGACCTAACAGAGAGCTGTAACCTAAAGGAGGCCGCGACCTAAGAGTATCTGCGATCTAAAGTGTTGCGACCTAAGACTGTCTCGACCTAAAGGCAGCAGTGACCCAAAAAGGCCACGACCTAAAAGAACAAGCAACCTAAAAAAGGGGACGATCTAATTACTGAAGTAACCTGGCGAGCTAAGGATTGCCGCGACCTAACCAGATAAGCAAGCAAGCGACCTAAAGATTTTATGCGACCTAACTGTCCACCGACCCATGAAGCTCCGCGACCTAAGGAAGGCTGCAACCTATAGAATTCACACGACCTAGCGGAGTGCTTCGACCTAAGGAAGGTCGCAACCTAAGGAACTCAACGATTTAAGATTAACTATGGATGCAGGAAATTACTCACGACCTAGGGTAGGTCGTTAGCGACCTAAATGCCAGAGTAAAGGAGTTGAACTATACTATGCCGTAGGGGGATAGGTCGCTCGCGACCTAGGACTTGTGCAAATCAGCATAAGGAAGGAAGCACCAATACTCTTCAGGTTGACTACAACCATACTTAGGTCGGTCATGACCTACGACCTTGCTTAGGTCGGCCACGACCTACGACCTAACTCTAAAAAATGCCTATAAATATGACCCTAACTCCAACTAGAAAAGGACTTTTTTTTGGCTGATTTCCTTCAAACACCGTTACTCTGCTGCATTCCAAACTAATCCAATCCAACACTTGAAGCTCTCAAGATATTAAGAACGCTACAAACAACTTCAAGAAGAGATCACATACATCCAACATGGATTCGAAAACTCTCATCTCCATCGAAGTTTAAGCTACTTGTTCTAAGTATCTTGTAATTCAAAGTGTATTGTATTTGGGAAGAATTGTATCAGCTTGTAACGAGATTATTAATAAAAGTACTTAAAGTGGACGTAGGCTATACCCTAAAGCCGAACCACTATAAAATTGTTGTTGTTTACCGCTTTTCTACTATTATCTGCTTGTAATCTGTTCCCGAGTCGTCGGGTGGTGCTTTCACAATTACAACTCATACATCGGGGTGTTAGCGTTCAAATTCTAGCGTTAACATTTTTGGTGCTTTCACTGAGAAGTTGAACTCAGGCAAGTTATCATCATTGCTTCACAGAGGTTTGTAGAGAGAATTTCCCTGAAAACCAGAAGTCTATCCGAGATAATGGCTCCTGGAAGGAAGAGTAGATCTGTCAGATCTGGGAATATTCAAGAGGGAACCTCCGCTTCCCCTGTACCTAATCAACCCATTCCGTCTGCTGGGGTTACGAAAGCAGAGTTGGATGCTGTAATATTAGGACTGAACCAGCAGATAAACGCCCAGAATGCACAATTAGAAGCTCAGAGTGCCCAAAATGCTCTAATTCTGAATAAGTTGAATGATTTGCTCGGGGCAAATAATCAACCGGCTGGTAATGGAAGGAATTATACTGGCAACATTCATGATGCTAATGAGAGGAATGCTCCAGAAAGGGCTGCCAGTCCCTTTGAGCAAACGCTTCCTGTGGTTGGTGGATCTGGAACTCGACATGATGAGGAGTATCTTTCTGGAATGGTCCAGCAAATCATGAGAGAAAGTATGCAAAGGGTTGAAGATGAGAAAGAATGGGGTTTCGCCCCAAGTAAAACTCCATTTACTGAGAAAATCTTAAAGGCGGAGTTTCCAAGGAAGTTTGTCCCTCCAACTATCCCAGCTTACAAAGGGACAAGTGATCCGAATGAATTCTTGTATAAATATGATTGGCACATGACAGGTGCCAGGGCCTCAGACGAGATAAAGTGCCGATATTTCCCCGTATACCTTGAAGGTGTGGCTCTACTGTGGTTCACCAAGTTGCCAGTCCGATCTATTGATCAGTTTTCAGACTTGACCCGAAAGTTCAAGGAACAGTTTAGACTATATGCTTCAAAGGCCAAAGACATCATGTCATTGTCAAGTATAGAACAGAATCCTGGTGAATCTATCAGATCTTTCTTGAACCGCTTTAATATAGCGCTGGCAGAGGTGGACAATGCTGAACCGCGAATGATATTGACTTATCTGATGAGGGCTATTGATAAGTCGAGCGAATTTGGGAAATGGTTAAACATGAAGGAGCCAACCTCCCTCGAAAAGTTCTACAAAAAGGCAGACGAATTCATACGCCTGGAAAGCCGTCCTGTACCGGTGAAGGCAGTGTCAGAAAAAGCTGAAGATAACACTGTTGCACCACGCAAGATTGAATCTGTAGGGCAAAAAAGGGAAAATAACAATGGGAAGAAACAGAGTAATCTGAAGAAGCCCCGATCCTTCAAGCCATCAGAGTATACTCCTTTATCAGACACGCCGGAGCATATCTTCCTTGCCATTAAAGATTCTGTTGACCTCCCTAAACCTATCCCTTTGAGGACCGGAAAAAAGGCTATACAAAGTGGGAAGTTCTGCCGCTTCCATAATCAACCCGGTCATGAGACTGATGAATGCCGCCAGTTGAAAAATCTGATTGAAGAATTGCTAAGAGAAAACAAGCTGCAACAATTTGTGAAAAAGAATAGCAACAATCCTGCATCGTCAAGTCAGGGGCAACAGGCTCCAGTTCATCAGCCTAGGATAGGTGAGAAAGCTACGGGGCATGAATCTGGAAGGCCCATTATCAATGTCATTACAGGAGGGCCTCACCCAGCTGGCAAGAGCTGGGGAGAGATGGAGAGATATGCCAGAGCTTTGAAATATGTTCCGGCCGAAGAAGACGTCTTTGTTTTAGAAGACACTACACCCCTGAAACAACAGAAAACTTTCAGTGATGATATTATTTTCAGAACCAGAGATTCCTCAGGTATCGAAGCTCCTACCCTAGATCCCTTGGTCATCTCTGCTGGTATTGGACCGGCCATTGTCAGAAGAGTTCTCATTGACTGCGGAGCATCATGTAATATCCTCTTCAAGAAGACATTCGACCAAATGAAAATCCCTATGGTCGATGTACAAGCCTCATCGCAGAAGATCGCTGGCTTCACCGGGGAGCCAAAGCAACCAATAGGAACCATCGATCTGCTAGTAGAACTTGGGGAAGGAGAAAGGAAAGTGGTCCGCAAGCAAACATTTGTGATTGTCGATGAATTTTCTGCTTATAATGCTTTCCTTGGCCGTCCAACACTCGCAGCATTCAAAGCTATTCTAGCCCCGTGGTGCCTCACTATTAAATTCCCTACAGACAATGGAGTAGGAGTTATAAAAGGGGATCAAAATGCTGCGCGAGAGTGCTATTTGACAGAGTTGCGAGAGTCAAGAAAGAGGGAAATGGGAAAGGATGCGGCCACTCCGGTCCGCATCAAAGAACCAGCCTTGTAGCAATTACGGGGCGGACCCTGCACTGGCGAGCATAGCGGGGCACGGAAAGAGATGGATCCCAGAAAAGCCAGTCCAGGGGAGAATAGAGTAGTGCCGGTTGAAATGACGGTACCGGTACCTGTTGACCCGAAGGACCCAAATAAGGTGTTGAATGTGGGTTCACAACTTAATGTGTCAATTCAGAATATCTTGATATCATTCCTGAAAGCAAATCTGGATGTCTTCGTTTGGACTCATGCTGATATGTGTGGATTATCTCCAGAAGTTGCAGTACACGCTCTGAATATTGACCCAAAGTTTACACCAGTAAAACAGAAAAGAAGAACCCAAGGTCCAGAAAGGTCAGCAGCATTAAAAGAGGAAATTGATCGACTCATGGAAAATAACTTCATCAGAGAATCTACATATCCGAACTGGGTTTCAAATCCTGTGTTGGTTAAGAAAGCTAATGGAAAATGGAGAGTGTGCATCGATTTTTCAGATCTGAACAAGGCCCGCCCCAAAGATTGCTTTCCTTTACCCAGGATCGATCAACTGGTAGATGGAACAGCGGGACATGAATTGTTATCTTTCATGGATGCCTACTCCGGATATAACCAGATCATGATGCATGAACCGGATCAGGAGGACACGAGCTTTATCACCGATGTTGGTCTTTATTGCTACAGAGTTATGCCCTTCGGTTTGAAGAATGCAGGGGCAACCTACCAAAGACTTGTTAATGCTATGTTCAAACCGCAATTGGGCAAAACTATGGAAGTCTACGTTGATGACATGTTAGTAAAGTCTAAGAAAGCAGCGGATCACATTGAACACTTGGCAGAAATGTTCGCAGTCCTCCGGAAATACAGAATGAAGCTTAACCCTCCGAAATGCACGTTTGGGGTCGAGTCCGGAAAATTCTTAGGGTTTATCGTCAGCGCTAGGGGCATTGAGGCTAGTCCAGCTCAAATTACTGCCTTGAAAGAAGTCAAAGCTCCTAGAACAAAGAAGGAATTGCAAAGTCTCAATGGAAAAGTTGCCGCGTTAAGTCGGTTCATTTCCAAAGCCACAGATAAATGTATCCCATTCTTTGACGCCCTAAAGAAAGGAAAGAAAAACTTCAATTGGACTCCCGAATGCCAAAAAGCCTTTGATGAGTTGATTCGCCATATGGAGACGCCTCCAATACTTTCTAGGCCTGGCGATGGCGAGGATCTTCTTATATACTTGGCAGTATCATCACACGCTTTAAGTGCAGCGCTGATATGGGAAGACAAAAGGATTCAACATCCAGTTTACTATATCAGCAAAAGACTCACTGGGGCAGAGATGAATTACTCTAAGTTGGAAAAACTCGCCTATTGCTTACTAATTGCGTCTAGGAAGTTGAGGCAATATTTTCAAGCTCATCCTATCAGAGTCCTCACTGATCAACCTTTAAAGCAAGTCCTGTTTCACCCTGAAACTTCGGGTCGTCTTCTAAAGTGGAATATTGAACTCAGTCAGTATGACATCACTTATCATCCCCGGAAAGCGGTCAATGGACAAGCTTTAGCAGATTTCATAGCAGAGTTTACAGATAAAGGAAACAGTGAGGAAGAAACGTTCGACAATTCCCCTATCCAGTGGAGGTTATATGTCGATGGTGCAAGAAATGATTACTGTTCTGGAGCCGGAGTCGTACTTGAGACTCCTGAAGGTCGATCATTATGCTATGCACTAAGATTGGAATTTCCTTCAACAAACAATGAAGCCGAATATGAAGCTCTTATCGCAGGACTGAAAATCGCTAAAGAACTAAACATACGAGCATTACAGATCTTTAGCGATTCTCAGCTTATTGTATGTCAAGTCAAGAAGGAATTTCAAACGAAAGGGGGAAACCTGCCCGCTTACTTGTCGAAGGCTTGGGAACTTCTGTGTGAGCTCGATCACTATTCAATAAGCCACATTCCTCGGGAAGAGAATATGAAGGCAGATTCCCTCGCAAAGTATTCAAGTTCTGGTGAAGCTCAACTATTGGGATTGGTCCCTGTAGAAGTCCTTTCAGCACCAAGTATAGACGAGATGGATATTGACTGGATTATGAATGTATCTCAAGAACAAGAGTCATGGATGACTCCAATACTGGACTACCTACTCAGAGGTTCTCTGCCAGAAAATTCGATAGAAAGACGAAAGCTACTAAGGAAAGCCTCTCGCTATGTAATTCAGGATGGCCGATTATACAGACGGGGATTCTCAATGCTATTGCTTCGATGTGTATCCCGGGAAGAGTCCAAAAAAATCCTAGCTGAGGTGCATGGAGGAGAATGTGGTGATCATTCAGGTGGTCAAACATTAGCAAAGAAAATTCTCCGATACGGATATTTTTGGCCAGAAATTAATCATGATGCTGCAAGCTATTCCCGAAAGTGTGACAAATGCCAAAGATTTGCCAAAATTCCTAGAGCACCTTCAACCGAACTCACACAAATGGTCAGTCCATGGCCATTTGCAATTTGGGGAATGGATCTCATTGGGCCGCTACCGACTGCCAAATCCGGGATCGGATATGCTATTGTTGCAGTTGATTATTTTACGAAATGGGCTGAAGCTGAACCATTGGCTACTATCACCTCTAAGAAGATGATAAGTTTCGTGACCAAGAATATCATTTGCAGGTATGGTGTGCCTCAGAAAATAATCACAGACAATGGTACTCAGTTTGAAAGCGAGGAATTCCAAGATTTTTGCAGGCGATTCAAAATCCAGAAAAGCTTTTCAGCAGTTGCTCATCCGCAGGCAAACGGGCAAGTGGAAGCAGTAAACAAGATCATCAAATCAACCATCAAAAAGCAACTCGAAAGAGCAAAAGGTGGTTGGGTCGATAAGCTACCACTTGCACTATGGGCATACAGAACCACTCACAAAACTGCGACTGGGCACACTCCTTTCTCATTAGCATACGGGTCGGAAGCAATGATCCCGATAGAAACAGAGGTTCCTTCACACAGAAGGATCCATTTCAACCAAGCAGAAAATGAAAGGCTACAGCTTGAAGCGCTAGATTTCCTTGATGAAAAAAGAGATGAGGCCAATCTCAGAATTGCAGCTCATCAGCAAAGAATAGCCAGACATTTTAATTCCAAAGTTCGCCAACGCAGCTTTGAGATTGGAGACCTAGTCCTGAAGAGAATTATGACAGCGACAGGTGTGTTTGGGCCAAATTGGGAAGGACCGTATGTAATAGGTCAGAAGCTTCTTGACGGCACATTCAAACTCACCACTGTTGATGGAGATCAAATTCCAAGGGCATGGAACAGCAACCATTTGCGTCCATACTTTACTTGAAAATTTTGTTGAAACATTGTAAAAAGAATTATGAATGTATGATTCTTGTAATTGAAAGCAATTGTAAAACTGATGCAAGTAAATAATGAAAGAATATAAAGTGGACGTAGGCTATACCCTAAAGCCGAACCACTATAAAATTGTTGTTGTTTACCGCTTTTCTACTATTATCTGCTTGTAATCTGTTCCCGAGTCGTCGGGTGGTGCTTTCACAATTACAACTCATACATCGGGGTGTTAGCGTTCAAATTCTAGCGTTAACATCCTGATTGTACCTGTAATATATTTGGCATGTTGCTAGTATTTTAAGCTTTTAACAAAAATAAACGGATTTGTTACAATATATGTAAATTATAGAGTGAATATGCTTTTATGTTGTTTTGTTTAGTCCCGGATCGTGGAATATGTTAAATCCTTAGCTGCAAAGCCTTTATACAAAGAAGGCTATGTAATGTAAATAGATATCTATTCTTAGGAATGAATAATATATCTTTTGCCTCTCTCTATTGGCTTCTTATTTCTTTATTTTATAACACATTATCAGCATGATTTTCTTCTCGAATATATTGGACATTCTAATCCAGAAGATTAGATCCGTGCGATTAATTTAGATTTAGATTTAAGTATTCTTGTTTCACAATTCTATATCTATTTTCTAATTTTTTAGATTTGGATTTAAGTTTTAATATATCTTATCTTTTTTTAAGATCTTATTTTTGCCATAGATCTAAATTTATAGATCTTATTCCACTGTACATGTATTTTTTTCATTATATTTTAGATCCCATCCTATAATAGATTCGATTTTTTTGTTCTTATTTTTCTGATCTCATTATATTGTAGATCTCCAAATCACACCCAAATAATATACCTTTAGATTTGTACATTGTTTAAAAGTAAAATGTTGTGATTTTTTGAATTTGGGTTTGAATTGATTTAAAACTGGTTTTTATTGTATGCTTTTTCAACGGCTTATTATAATTTACCACCGCAGTTCAGTTTTGTTATTTAGTTATTTGTTTTGCATCATTATACATTGTCAGAACTTTTCTATTTTTCTTGAAATACGCCTGGATCTGGAGCTATAGTTCTTCCGATTTTTAGTTTTCTCGGCCTAGTCCTTTCTGATTTTTGAGATTAAAATCTGAGGTGTTTAGTGAAAAGTATTTGGCATGGTAAATATTGCGATTTTTTTATGTTATTTATTGAATAAAAGCTACAAAAGAAGGATTACATTTTGTATACAACAGGTGTGTTATTACTATCCTTGCTAAAATATTATTTTGATTATTCTGTAGGACTATTGGAAAATGTTATTGTCTTTATATAGTTATATGTCATCTTTACTGTTAGAATTGCAAATCTCGCAACCGCTGTAGCCATGTGGCGCCATGATTGCGAAGGATTGGAAATAGTTTGTTTCTTTTTAAAAATAAAACTTCGCTTCTGTGCGGACGTTTAATAATAAAGATAAAAAGTGAAACTTCAATATGGGTTCTTGCATTTGAATGTTAGAACTAGTGTTTCTGCGAATGATGCACTTGTTTGCGTTTGTTTAAATCTGTAATTTATTCTATTCGTTTGGAATCTGGAAGGTTCTACAGTTCAGTACCAATTTTGGGTATTACATGTTGTAATGATCAATTTTTATTATAAAGGGGTTTGGTAATAATACTATATTGATTGTAATCTATCTAATTTTTATGCTTGAGGTTAAGTTACAAATATAATTTAGGCAAATAAAGTTGTGCATAAACCAAGGGTAAGATAGTGAAAGAGGGAGTGCTGTAGGTGACAGATAATGTGTTTAAAATATATAGAATGAATCTTGCTATACGAAGAGAAAATAAAGATCATAGGGACATAACTTCAATAAACTTATCTACTTCATTCTTAAGAAAAACAACACATGGTTATAATAAATGCCATTTCTTGCATTTGCAATTTTCGCTGAGAAGATTTTGAGCTTAAATGAAAGTGTAACCGAGTTAAAACTTTTCACTTTTTTGAATTGTTTATGCACAAGAGCTAAAGCTACCAGCTTCTAAGGAATATAATCTTAAGTGAGCTGACACAAGAAGCTGACAGATGTTCAGTGCACATGCAAAAACAATCTTTTTCAAGCAATCTTTTTCTGGAAGACAACTATCACTTTCATATACTATCACTAACATTCATTTTTTTCCAACTATTTTCAAGAGATTTTTGCCCGATTTGACAGCACACAATATATTACTTTGCAAAAGATTATGACTGATTTGATAGCATACGATCTCGTTTAAAAGAATGGACCAATCTTCTTCACCTTTCTTCGGAGCTGTATGAATGTCTAGGGGTCTTCCTGATATATAAGAGTGGGTTTTAGAATTCGTAGGTTTGTTTTCTAAGCATTTAGACCATGGAAACTGAATACATATGCCTGTTATAACGACATACTGAGTTTTTTTATAAATATCTTACAAAGTTGCACTAGTTTAAATTTTATGAGAAAAAAAACTTCCATTTTTCCTATTGACGGATTGCAAATATTACTTCGTAAAATATTATGCCTTGATTCACTTTTCAAGCTTGTCTTGTTAAACTCTCAGATATTTGTTGTTCCAGTTATCTAATATATTCAATTAGTAACTCCAACAGCATATACCAAGTCGGTAAGCTTGTCCCTGCTTAACTTTCATGACGAAGGTAATTTGATTCTAATCAAAGCCAGTCTAAGTTTCACCCTTTACTTCTTAATTGATATATTTGACTAATCATATTTATGGTGTTGCATCTGATATTTTTATTCTTATACAGATCTAATTTTAAAACGTAGCATAATTTTGTACTCAAACATACTTTGTGTTTGCACGTAGGAATTCACTCAAGTTTTCTTTGGGAAGAGAACTTAATTTAAGGTTGTCATATGTGATCCCAAGCCTGCAATTATAACAATTGCTCAATCCAAAACCATACACACACAGAGAGCACAAATCAGTTGATCGAGTACTAGTATCAAGTTGATTAATATCACCTTCCATTTGGCTAGACAAGAGTGGTTGAACCCGACGTTTCAAGACTTTAAATCTGTTAGGAAATACAATTCCTTTATATTTAGAATTACTTCTAAATTGAAACTGTGTGAAAGGATTGTCTGGTAATACTAACATGAAGTTAGATCATTTCTTCAAAGGTAATGATGGAAACTTCATTAATGATGAAAATCTAAGTGCAATAATAAATGATATGGTCAAATTGATCAACTGGTAGCAGCTTCAAGTATGCTATGTGGATTTTGTTTTATTTTACTTTAGTTTAGTAAATCAGTTTGAAGTTGGTAAAACCTAAGTTTTGATAATTTTTGGGTTTTTTTTGCCAAACTACATATTTGAAGAAGTAGATTTTAATATTCTCAAAAGAGATAACCTATATGACATACTCTTGAAGAGATGTTTTATGATTTTATATTGCAAAATCCAAACATCCTAGAAAGAGATGTTGTAGAATTATGTCAATTATATAGAAAAAGATATTGAGTATTGATGACATCCTAAAAACAGTGCATATAAAGTATCTTTAGAAGTGATATGTACCACTCTAGAAGCGGTGTTTATAAAATATCCCCAGAAGTGATATTATATCATCGTATAGCACTATAAAAGCAAGGAATAAAATTTACCAACTTGAAGTTGTGTGTACAATTTATTTGAACCAGAAGTTCAATATGATTCCAAACCAGATGTTTTGAACATTATCATGCGGTCTTGAAGGATTCACACTAGCATTGATCCATAAAAGAAAAAAATTAATAGTTTGGATCCTTATAATAGTTTGTTCTAAAAATCACTAATTCAAATGAGAAAGAATATGAAAATTTATAATATAGATGTAATACGTGGACGCACGTATATATCCATATATGTAAATATTCAGCCAACAACCTGAAGTTTGTTATGAGCTCATCTTAATAATTATGTATAGATATATGATTTAAATCATCATAAATGTTGAATGACATGAAGTCGTGTATGTATTCAAATGATCTATATAATAATTCTTCAATTGACTAGATCAATGTATGAGAAAAACTATAATAAGAAATACTTATTGAATGCATCTCATCAAATAATATTAAAAAAAAATATTATCCTCCTATTATTAGTATGTATACTAGTAGCAATATCATAATGGATCAAAATGAGAATCCAAAGATGATTATTATTTTATGTGACAATGTTTGTCAACATTGAGGGGGAGGATAAAGGGATACAAGTTCATTTTGATCATCACTGTTAAATATTTGTTAAAATATACAATGATGCAAAATATTAAGTAACTTGAATAAATTATCAATAATATCCCTAGTAGACTTTCTCCAATATAGATTTGAATCCCTGAAGGATCAAAATGTGTAAACCACATCTGAAATATGGTACAAAAGTCAGTTTGAAATTCTTTTGGAGGAAGTAATAAAGATGTCAAATAAAAGAGATGAGTGTTCTTGAAGAAACACTTAAGGGTGCTATTGAAGAGACTAATGACATGATTGTCAAATTACCCTAAAAGTGGTTTAGGTACCTAAAACATGATAACTAAAGAGATCTCAATAAATCATGTCTAGAATTGACAAAGAAATAATCATCAATGATAAATTTACAAATAATAAAGCGCTTATGTTTATAAAAAGATTAAATATATTGAATTAGGGGAAACATGACTGGCCATCATGAATCCTTTAATAGTAGAGAAATATGGACATGTAGTCCGCAAAGTACTGAAAGTACTTGAAATGCTTAATATACCCCGAAGGTATAAATGTGGTTTAAATCATATTAAATAATGAAGGTATACAAATTCCTGAAGAATATAAATAACTTTCATTGTTATAAAGAATGCAAAGAACGAGGAGAGTAGATTTCAACCTACTTTTAAGTATTGCTGTGATGAAAATCTTGATATACTTCAAGATAGAAGTAGATTACTTCCTGCTTTTTAGTAATGTGGTAATGAAATTTTAATATTCATGAAAGATGTATAGTTGCAATAAGCAAAACTGATTTGAAGCATAAAAATGAAAGCACATGAAGTGTTTTTCATAAAAGTAGCATACAAAATGTATAAAATGAAAACCATATTTGGAAGAAACAATCTTAGAAAATTTGATTGTATCGAAGGAAACTATTAATAAATTGCATTATTAATGAGATACATATTTGTGGATTCAGAAGAATCTACAACCAATTTGAGTTATCGAAAGACGAATATGAATTCAGAGGAAAATTTAAAATCAGGAGGAGCATCCATAGTATTTTATAATGCACTCTTTTTCCTTAACTAAGATTTTTCCCACTGGATTTTTATTAGTAAGGTTTTAATGAGGCATTATCTTGATCCAGAAGTATCAGTTCCCCAGTAACATTTGAAAATAAGTTACCATGTACTCTTTTCCCTTATTTAAGATTTTTTCCCACTGGGTTTTTCTTGCTAAGGTTTTAAGGAGGCATTATCTTGATCTAGGAGAATCAAACGTCTTTTCAAGAAATAACATCTCAAATATGTTATTTAAGTTAAATTATATTTTTATCCTTGACTAAGGTTTTTCCCATCGGGTTTTCCTTTATAAGGTTTTTAATGAAGTATTAAATTGATCCAGAAGTATCAAACTCTATCTGATGCAGTAAATTATTGAAATATGACATACTATATTGTACTCTTTTTCCTTCACTAAGATTTTTCCCACATGGTTTTACTTAGTAAGGTTTTAACGAGGCATTAGTTTGATCCAGAAGTATCATGCTTCATTTAAAGAAATAAGAAAATAAAATATGTCATTGTACTCTCTTTCCTTCACTAAGATTTTTCCCATTGGTTTTTTCTTAGTAAGGTTTTAGTGAGGCATTGTTTTGATCCCGAAGTATCAAACTCTTAGAAGGAATATCATTTTTAGTATGATATCTATGATTTCACAAGTTACACTCTTTTCCTCTTTCAAGATTTTTCCCATTGGGATTTTCCTAATAGAGGTTTTTAATGAGGCAATAGACAATATCTATATCAACTGAATCGATAAATGCAAGCAAGATAATAATGAGGGGGAGCAATCATCATACACGTTTCGAAACGGAAAAAATTTCAAGTTATCCGAACATTCAAGATTTTGAAGACGGATATTCAAGGGGGAATGTTACAATATATGTAAATTATAGAATGAATATGCTTTTATGTTGTTTTGTTTAGTCCCACATCGTGAAATAGGTCAAATCCTTAGCTCCAAAGCCTTTATATAAAAAAGGCTATATAATGTAAATAGATATCTATTCTCAGGAATGAATAATATATCTTCTGCCTCTCTCTATTGGCTTCTTATTTCTTTATTTTATAACAGGATTTATATTATTCTGGTACAGTTGCCGACCTTGTTTTGAAAGTAATACAAAAAGGAGGTGGGCTGTCCATATTTTAGTTTGCAACAGTGATTTTTGAAAGGACAAACCGGCCCGACATTGTCCAAAACTTCACACTTCATCCCGTTTTATGGTAAACTTGTTTCATCCCTTTATATCATTCTAAAAAATTAGGGTTTTGTGTAATCTTTAGGCGGCTAACAAAGGTCGTCTTCTTACTTTCTATCATCTGACTTAGAAAATTTCTCTCTGTCCCTTTTTTCATCTTTTGCTGCTATTTTTTATATTTATATTGTTGCAATGACGAGACTGTTAAGTTTAATTGCTGAATTTTGTGATGGACGGAATTCGCGATCGTAGTTATTATGGTGAATTTTTTTTCAATTTTTATGGATCCTTTCGATCTTGCTTTCAATTTCGGTTTGGTTTGCTTCTCATAAATTTCTTCAGTGCCGTGATATGTACTTCATGTTTAGATTGTCAAACAAAGTTTCATACCAATATGGAACAATACTTTAGATGTCTTGTTGAAAGGATAATGTCGAATTTTGATTTTTTTTCCTTTTTTTTTCTTAGTAAATTTAATTTTCCCATTGTTGAAAGGATAATGCCCAGTCTCTAGGCGGCTGACAAAGCTCGTCTTCTTGCTTTCTTTATCTGATTCGGAAATTTTCTATTTGTCCTTTCTTCTATTTTTTATATTTATATTGTTGCAATGACGAGACTGTTAAATTTAATTGCTGAAAATTAGTGATGGATGGAAATTTGTTCCTGAGCGGTTACCCGAGCAACAATTATGGTGATTTGTTTTCAATTTTTATAGACCCATTCTATCTTGCTTTCAATTTCGGTTTGGTTTGCTTAACATAACTTTATTTAGTGCCATGATCTGTACTTCATGTTCACGTAATAGAACAAAGCTTCATACCAATATAGAACAGTACTTAAGATGTCTTGTTGGATTATGATTTTTTTTTCTTGCTAAATTTAATTTTCCCTTGCTGTACTTTGTTATTTCTACATATTTTTTCAATGTTCTAGATTTATCTTGTATGAACTACCGAATGATTTGTTTATAATGTTGCTGTTTACATTATATTGCATCGAAAATGACCGTAGTACGGTCATTTCTACTATGGTGCAACTTCATTTTGTTAAAAGATATTCACTTAATTGGAATTTGAACGAAAATTTGGTCTCGGGTTCTATTCATTTTTTTTCCTTCTCTACCATTGTTGTGCTCTGAAATTCTCACTATCTTAGTTTCTTTCAATTGTTTCGCTTATTAGAGTTGATTCCCTCATTATTTTCAATCCTTTTGATTGCTCTTCTTACATGTTCTAACAAATTATGTTGACTCTTTTAGTAAAAACAGTACCTGTATCTAATATAACGGACGATTGTGTTGTCTATTTTAAGTAGATAATGGTTATATCAGGTGTAGTTATATGTGTAAATGTACATATTGTTCAATACTCTCATTCTTCTACCATTATGTTTATTTTTTCTCATTTTACAAAGGGAACCTTCAAGAAGATACCTGCTTGTAAGCATAAACAAAATTTTGATATTTGCTTACAGGTGTGGATATATTTGGTAATGTAATTGGATTTAAACTCTAATATTAGTATTCAATGTAATTGGATCATGTTACAGGTGTGCATATTCAGAAATCACATAGAAGCAAACATGATATTTTAAGTTACGCTTGGGAATAAATGCATTTAATAGTAGGTGTAGCATGACACTCCTTATGTTGGATTTCTTTGATGGCACATAGTATTAATAAGACTTTACTTTCTAAATAAGCTATACTTTTGTAGTATTTGTATTTATATGTTAGATGATCAACTGAAGTCTGGGGATTCCGTGTATATGTGATATGAGGTTATATTGAGGAGGGTATTTTCATTCAATATCTTTTAATAATAGTTCTAACATCTTTGGTGTCGATTTTTTGGAGTCGGTGAACTATTAAAAATGTTCATAATATTAAATCTTAATATCACTTTAGAATATGATTTTAACAATTGAATTTCATTTACAAATTCGAAACGCAACAGATTATCAAATTTTAATATCGTTTAAAAATGAGATCTGACAATAATTTTTTTTTACAAATTCAAAACGTTCATCTACAAATATCATTAATTAATAATCTCTACTATTAATAATGAGAATTCAATCTGTTAGTTTCAACGTGTCCTTTTGAAATTTCAAAAATGCCTTTTCTAAATTTTCAAAAGCATAGATATCATTTTTCAATACCATGCGATCAATTTAACTTCACTTACCCTTCATACCTCATCACAATTTATAAGCTCCTCACAATTTTATAAGCTCCTCATAAAAGGACAACCTATTACTTTCACTTTTAACTTATACAGACTAACAACTAAGGTATTTATACAGACTAACAATTAATGTATTTTTGGTGTGGTGGGACTAATTAAAATTAATCAGCTTATGTACTTTAAATTATATTGAGCTTTTATGACTAAGTCCTGCTTCCACGCTTCTTATGTTAATGATGATCGGCACCATTGACTATTTTTCAATTTAGTGCACATTTAACATATCATAAACATACCACTACAGGTTGAAAAAATTATTGATTAAATTCTGTCTACTGTTTGTTTGAGTATTCAAGGTGTTTTCATAACAAATTATTTTTTACTGATGGTGGAGTCTTGGTAATTCAATTCACTGGATATTTTATAACCGAGTGCTCTCTGTGGTGCTGCTGCCACCTTCTACTAATCATTTGTTCACATGCTCTATTTCTGAATGGATATACATCTCTTCTGTATCTCTACTATCTTTACTTCTCTATCTTTACTATTAATAAAGAAAATTCAGTCAATATGATTTACAGTGTCTTTTTGAACTTTCAAAATTTCCCTCATTCGTCAATGGAATCTCACCGTCCTTTTCGCCTACCCATCAAAAGAATTTTACTATCAATTTGTCATCGATATCACCAACAAAACAAATAGAAATGTGTTGTGACTACAAAAATATTTGCACTTAAAACACACCTCCATTCAAGGTAAACATCTTTGACTATTATATGCGCGTACGTGCGTTGTATGCTAGTGTAAATTAAAATTCAAATTTAAAAAAGAAAATTATTGTAGCTTATAAATAAAATTTAAACTAACATATGATTTCAAACCAAAAATATGCTTATTTTTATAAATCTTTTTTTCTTAAATGTGCTACACGTATATGATTTGTAGAAAAATGATTCGAGCATGAAGCATGTCGGTGTCATCATCACGTGTGAAACGCATGCTGTAACGCTTGTATACACTAATTAGAGTTTAGCAAATTCAAAATTAGCACTTTCAGTGGTATGATTGTTTTGAAAATTTAATGAAAGATGCAAACTATATTATCATCTAGGACTATTTCACAAACTAAATATTATTATTGTAGATGTTATTTGTAAGACATTTGGAAGGTTACTATAGATGGTTGTAAACTTAATTAGATCAAATATGATTATATTTTAGGTTAAGAGGTAATTTGCAGTAGGTAAAAGTAACATCCGTTGATTAATGGATAATCAATAATTAACATATAGCAAATAATTTTGATGTGTATATGCTTGTTTCCTTATCGCAAATTTTTTATATTATTAGGAGGTCTGTATAGGTGTGGCAAGATGTACATGGTGCAACGTTAATCTTGAACATACACATACGCCAGAACTTTAAGATTTTATGAACAAGTAGTATATTATAGTGTAATGTTATTGATCTGTTTATGGCTTGGGATCGAACATGTTTAGACAGGTATCATATTAAAATCAAATGAAGTTCAATCAAACATATATGTGATTTAATATAAGTTGGATTTTATATTTTTTTGAAAAGACAATTACTAATATTCACTTTTTAGTTGGTATTCTGGTTTTGAATGTTCATGATAAGATAAGAAGTTCTTTCAATTTGGTTTGTGATCGTTATGCAATAGCAGTGGTATTTTACCTAACATTTTTTAGTATAAAATTGGTAGGAAAATAGATCTAATGGGGAAAAAAAAATTTAAACCGAAGAACAACAAGTTTTTTTATATTGGAGGACAATGCTGTTTATAACTAGCATTTTGTATAGCAAAAAATTGAATATAATGCTACTTCTAACTAGTATTTTGTTTAGTGTTAATTGTAACTAGCATTTATCCTTTGGTTTAAAAATAAATCATAATATACTTCAATCTAATTTTTTTTAAAGTTTGTTCTTTTGTCTATTTCTTCCACTCTTCGGTTGGTGTGCTATTAAGAATTCATTTGATGCATGTGCTAATTTTATGAAATTGGCATTTACGAATGCCTGCGTTACCTTTTCTCGTAGCCTATGTGAGCCGGTGTGACAACTTCTTTGTTTGGGTTTGAGGTACTATTTATATTATAATAATTATTGAAAATATTTGTGTATTAAAATCTTTTTTTATACATATGCTATTCGCACAGTTAGGTTGATAATTAAACCCGAATTAGTTATTGTTATTCTTTTAGATTATTGGAGCAGAGGAATGATCTTAAGTTTTTTTTAGTAAAATCTTGGTGCTTTTGGTTAATATTTCCATGTTTTTACTTAGTAAGATATTGCGCGTGGGAATATTAACATGTTTTTATGCTTTATTCAAAAAATATGAAGAATTGTAATGCTAGGATTTTTTTGAAAAATAGCACTAATTATTGGGAATTTAAGCATCATATTTTAATTTGCAAATAACATACTGAAATATTGCATTCATAGGTTAAATTTTGCTACACTTTAACAAAAAAATGATATTAGTAAATTATTTCTATGTATTAGTATAACAGAAGTAGCACCTTGATATGTAATCACGATTGATATAATTGTTGTAAAATTATTTGTGGCAACTAACGGTAAATTAACATATAAACAACCTTTTACAAATGATCGTGCACATTTACAATTTGATCAATGGAAATATAACCTCAGCCCTTTATTCTTTTGCGTTGCTAGCAAGAATAGAGGGTTGGGGTGATTGCTTTGATTTAATAGTAAATGTTAAAAGGTTGACTGTAAATAGTTTCGCGACTGAAGTTAATTATGGTGATTTGTTTGCAATTATGATGGATCTGTTCAATCTTGGTTTCAGTTTCAGTTTGATTTGCTTCTCATAAATTTCCTCAATGCCAATATCAGTACTACTTTATGTTTAGGTAATCAAACAATGCTTCATATTAATATTGAACAGCCCTTATTGTGGTAAATATGGTTATTTTTGACATTTTCCACCATTTATTTCTTAATAAATTCGGTTTTGCTGTGTTTTTGTATTTCAACAATTTTTTCCAATGTTCTAGATTAATCTTCTACAAACTATTGAATCTTTTATTTATAATGTTACCGTTTGCATTATATTGTATTGGAAATCACTGTAGTATGATCGTATCCATTGTGCTGCAACTTTATTCTGTCCAAAGATGTTGATTTCTATCGATTTTCCTTTTCTACCATTGATGTGTTCTGATATTTTGTGACTGTCTTAGTTTTTTTCAATTATTTGGTTCATTATAGTCGATTCGCTTATTATTTTGAATCCCTTTGATTGTCATATTTTAATTGTGCTAGAAGAACTATTGAATCTTAAATGACGTTTTATTTAGGAGGATATGATTTTTTGTACTTCAGTTAATATATACACTAATTTGAGTTTAGCAAATTTAGAATTTATCGTTTCAATGGTACCTTTATTTTAAAAATGTAAGGATGGATACAAAGTATATTACTACGTAGGACTATTTCACAAATTAAATATAACCATTGTAAAATGAAATTTAAGACACTTAAAAAGTCATTATTGATGGATGTAAACTTGATTAGATCAAATGTGTTATATTTAGTTAATGGATACTCAATGATTACATAAAGCAAATAACTTTAATGTTAACACACACACATACATATATGTTTCCATGTTGCACTTTTTTTTAATATTATCAACATATATATGCGTGTGTGTGTTTATGTATGCGCGCGCACCAGTTAGATGTACGTTGTGCAACACTAATCTTGAACATGCATGTACGCAATAACTTTATTGCTTTTAAACAATTATTACATTATAGTGTTTTTGATCGGCTTATGGCTTGGTACTGAAGATGTTTAAACAAATATTATATTTTAGTATAATTGTTTTTAATATATATACAGTTGGTGGTTATAGTTGGTAATTAAACCTCTAGTAATTATTGCTATACTTTATTATCTGAGCAGGGGAATGCTTCTAAATTTTTTAGTGAAACTTGCATGCTTTTTTGTTAATATTTCCTTTTTCTTAGGTAGTAAGATATCGCGTTTGGAAGTAATAACATACTTTTATGTTTTATTTAAAGATTTAGGGGAATTTTACTTTTGGAATTCTTAGGAGAATATCATTAACTATTGGGATGTAAATATTGTATTATACATTATAATTTGCGAATAACATACGTACATATTGCAATTTGTAGGTTAAATTTTACTCCAATTTTTTACATAAAATTGTTTTGTTATTTGTATATTATTTCTATGTATTATAACAGCATAAGTAGCATGTGTCCAAATGGAAAGGATGCGGTCGTGTCTATTTTCTACGTACTTTCATGAGAAAGGTGATGTAAGCGACCATGAGGGATATTGTCCCCTTAAGAAAGTGAACATCTCAATGTGTTTGTTTGGGACGATATAGTAGTTAGAGATGGAAATATTTGGTTAAACCAACCAAATCATTTTATTTCGACGGCTAGGTATGATTTTGAAACTAAATCGATTTCTATGGTTCTTAAAAAAATAATTCGGTTATCGGTTTAATCAAATGAACCAAGGTTATATCGTATTGTCAAAATTACTAATGTTATGTTGATTATTTTTATACCGGTTTAGTGTTCTATATTAACTTTATTTATCATACATGTGTCAAAATTACTTTTAAAAATTGTATGAATACTGAATAGCAATGCTATGATCATATATCTATATTTCATTTCAAAATACAATGAATATTCCAAACATAAAAAGAATCTCGAATCTTTTAAGCTTGGTTAAATCGGATAATTAATTAAACGAGCTAATCTTAATTCGGTTGGTGTTTGATTTTCATTTTTATTGGTTTTAGTCCAGTTTAATAATTTTCGCTATCGGATCAATCTAACCAACCCAATACTCATCGCTAATCGTAGTGAGATGGAATTGCTTAATCGTAGCTATGGTGATGAATGGAGGTATATTACCGTTGAAAATATATGTTAGAAAGGTAGGATGCTTGTGTTGGTTAAGCGTGAAACATCTAATCACGATTGATGCATTGCACTAGTTATGATTGATATTGTTGTAAAATTATTCGGGTAATCAATGGTTAATCAACATGTAAGCATCCTCTTACAAATGATCATATGCATTTACAATTTGATCAAGGGAAATATTATTCTAGACCTCTATTCATTTGTGATGGCGGCAAATTATGTACATATGATTTGTACAACTCTGGAGAGTATCGTGTTTAGATGGTTTCTGGATTCTAAGTGGTTTCAGTTTTGCTAGAACCTCACTTTATTTTTATGTGGAAACAATTCAAATTTGTAGTGAGAACATAGAGAGCACAATAATATGAATTATTGTCTTTATAAAGATTAGAGCTTTGCTACAACTCCTTTATGTGGAAATAACTCATATTTGTGAATAGAGAAAGAGAGCTCTGAAATATGAATTTTTGTCTTTGTATAGGTTATTGCTGTAGTGAAACTGAAACCATTATAATCAGGAACTATTATAAGATCGACATTCTTTCTAGAGTTGCATAAATGTACCTACATGATTTTCCATCATGGAAAATGAATAGAGGGTTTGGGTGATTTCTTTGATAAAACTTAAATGTTTAAAGGTGTGTGAAAATAGTAGTTTAAATATTTGTTAATTGTCGTTGGCTATAAATAATTCTATCGCAAATGTATGAATCAAAACTTTTTCTAAAGGTATTAATCTTAATTATCAATGTTGCATAGGCTGATAGGCATGCGATTGAAATGGAAAATACAAATAATATAAAAGCATCTAAATTTTATGCGTAAATTAACAACAAAAGCATTGAGAAGAGGATGGCCCTTATGAATTTTGCATTCTTTAACAGTATCATCAGCAAGAAATATGGTTGAGCCTCTCAGGTCTGAGTGAGGAGACAAGTTGAGGGTTAGATTTATGGCATGTTGAGTAATAATGAACTCTTAAGGTTTGTCTTCTCTACCAAGAATTTTTTCCAGGATGTTTCTGTTTAAGCTTAGGCTCTTCAAAAGAACATTCACCAATGTTGAGTTTATTGGAACCAAACCGATATGCAACTAATAAATTTGGTCAATTTCAAAAAAGTAACTAATTTGATCTTAGTGACCTATGAATTATCTTGAATTTGATCTACCAAGGCTTCATCATAATATACAAACATAATAACTCACAAAGCATCGGGCTTCGAACGAGAAATGGAAATATGGGAATATAAAAGCATCTGAATCTGGTCAGTTAAATTAACAAAAGAAGCATTGGGAAGAGGATGCACATTGACCTAACCATTTCCCTTACAAACTTGAAGTCCCTTAACATGACCATCAGCAAGAAGTATGGTTATTACCCTCGGGTCTGAGTGAGGAGGCAAGTTGAGTGTTAGGTTGATGACATTTTGGGCAATAGTTAAAGTTAAATTTCAAGGTGCCATCCGCTCTCAATTTTTCCTGTCCATGAAGTTTTGTTTAAAGCTTAGGTTCTACGAAAGAACATTAATGAATGTTGAACGTTAATGTGTGTGTGTGTGTATATATATATATATATGTATATATATGTATATATATGTATATGTATGTACACATATTTTATATTCAAACTAGTCCTTTACTTCGGGATCTGAAAACAAATTACTTTTTGAAATAATATCAATATACAACAAGCATACAAACTATGAACTACAACTAGGTCCTAACCTTCCGAAAAATTAATATAGAGATGCATGTCTCTCTGCAACGAGAGAGTGGACTATATTGAGATCACAGAACATCTATACCTTCTTTGCCTACTTTTTAATTATGAGTTATCTGAACCATCGATAACATAACAAATCACTTCGTATTTCGAAGTTGCAAAATCATTTACACTAATAATGATAAATATTTCAAGTCTATAATAATTTCCATTTTCAAATCTTTTCAAAAATCATTTTAAGATCATCGGGTTTAGTCCTCGAAGTTATTTCCATTTTATAAAATATTTTTATAAAACCATTATACAAATTGCTTTTGTATGATATCACTTAGAAAATTTCATTTCCAAATATTTCTATTTATTTAAATATTTCATAAACTTTTATTTATGAAAACCAACTTTGAAAACAATTCCATTGACGTGAAATTATTATAACTAATTGTAATAATTAAATGAGCCGATATTATTGCTAAATACTTTTTGGTAAAATTACGAAATAAATCACAAGATGTTAGCCTGCAATTATTTTTTACCCAATACATGCTTATGGATAATTAATTGCTCATAAACTGATCGAGCAATGTCAATAATTGACAAATAATAATCGATGCTCAAAAACTAATCGAACGCAATTTAAACAACCAAACAATTAATCAACAGCAATAGTAAATAGTAATGCATCTATTAAATAATAAACAATCAATATCAAATAGATTAATTATTGAATAATAATAAATCTACAAAGTTTATAATAGCAGAATGAAGATTTGTTGTGCTAATCAAATGTCACTAAAATTTTATGAATATTTTATACTTCGCTAAACGTGTGCATAAACTTCAGTAGTGTGTTATATTTGTTAACACGAATCTAACGACGAAATCCGCTGGTTAAGTGGATTATGTATGGTTCAGATAGACCTTTTTAAAGTTAATCGTTTTGAAGCTTATAATTATAAAAACTACATAAATAAAATTAATATATCTCATTCATGGCCCAAAGGCCAAAACGCATGCAAACCTGTGACCTGCTTCTCCCTTACGTGCACGTGCGCACCTACCTAAGACAACCAGCCACCTTGCCAACCACCGTGCCAACCGGGCTTGACTCGACTCATCGCTCCATACCCGACTTGATGCAGCGGAAATACGAAAATTAAATGAAACGGTGAAAATGGCAATCGGTGGATTGAAAATACTGCAAGACCCAAATTCGTTGATCCGAAGATACCGAATTCTATCTATCTCTGACACGTTGATCGCGCACGATACCGTGAAAGAAGATCTACAATTCTTCGATCGTTGGTCAAGCGCACTAGATTCCGCGAATTGGCTTCAACGATCGTTGATTCGAGCGCACTCGAATAACCGAAAGTGGAGATAGGAGATCAACTCAACTACCAATTTAATGAAAGCACAAAGCTAACAAAACAAGAGTTTATTCCAAAATCAACCACCTTACAACTGACCCGTCCATGCCTATTTATAGGCTTACAATATGTACACGACTCATCTGCGCGACTTAGCATAGGTCGGCCATGACCTATCAACGAACGACTCAACATCAGAGACAGGTGACTTAACAGACCTAAACGACCTAAAAACACACGGGTTACGACCTATACAACCCCACGACTTAACAGTTACAACACACAAACAATACACGACTTAAAAATAACACGTCTTAACGACTTAAAAATGACACGACTTAACACGACCTAAGTACAACACAGTACAAACAAAATTACACGACTTATGACTTAAAGTGGCTCGGCTCCAGAACGGCTTCAGCGACACACGGCCTGAGCGACTTAAGCTCTGAACGACATAAGGAGATGGGATGCGGCATAACATTGAGCGACCTAACATAGGTCGTAGCTTGATAAGGTCGTGGACGACCTATCTTGTCTTAACAACATGACATTTTATGCGACCTAACTAGGTCGTAGGTCGCTGGCAATGACAATAATAGTTTGGCTTGCTTAGTTTGCTTGTTAACTTGTAAGTCGCTAGGTCGTGGTTCTTTTAGGTCGTGACTCGCAAGCTCGTTAGGTCGCGAACTCAGTACAACTTCCCCCTCTGGTTCCCGGTTAGGTCGCAAGCGACCTTCATTGGCTTCCACTGTGCCATCTACGTTCCCTAACTCGTTACCCTTCACTCCGTTAGGTCGTGAACAACCTAAAGCTTCTTCATTTGGTCGTGAGTGACCTAAAACTTCTTCCTTAGGTCGTGAGCGACCTAAGTCTTGTGATTTTTTAGTTTGCGCTGCATCACGACTCCATCGCCACTAGCCACCAACACCTTCTACCTGCCACACTATGAAATACCCTCATGCACCATAGAACAACCATTCCCCATATGCAAGCATGTAATTGAACATATTATATAGAACTAAAGTGCAAATTCCTTCGGTGTGAATAGTAACCCAAAATCCAACATTTGCATGCACGCCACTTTGTTCCATCCACACATCCATGCATTAAATCACACACCCAAATGCACACATCCACCCTCGTATCTCTCTCTTCCTTCCACTAAATCACACATGGTCTTCACCGTTGGACTCAGAGTCGAAGGATGCTTAACCACCCTCATTCACCACCAACTGTCGGAACCTCCACAAACCACCGTTTTGAAAATGACGAGAACGAAAAACGTAGTCCATTCGATCCTCTACAACTTTCATGTTGACAACTTTGGCCAATTCTTAGTGTGGAGGAATTTATGTGAACTGTTAAATAAAGAGGAAAATGAGAAAATTTTCTTACTGTTGCATGCAAATGGTCCCTTAAAATGTTTCATGCATGCCCATTGTGTCTTGTATTTGCAGTAAAAATATAAAAGAAAAATGTGCAAGGTGTCCATGTTGTTTCCACATGAATGAATCAATGTGTATGAAACAATGTTTTATGCGTGTGTACAAATTTATGTAGAGAAGAAAGAAAGTGAAAGGAAGAAAAATGTAAATTGTGTTGCTCGGTATTCATGCTTTCATTTGCAGTGGAGAAGGGAAAAAAAGAAAAATAGGAAAAAGGAAAATGTTTTAGGAAAGGTCTGAATTCCCCCCTATTTGTATGTGAACGTATGTGTATATATAGGCGAAGATCTCTTAATGGCTAAGAAAACAAAGTACCATTATTTAATGCAAATGAACATCAACATTTAATGCAATACGGAAGAAGGACGAGAGATATTTTGTGTTTAAAGTTTTAATATTTAAAAGTTTTGCAATACAATGTTATGCAATATCTCATTGCGTATGAACGCGAATGATGGAAATTAAAATAAGATCACGCATAACAACGCTACGCTATCATAAAACAACAATAAAATAAATTGGTCAACCCATTCTGTAAAGTTTTAAAAGTAACAACGTTTGGCGCAAAATGTGTCAAATGAAAATATTTTTATTTTTCAAATTACAAATTATGGAAAAGTTATATAAATTAAACTAAAATGACATCATTAAAAATCAAGTGTAAATTTAAAACGTATCTTTTATTATAATTTAATTTCAAATATTTAACTAAATTAAATATTCAAATTTGATGACCCAAAAATAGGGGTCCTTATAGTCATGGTTATGTCTACAGAAATATATCTGATTTATATATGCCTAATTGCCCTGACACGTTGTTTTTTTTAGGGACATGTACTTTATTCATAAACACAGAAGACTACAAATACTTTCATAGTATGCCTCAATAAAACCTAGAATTCCCCCTAACCTAAACGAGTACATGGCCAAGAAAAATATTAGATACTATATTCGTATATAAATATTACAACAGACACAAGTATGCCCGAAATGAGTACCCGGTTCTAGTATTTTAATCTTTGTGATGGTACATCCATGTAGCATGACGTAATCCTGAATCATGTTTCACGGTATCCTCGGTCTTTTGAATTTTAGTGGAGTTTTTGTTGGCCTTTTGGACATTTTCAAAATCTTGATGCGACGGAGCCTGGGTATATCAAAAGAGGATGTGGACAAATAAATTCATTCACTAAAATTTATTCATTAAAAATAAATTCAATCACTAAAAAAAGCATAGATGGTTGCATCATGAGCTAGTTATGAAGAGTAGGTTTGATAAAGGAGGTGATATGCGCACATCATGAGTTGGTTATGCAAACATGAATTGATAATTAGGGAGGATGAACTTACAAGTTAAAGTGTAATGTGATAAAGGATCCAAACTAAGATTTTTCTTTCACTATAGCTATCTGATATTATGAATTGAAGCATGTAAAATGTTTGTGAACCTTTTTTAGCAAGCGAGCCTGCACAGAATTCGCCTGCACACTGAATTCGCCTTACTCAAAAATTGCCTATTTCGTCTCCTAGAATTCGCCTATACTCAGAAATTTCCCAACACACGCTTTTGATATTTTAGCAAGCGAGTCTGCACAAAGTTCAACATCCAATTCATTTCTCAAAAAATCAAACAAATAAATAAACCCAGTATTTGTTTAAAAGTAATAATCTGAAATAAAGCAATTAATTACCTTCTTCCTCACGTTTGCAGACTGCAGTAGTGCCTAACTGAGTTTATGTTCTGAAAATCAATCAAAAATCACTGATTCACAATGCAAACTAAAGTAGGATTTGTGGAGACTGCAGAAAGAGGATTGAGACTGGAGAAGGAGGACTGGAGGTTGAAATTGAAGTCGGAGTTGTTGACTGCCATTGGACAAGGCTAGAAGGGGGAGCGGCTGCGAGCGATGGGATGGGGATGAGAAAAGAATAGAAGACGCCTCCTGTTTTTTTTGTTTTGGGTAGGCAGCCGCCCACCCCAAAGGCTAAATAGATCCGTCTCTGACTGGAACATCAGGTCTTCATGCTGAATTTCATTTGCAACATGCGGTAGCTGCAGCACAAACCGGTTATTCATATTCCTGTTCATATAACAAATTGTTTACTAGATAAAAGTAGAAGTGCAAACTAAAATTGCACAATAATTGGATGCGTTCAGTTTTGTCATCCCAAGGGACTGTGGTGGCAAGAGAATCAATTATTTCGAAAGAATTGTACTTACAATTCAGTTATTATTGCATAATTTTTTTACTTGCATATAATTTTGAAGAAAAGACATATCATTGCATGGCTTTAGGTCGCGTAAGTAGTGTATTTTGAAAGGGAAAATTGATGATAAAGGCGCCTATTTCAACAACATACATTAGCTATTCAGGAGGCAACCTTTCAGCAAATGGCAACCAGAACTTCCCAAATGCACTTGCAAGAGAAGAACTGAACCTTCGCTTCTTTCATTTCAACAGAGACGTCGTGGCAAGAAGGATCGGTTATATAATGGCTGGAATCGGAACCATCAAAGATCTAACTCATAACAGGCTATTATGATGGCGAAGGGTGTACTCTATATAATAGGATGAATAAACTTGTAAAACATTTTTGAACATGGGGCACTTGTGGCCTAATGGATAAGGCGTCTGATTTCTAATCAGGCGATTGTGGGTTCGAGTCCCACCAGGTGTGAGGGTCTCCCATAGCCCAAATTTTTCTGCTCCGTCCTACACTTTTCTTTTTCGCCATCATTTACAACTGCCTCTTTTGCACTGTAAGATTCGATTGGGCAACTAAAAGTCGGGGCAAAAGGAAAAAAAAAGGTCGTTCATTTTTAATTCACTCGCGCTACATCTTCTCCATCGCGTAGCACACTACTCCCCTTAACAACCCAGAGCTACACTGCTGTAGTGGCAAGTGGACAGTTGCCATCGACCGATGACCCCAAACCCAACGTCCATGCAGTGTTGGTATGCTGCCCTAATTTCATTTTCATTGCTGCCCCCAGTTTATAATTTCAAAACTCGATCCATGTAACGACCCAGAATTTTTAGAAATTAAAAATTGAATATTTAATTAATTTTAAATATTAATAAGTGAATTTATAAGTCAAATAAATTTTTATTTGAATTATTGGATTTAATTGAATAATTAAATCGATAATTTAATACGTTAAATTATGGAAATAATTGATAATTGAGTTAAATATGATTGAAAATGATTTGTAAAATTTTATTTTATCATGTTAGAGTTAGAACAATATTTTAGAACTTTTAAAATCGAATTAAAAGTTAATTTGTGAAAATTGAATATTTTAATATTTAAATCGACTAGTGAAAATAGTCAATTTTTGAACAGTCTCAGAATTGAACGAAACCAGTTCCATTGGATCCGTAATAGTTAGTTATTCCCGGATTTCAAATTTCGTGTCAATCGGAGTTATTGTTTGATCGTGGCAGCTCGAAACGCATCGATTTATTTTTAATTTAAATTTGACGAGTGAAAATAGCCATTTTTCAAAAAGTCTCGGATTTCGACGAAACCAATTTCATCGGATCCGTAATGTGATATTATTGTAAGGTTTCAAATTTCAAGTCAATTGGATTTACCGTTTGTCCGTTACGAATTAAAACGCCTAGAAATCGACTTAAATCGGTTTAATTCAAATTGAGCGTTTATAGCCATAACTCGCACATACTTCCGAATTAGCTTCCGAAACCTGTTCCATTGTGTCCGGAACGCGGGATAAACCCTAGGTACGTCAGTTTCGGCGCGTAAATCGGAGTTCGGAATTTCCGGATGAATAGTGTCGATCGGTTCTCTATAAATATACCCACAACCTTCATAATTTTATAAAAAAAAATAACAAAACCCTAATTTTATAACCTAGCCGCCTCCACATCTATGCACGGCCAGAAATCACTCTCACTTCTTCATCAATCTCTCTCAATCCGTAAAGAATTACGCGAAGTGTTCAACACGGAAGTCGTAGAGCACGACGAGAGCTTCGATTCCATACGGTGATGATCGGAAATGGTGCAACGGAGAGGGAGCTATGGGGGGCCGTTCCCTACAGGTCGCGCACGCATTCCTAGGAGGAGGAGGGGGCCGAGCTTGCTGTCCTTCAGGCCGAGCATGGTGCTAGGGTAGGCGCACGCGTCGAGAGTCGCTGATCATGCTAGAGTTCGTCGGGATGGTGGATAAATGGAACCCTAATTTCTATGTATGGGTTTCTATATGTGCGGCTATTTCCTGTAGGGTTACGTGAGGGGGAAGAAGAAGGGATGGAGGGCTGTGATTTGCTTGGAGATGGATCCTAAGGCCAATAGTTGATGAAGGTTTAAATTAGTTTATTTAGTTGTAAATTATGAATATAAATCGTGTACAAACTTCAATAATTCATAACTTTTTCATACGAGGTCGAAAACGCGCGAAACCAGTTGCGTTGGAATCGTATGGACGAGCACTACGCGATGGAGTTGGTTTGGATTCGTTTGGAGTTAGCGAGAATTTTGGGTAAAATTAAACGTCCGTTTAATTTTATTCGAAATAAAAGCTAAAACGGAAATAAAATCAAGGTGAGAACTTCTCACTCAATCGAATCAGTTTCGATTTTATTTTAAATAGTTAGATTTAAAATATTTGAATGCATGTTTGAATGTTGATTGATATCTATTGATTGTTAAAATAGACATTATACGCCGTTAGTAAGCGGATGTTATTTAATAAAAACATATACCGCGAATATTTCATAAACAGTGAAATTGGTATTATATATAATATCAATATATATATATTGGCATATGTATATATTGGAGTTATTGATTTCCCGCATTTATTTGTTTAGCGGATGAGACCCTATTGCGCCGTCTATTAAGCGGATAATATTTAAATCCCATATACCGCGATAATTTCGTACTGGAGCGAAATTGGTATTGTGCTAATGTTTTTGGATGCAGGAAAACAGGTTGGAGGGATCCAACTGGATTCCTCAACAGTATTTATTTGATTTCAGATATTTTGATATTTGATGGACTATCATATCGATATATGATGTCGTTGTTGTCGTGATTGACTATTTGGTATGTAGCATCATTGGACCAAGTTTGGAACTTTAAAATGATTTTAAAGTGATTTTTGAAAATATACTGTATGTTTGGAAATTGATTTATTTTAAATAAATAAACGTTATAATTTTTAAAGTTATAAAAATTATGATTTTTGAGAAAAATAGTTAAAAACTGATTTTTGAGAATATGATGCTAATGATTTTATAAAATAGTTAATCGGGACTTTTGAATTTATTATGAAAAGTTGAAATATAGGATTTATAAAATTTAATTATTTTATGAATCAAAAGGATGAAGTTTTTAAAGGAATTTGAAGACGTTTTAAAAGCATAATATAAATTGAATTATATTAAGAGATTTATAAATGGATATTTATAAATTGAAATATGGACATTATAAAACGAGTTTTTATAAATGTTGGAATGAAGTGAAAATGAAATTCATTAATGAATGAAATTTATAGAATTATATAACGGTGAATGTAACAGCCCTAGTTTTTAGATATTTATTTTATTATTAATTATTTAATTTTAAAAATGTATTTATATAAATTGTGTTTAACAATATAGTTAATTATTTAATTTGAAGATATATTTTATAAAATTTTATATGTCAATAAAATTTAATATTAACTGTAAAAAAATTTAAGCTATGTTTAAACTGTAAAATTTCGCGTTTAAAAGACGCGTCAAATTTTAGGGTATAAAGCAACGTAATAAAACGTGTGTTTTTAAAATGTTATTTTACAGAAATTTTTGATATTTTGACTGCGTCTGTTTAACGTAGTGTAAAAAAATCGTGTTTCCAAATATTTTGGAGAGAAACATCAGTCAGTGATTTTATACCAAACATTATTTTATTATTCGTTAACTGACCGATTGATAAAATAAATTGTATTACATACGTTCATCCCTACATCAGTGCAAAATCAACCCCTGTGTACAAATCTTTTTGTTACCGTTCACATCTAAGAAAATCAACTCTCCCTCTTTTAAATTTCCGTTTCAGTTTTGATTTTTAAGTAACGTTCAAATCCCTCTCTGATATTTTTCCTTTGCACTTATATCAGCCATCAAACTTAAATCACGCATACATTAAATCCAGTTGTGTAACTGCCTAAATCTTATATCACACTGTTTAGTTTGCAACAAATGGGATATTAAAAGTTTGCATGTCTAAAGATAAATCAACGTATGCCTTAAACCAAGCTTTTGCGTTACAGCCAAGACATATTATTGGAAGCAAATTCCAACCTTTCCCATTTTCTGCTTGCAAATGGCTCTACCTTAAATCACGCATATAACACATTTACCTTCCTATAAACTAATAGCTCTCTCTCCCTTTGACCGTGCAACAGTTTAAAACATTCAAGTGCAAGGTTAGAAATTGTTAATTATTTGAAACGGTTAACATTTACCATTCTTATGTGACATGCTAAATCAGGGGTTTCCTTAATCACGTAATATACTCATTTACACTTGCCTCCGCATGTCAGTTTTCTTTCATAAATTAATTCTTAAGTCTGGCCATTTCATTTATTTTAATCAAACTAAATAAGGGATTTAAAGCATGCTGAAATCACGCATTCATATTTACATATTTTTAAACTTTATATGTGGTGTAACTCTCGGTCCCTCCCTTTATTTCATTCCTTTTGTAACTGATGTCATAAACCACTGATTGCTCTTCCTCTGATCTTGCCACAGATCATATTTTTCCAATTTTGCAACGTCCAAATACATTTGTAAACATATTTAATACAAATCAAAATTTATTTAAAAATAAATGAATCATCACACACGTATTCATATTTACACAGTTAAAAATAAAACTGATACTTAAGAAAAACAAATAAAACTGAGACAAATCAAATGCATGGTCCAAATATTTGTCAGTATAAAAATCAAGTTTTCTACTAGAAACGTTCGAACCTCTTACCTATTTTTAAAGAATAACTGATGCACTCCTTCCTTTCAGCCATGTAACTCACTGACTTTTGCATTCACACATATTTTCATACAAAGATTTAAACCACTATTTATCAACAAATCAAGGCTTGCAATTCTGGCATCTCGCATAAATTATAACTATTGATTTATCTCCTCCACTGATGTAGCTCATCAGTTACATTCAAACCACTATATATCTATCCCATTCCTTAAATCACGTAAGTAAAAGAAACTGATGCCTCAAAAATTAAGTTTTACTATATAACGTTCGAACTATGCACCTATTCATAGCCTATATACATATCAAAAGTACAATCACACATGAAAAAGCTCTTTAAAAACTGATGCGTTATCTACACTTATGATCCCCATGGAACTTCACAAACATCATCTATATTTACACCAGCTCTTTTTCCCTTCCACTATTCGCTCTGCCTTGCCTCCTTCTTGAGCCCGAGATCTATCAGGTAATAGCATTTTTTCCTTTCGTCCAGATTTGCTTCTTCTTCATTTTCTGATTTTCTTCATCACCTTGCTCGGCCTCCCCATGTTGTACGAGTTATGTCCATAATTATTGTGTGTAGATCTGTGACTTGTTGTCTAGGCTAGGAAGTTTGGCAAGTCTGCATATGATTATGATATAGATGTTATTAGTTTTAAGTTTTAAACTGGTAGGAACAGACAGTAATTGCGATTTGTTTTAAATTGATAACCACTAATACTTTCATAACTTTGTTCTTTTTAAATTGATAATAACAGATACTATTTGGGTTGTTTTAAAATTGTCAAGAACAGATACTACTTGGTTTTGTTTTAATTCTAATAAGAACAGATACTATTTGATTTTTTTTTTTTTTTTTTTTTTGTTTAAACTGTTAAGAACAAATGATATCAATTTTTGATTTAAACTGATAAGAACAGCTGCACCAAGTTTTTGTTTTTAAATTGATAAGTTGGTAAGTGCAGATGCTACTAAAATATTTTGTTTAACTAAGTAGTTGAAGTGCATAATTGTTCTTGTAATAAAGATATGTACTGAGTATTGCATGCCTCATGTTGCTCCAGTCTTCATTTCCATTTTGTTTGCCTATTTGTATTGCATTTTCTTGGCATTGACTTGTATTCAGTCACATTGCACTGTCCATGCATGATGATCCTCACTTTGCACTTTGAATTGTTGTATGCATTTGAGTTCACCCTCATTCGAATTGTTGCAGTCTTGTACAGGTATTAATAGCTTGTCCCTTATAACCTGGTTGCATTATTGATCCATTTTTTTTTTTTGACAGTCTGCATTAGTTGGTTTATTTGAGTTGGGTATTTTCACTTGAATTGGTCTTGTGGCAGTTTGCATGTCAAGTTGCACACTACTGTCTTATATTACTTTGATAAAATGTGAAATGTTACATGTTGCTTCGTACCATGCTTTAGTTGTCTGCATCCCATATCTCTGCTCTTACAATATGAACAGACCCTTGAAACCATATGTTATCTTGTTGTTCGAATCATAGCTTGATGTTATATATGTATGTAGATAGTGTGTCTGCTTGTCTGCATTGAGGTTGTATTCATATATACCTGCTACTGTTGCATTATTTGCTTCACTTGAGTTTTGTAACTGTAGCCTATTGGGTTCATTTTGAAACTTTGTATTTTCAAAATTTTTGATATGTTCAGTCTTCATATCCATTCCAGTTTACATTATCTAATATGTTTCAGTTTCATATCTATATTGCATCCATAATGTTGCACTTTGGTCTGGTCATTGTTTTCCTGGGTGTTGAAGTCTTCATCTCCATTTTATGTACTGTTAGTACTTCATCCCTGTTGTGCATGTCTGCATATTTAGTAATACATGCCTGCATATTTAGTTAGTATCAGCCTGGGTAGAAATGGGGAACAACTAGGTTTTAAAAAAAAAAAAAAAAAAAAGAAAAAAAAAAAAAAAAAAAGAAAAAAAAAAAAAAAAAAGAAAAAAAAAAAGAGAGAAAAAAAAAAAGAAAAAAAAAAAAAATCTGATGGTGAAGCTGAATTCTAGAAGTAAATATGAGTTAGAAGATAGTTGGGCAACACAAACATGGGCATCTGTAAGTATTCGGATAACAGAGAAATAGGGATAAGTGTTCACCAGTTTTGCATATGACCCGTAGATTTGACATATTTAACTCGAAGCAATATAGGTGCTGACTCGAAGCAACGACTTGCTTGGCCCGAAGCAGTTGAGTTTTTCTCAGGGTAAAAATTTTGGACACAGGGAAGTGTTATGTTCTATTCATGGCGTGAGTTTGCATGGGATACGAGTGTGCACATGTACAAAGTATAGAGTAGGAAAACTTCACCTTCTGTCAGTCAGCCTTTAGAAATTTTGTCGTAGTTTAGTGTTACCCGGTTCTCGTTTAGGGTATGTTTTGGTCACGGTACACGGTGGAGTGGTCGAGCAAAGCAAACAAACCCCGTTCTATTCTCATTTTCTTTGATCGTAAATTTTTAAGTCACGTATTCCATAATTGAAATTTTGTTCTAGATTTGAATCTACGTCAGAAGAATTTGATCGTTATTCTCTGTCGTGCTTTATCGGTGAATCATCGTTTTGTATTCAAATTTTCTGCAACTTTCAGGTGAGTTTTTCTCACCAGACATATGTACATATATTGTGTAAATTATCGCAAGTGTATGTGTAAACATTCTATTTAGATATTATCTGTCTGTAGTATGATGTAGAATGATGAACCCATTTAAATTGACATCTCATCAGTTATTTATCTGTTATATTATTTCTGCAGTTATATTTTTAATTGTTATTTATTGCTTAAATCACCACTGCAAGTTCCCTGTTAAATTTAGATTGTTGTGGGCTGAAATGATAGGCCTAAATGATGATTACTGTGCTATTATTATGTTAACTGTTTAACTGTTAACTTGGGATTGCGGGTTTGAAATGATAGAACCCGGGGTTTGTAAATTACGGATTGAAATGATATAAATCCGTATCACTTGACCTAGGCTAGAGAACTATATACAGGCCCGTGGTTCTTATAATATTTTCTGAAATATTTAAAATTATTTTGGAAGTTAAATATTTGATTTAATATCTTTAAAGGATTTTATATTGATTTTGAATGAGTTATAAATGTTAATAAATAAATAAATAAATATTTGAATAAAATTTTGGAATATAACTTATTTTGGAAATTCTGGATTTTTGAAAGGATAAGATTTCAGTTAAGAAATATATATATAAGTTATATTTGGAAATATTTATTAAGTTAAACAATCTACTAAAGCATTTAAATGCTGTCTTTTGAAATTGGACTAGTTTTACCCGTAACTTTAGGTAGCATTTCCTAAGTGCTATAGAATCTGGAATTTGATTGTTTTGAAATTTAAGGAATTTGATAAATTATATTTATGTTTAAGTTTTGGAGACCTTTAAGAGATGAGATTTATAACTGGATTTTTCTTAATAAATTTAAGATGAACATTCTAGTGTTAAGTAAATTTTGAAATTATTTAATGGCATAATTTTGGAGTTTTATCTATGGAATTTATGGGAATATTCAAGACGAAATAATAAACACTAATTTGTTGAAAGAAGAAATATCCAACCTTAGTTTTGAATATTAATACTCCAATTGGATATATATATATAGGAATTGAAATGGTCTTGGGAACATGAAGTGATATTTAAATTATGGTTTAAAATAAAGAAATATATTTGTAAAGCTATGTAAATTATCTTCTTTACAAAGTAACCATAAAGTTAAACCATTTATATCCAAACCATTTGTGTTTTGGGAGTTATGTTTTTTTTTAAAGAAAAATTTCCAATATATTATGGTTTAAAGGTATAATTCAAATATTTGGTTTCCAGATATTATAAATTTTAAGCAGTATGGTTTTGGAAAAGAATTATATTTGAATATAACGATATCATGTTGTTTTGGGTTTTAAATGATATCGTATTTATAGTTTTGAAATGGAAATGTTTATACTGGTTTTAAAGTATAAATTGTTTTTAAATGACCACGGGTTATAATAACGATGGGTTGGCAAAGAGACCGGGATCGGATATGGACATACTCTCTGTCGATACCGAAAACCACTTTGACCAACCGTGTACGCGGTGGAGATTCCAGAATGAAGTAGGTCGGTGGTGGCGTTTCCTGTAAGGTAAATACGTGGACCCGACTCCCGTGAGTTGGCATAAGGTGGCTAAAACAGGAGCAATTCCAGGCCAATGAGGTCATTCCTCTGATCGGACGCTCCTCTTCGATATTATACTATGATTTTGGATTGATTCGGTGGCCACCTCTATATTTTGATTTTGGGGAGTTAGTCCGAGGTGGGCGGTAACTGCGGCTACGCGTTTCCACCAGCCTGGATAGCAATTGGTATATCTACCCTGGCATTGCCTAGTTGTGCCGTGTCATCTACCATACCGAGCCTTGTACGAGTTTAGATTTCTCCCGTAGCCCGTGTGGTATCCTCTAGTTGCTTCCCGATCAGGAGGAGCTATGATATTGGATGGACTACTGGGACTATTACGTGTTAAGGTGGAAAATGTAAAGCCTTAATGCTATTTAAAAGTATGTTTATTTTATAAATAGACACTATTATAATAGCGCAATATACTACATAGTAAATAGTTTGACGGATCCTTAGAGGATGGGCGGTCCCAAGCATCCTTTAAGTTACTTGCTCTATATTACAGTACACTTGAATTAGCTTACATTATATAAGTATGTATGTCCTGACTCGAGTGTTATGTTTTATTTTTCGCTCGGGTCAGCCTGAGTTGCAGCTTCAATTTCTTCTCCGTAGCTAGGACACCCAGTAGATCATTCGCGCTGCTGGAAGTTGTTTCAGCCTTTATCTTTTCTGGAATTCAAGACTTTGAAGACTCTATCTCTATTTATGTCTTAAAATTTGTATTGAGGATTATAGACAATGTAAGTTCTGTTTTGTTGAAGTTATATCAGTGGCTTCATGAACCACTAAATTTTTAATTTCCGCTGCGAGATTCTGATATCTGTGTATGTGATTCTGTGATCTATTTATTGTATATTCTGAGTTTTGCCAAATTTATTCTACAACGCAGTATTTTGAACAATTCAAGTCCGACAATGTGCGGATGCGAATGGTTGAAAATATTGGGTCGTTACATTTGGTATCAGAGCTTTGGTTCTAGGCAAAACTTAGAATATATGGTAAATTGGATTTACAGAATCACCTTCATTAGAGATTGAACCATTCTCTTTTCGAGTTCTGGAACGTCCCCTACGGTTCCAAAGTTCATTCGTGTCCCTCACTTTTCATCTTCCTTAAATTCTGGAGTATTCCATAACTCCACTTCGAATGATCTTCATAGTACATTTGCGGTCTCGCCATTATTCTAATAAAGGGGTGAAACTCCTTTACCATTAGCATTGATTCACCGGAGATTTATATTTATCATTGGTTTATATGCTAGTATCTTTGGTTATTCCGAACTCTACCTCTTCGGATCAAATGTAGATTTACCCCAACCACATCGATCCGATTCTTTAAGTCACGGTTGACCCGGTCAAGGTTGTCCGCGATTATATAGACTTACCCAGTTTCCTTATTCTGATTTTTAATCACCGGATTTTCTGATTTCAACTCATCTTGAATTCTATTTGATTTGAGTTCATCAAAAATTTGAATCACTATCCTTGACTTGAAAGTTTTATTTCTGTATTTGAAAATAAAATCTAATATATATATAAGTATAATTTTCAGAACTCTATAATTAATTTGACTAGTTGTCAAGAGATAATAGTTTTGATTTTATATATGAGTTTGTAAGCCATGTGTTTTGTCATATATAAATAATTGAACTATAAAACAATGGTTACAAATAGAAATGAAGTTAAAACTAGAACTTGAGAATTAAACTTCCGATGATTTCAAACCTTGTATTTAAAGTTTAAAAGGATATAATAAGTATTTTCGAATAGAAATTTGTTTCCGAAATTTTTTAAAATCTAGTGCTTTTCTCTTTGTCGCTGGAAAATAATTTCGGTGATGACTGCAGCATCATCGACTTTCATTTTCGAGTTTCGAAGTGAAGGGACCACCCTGTAGTCTGGCTACAGTGTACCTTGAGATTTTTGATTTGAATTTCTAAAGTATGACTTAATATATATAATTTATATTTGATTTGACATATTATGTATATACATTTATTTATCTCTAAATGGTTTGAAGAAGAATCAGAAATTTAATTCTTAAGTTTTATCTTGAGGAATAATTTAATAAAAATAAATTTGAATAAGAAATTCCAACAGGAAATAATTGAATTTGAAAGTTTAGTTGTATAATACTCAATTCCATTCAATATAACTTACCTTGAGTTTCAAAAGTTAACAATGTAATTGGATAATATACATTATAAAAAGGGGATTTTATAATTAAAATTTAGGTGGTTATAATAAATGTTATACACTAAAATTTTAGTTGTAAAAGATAAATAGAGGTAGATATAGAAAAAGGAATTTAAGAAATTTATTCAAAGGAACCTAATAATCAAAGTTGATTTAACATGGAACCTTAAATCTAACTAAGAAATTCTAATTAAAGTTATTCCCTAAGTGAATAATTATGATTTGAATAGTTAGGACATATTCTAATATTGCTAAATTTGATAATTGAGATTTTGGGTTTCGGATAAAAATTTTTATTGAAGGAATATCTTATTTTTTTAAAATAGGTATTTCAAATAAAGTGGTTAGGATATTTGTTAAGAATTTAGAGTTAAGAAAATAATAAACTGATTAGGAATACTATCATATCTACTATAACATATTATCAGTGCTGCTATTCTAAAAATATAATGTTTGAAAATTTATAATTGAATAAATGAAGATTATTTTAAAAGGGTTATGATTTTAGTAGTATGATTTCCAAATGATAATATCTATAAATCGTAATGATTTTCAAAATATTATGATCTCAAATTTATTATCTTATTTTGTTTTGAACTATCTTTAAATGTCCTTGGTTTCCTTATCTGCTACGGATTGGGATGCTATCGCTTATACCAGTCTATTTAGAAATCTTTCTATAATCTTTGAGATCTTTGTTACTCATCGGGACCTGAGCACCGCTGAGCACCCATAGACTGACAGTCAAACTGAAGGGGTAAAACCAATTCTAGAGAACCTTCTTCGTGCTTCAAATCCGGAACTATCCGTTTAAGATTCTTGTCTATCTAGCTTATCTTCTTTGTTTCTCTTCTTTCGTTCCTTTTCGAGGACGAAAAGTTCTTAAGTGGGGGAGAGTGTAACAGCCCTAGTTTTTAGATATTTATTTTATTATTAATTATTTAATTTTAAAAATGTATTTATATAAATTGTGTTTAACAATATAGTTAATTATTTAATTTGAAGATATATTTTATAAAATTTTATATGTCAATAAAATTTAATATTAACTGTAAAAAAATTTAAGCTATGTTTAAACTGTAAAATTTCGCGTTTAAAAGACGCGTCAAATTTTAGGGTATAAAGCAACGTAATAAAACGTGTGTTTTTAAAATGTTATTTTACAGAAATTTTTGATATTTTGACTGCGTCTGTTTAACGTAGTGTAAAAAAATCGTGTTTCCAAATATTTTGGAGAGAAACATCAGTCAGTGATTTTATACCAAACATTATTTTATTATTCGTTAACTGACCGATTGATAAAATAAATTGTATTACATACGTTCATCCCTACATCAGTGCAAAATCAACCCCTGTGTACAAATCTTTTTGTTACCGTTCACATCTAAGAAAATCAACTCTCCCTCTTTTAAATTTCCGTTTCAGTTTTGATTTTTAAGTAACGTTCAAATCCCTCTCTGATATTTTTCCTTTGCACTTATATCAGCCATCAAACTTAAATCACGCATACATTAAATCCAGTTGTGTAACTGCCTAAATCTTATATCACACTGTTTAGTTTGCAACAAATGGGATATTAAAAGTTTGCATGTCTAAAGATAAATCAACGTATGCCTTAAACCAAGCTTTTGCGTTACAGCCAAGACATATTATTGGAAGCAAATTCCAACCTTTCCCATTTTCTGCTTGCAAATGGCTCTACCTTAAATCACGCATATAACACATTTACCTTCCTATAAACTAATAGCTCTCTCTCCCTTTGACCGTGCAACAGTTTAAAACATTCAAGTGCAAGGTTAGAAATTGTTAATTATTTGAAACGGTTAACATTTACCATTCTTATGTGACATGCTAAATCAGGGGTTTCCTTAATCACGTAATATACTCATTTACACTTGCCTCCGCATGTCAGTTTTCTTTCATAAATTAATTCTTAAGTCTGGCCATTTCATTTATTTTAATCAAACTAAATAAGGGATTTAAAGCATGCTGAAATCACGCATTCATATTTACATATTTTTAAACTTTATATGTGGTGTAACTCTCGGTCCCTCCCTTTATTTCATTCCTTTTGTAACTGATGTCATAAACCACTGATTGCTCTTCCTCTGATCTTGCCACAGATCATATTTTTCCAATTTTGCAACGTCCAAATACATTTGTAAACATATTTAATACAAATCAAAATTTATTTAAAAATAAATGAATCATCACACACGTATTCATATTTACACAGTTAAAAATAAAACTGATACTTAAGAAAAACAAATAAAACTGAGACAAATCAAATGCATGGTCCAAATATTTGTCAGTATAAAAATCAAGTTTTCTACTAGAAACGTTCGAACCTCTTACCTATTTTTAAAGAATAACTGATGCACTCCTTCCTTTCAGCCATGTAACTCACTGACTTTTGCATTCACACATATTTTCATACAAAGATTTAAACCACTATTTATCAACAAATCAAGGCTTGCAATTCTGGCATCTCGCATAAATTATAACTATTGATTTATCTCCTCCACTGATGTAGCTCATCAGTTACATTCAAACCACTATATATCTATCCCATTCCTTAAATCACGTAAGTAAAAGAAACTGATGCCTCAAAAATTAAGTTTTACTATATAACGTTCGAACTATGCACCTATTCATAGCCTATATACATATCAAAAGTACAATCACACATGAAAAAGCTCTTTAAAAACTGATGCGTTATCTACACTTATGATCCCCATGGAACTTCACAAACATCATCTATATTTACACCAGCTCTTTTTCCCTTCCACTATTCGCTCTGCCTTGCCTCCTTCTTGAGCCCGAGATCTATCAGGTAATAGCATTTTTTCCTTTCGTCCAGATTTGCTTCTTCTTCATTTTCTGATTTTCTTCATCACCTTGCTCGGCCTCCCCATGTTGTACGAGTTATGTCCATAATTATTGTGTGTAGATCTGTGACTTGTTGTCTAGGCTAGGAAGTTTGGCAAGTCTGCATATGATTATGATATAGATGTTATTAGTTTTAAGTTTTAAACTGGTAGGAACAGACAGTAATTGCGATTTGTTTTAAATTGATAACCACTAATACTTTCATAACTTTGTTCTTTTTAAATTGATAATAACAGATACTATTTGGGTTGTTTTAAAATTGTCAAGAACAGATACTACTTGGTTTTGTTTTAATTCTAATAAGAACAGATACTATTTGATTTTTTTTTTTTTTTTTTTTTTTTTTGTTTAAACTGTTAAGAACAAATGATATCAATTTTTGATTTAAACTGATAAGAACAGCTGCACCAAGTTTTTGTTTTTAAATTGATAAGTTGGTAAGTGCAGATGCTACTAAAATATTTTGTTTAACTAAGTAGTTGAAGTGCATAATTGTTCTTGTAATAAAGATATGTACTGAGTATTGCATGCCTCATGTTGCTCCAGTCTTCATTTCCATTTTGTTTGCCTATTTGTATTGCATTTTCTTGGCATTGACTTGTATTCAGTCACATTGCACTGTCCATGCATGATGATCCTCACTTTGCACTTTGAATTGTTGTATGCATTTGAGTTCACCCTCATTCGAATTGTTGCAGTCTTGTACAGGTATTAATAGCTTGTCCCTTATAACCTGGTTGCATTATTGATCCATTTTTTTTTTTTGACAGTCTGCATTAGTTGGTTTATTTGAGTTGGGTATTTTCACTTGAATTGGTCTTGTGGCAGTTTGCATGTCAAGTTGCACACTACTGTCTTATATTACTTTGATAAAATGTGAAATGTTACATGTTGCTTCGTACCATGCTTTAGTTGTCTGCATCCCATATCTCTGCTCTTACAATATGAACAGACCCTTGAAACCATATGTTATCTTGTTGTTCGAATCATAGCTTGATGTTATATATGTATGTAGATAGTGTGTCTGCTTGTCTGCATTGAGGTTGTATTCATATATACCTGCTACTGTTGCATTATTTGCTTCACTTGAGTTTTGTAACTGTAGCCTATTGGGTTCATTTTGAAACTTTGTATTTTCAAAATTTTTGATATGTTCAGTCTTCATATCCATTCCAGTTTACATTATCTAATATGTTTCAGTTTCATATCTATATTGCATCCATAATGTTGCACTTTGGTCTGGTCATTGTTTTCCTGGGTGTTGAAGTCTTCATCTCCATTTTATGTACTGTTAGTACTTCATCCCTGTTGTGCATGTCTGCATATTTAGTAATACATGCCTGCATATTTAGTTAGTATCAACCTGGGTAGAAATGGGGAACAACTAGGTTTTAAAAAAAAAAAAAAAAAAAAAAGAAAAAAAAAAAAAAAAAAAAGAAAAAAAAAAAAAAAAAAAAGAAAAAAAAAAGAGAGAAAAAAAAAAAAGAAAAAAAAAAAAAATCTGATGGTGAAGCTGAATTCTAGAAGTAAATATGAGTTAGAAGATAGTTGGGCAACACAAACATGGGCATCTGTAAGTATTCGGATAACAGAGAAATAGGGATAAGTGTTCACCAGTTTTGCATATGACCCGTAGATTTGACATATTTAACTCGAAGCAATATAGGTGCTGACTCGAAGCAACGACTTGCTTGGCCCGAAGCAGTTGAGTTTTTCTCAGGGTAAAAATTTTGGACACAGGGAAGTGTTATGTTCTATTCATGGCGTGAGTTTGCATGGGATACGAGTGTGCACATGTACAAAGTATAGAGTAGGAAAACTTCACCTTCTGTCAGTCAGCCTTTAGAAATTTTGTCGTAGTTTAGTGTTACCCGGTTCTCGTTTAGGGTATGTTTTGGTCACGGTACACGGTGGAGTGGTCGAGCAAAGCAAACAAACCCCGTTCTATTCTCATTTTCTTTGATCGTAAATTTTTAAGTCACGTATTCCATAATTGAAATTTTGTTCTAGATTTGAATCTACGTCAGAAGAATTTGATCGTTATTCTCTGTCGTGCTTTATCGGTGAATCATCGTTTTGTATTCAAATTTTCTGCAACTTTCAGGTGAGTTTTTCTCACCAGACATATGTACATATATTGTGTAAATTATCGCAAGTGTATGTGTAAACATTCTATTTAGATATTATCTGTCTGTAGTATGATGTAGAATGATGAACCCATTTAAATTGACATCTCATCAGTTATTTATCTGTTATATTATTTCTGCAGTTATATTTTTAATTGTTATTTACTGCTTAAATCACCACTGCAAGTTCCCTGTTAAATTTAGATTGTTGTGGGCTGAAATGATAGGCCTAAATGATGATTACTGTGCTATTATTATGTTAACTGTTTAACTGTTAACTTGGGATTGCGGGTTTGAAATGATAGAACCCGGGGTTTGTAAATTACGGATTGAAATGATATAAATCCGTATCACTTGACCTAGGCTAGAGAACTATATACAGGCCCGTGGTTCTTATAATATTTTCTGAAATATTTAAAATTATTTTGGAAGTTAAATATTTGATTTAATATCTTTAAAGGATTTTATATTGATTTTGAATGAGTTATAAATGTTAATAAATAAATAAATAAATATTTGAATAAAATTTTGGAATATAACTTATTTTGGAAATTCTGGATTTTTGAAAGGATAAGATTTCAGTTAAGAAATATATATATAAGTTATATTTGGAAATATTTATTAAGTTAAACAATCTACTAAAGCATTTAAATGCTGTCTTTTGAAATTGGACTAGTTTTACCCGTAACTTTAGGTAGCATTTCCTAAGTGCTATAGAATCTGGAATTTGATTGTTTTGAAATTTAAGGAATTTGATAAATTATATTTATGTTTAAGTTTTGGAGACCTTTAAGAGATGAGATTTATAACTGGATTTTTCTTAATAAATTTAAGATGAACATTCTAGTGTTAAGTAAATTTTGAAATTATTTAATGGCATAATTTTGGAGTTTTATCTATGGAATTTATGGGAATATTCAAGACGAAATAATAAACACTAATTTGTTGAAAGAAGAAATATCCAACCTTAGTTTTGAATATTAATACTCCAATTGGATATATATATAGGAATTGAAATGGTCTTGGGAACATGAAGTGATATTTAAATTATGGTTTAAAATAAAGAAATATATTTGTAAAGCTATGTAAATTATCTTCTTTACAAAGTAACCATAAAGTTAAACCATTTATATCCAAACCATTTGTGTTTTGGGAGTTATGTTTTTTTTTAAAGAAAAATTTCCAATATATTATGGTTTAAAGGTATAATTCAAATATTTGGTTTCCAGATATTATAAATTTTAAGCAGTATGGTTTTGGAAAAGAATTATATTTGAATATAACGATATCATGTTGTTTTGGGTTTTAAATGATATCGTATTTATAGTTTTGAAATGGAAATGTTTATACTGGTTTTAAAGTATAAATTGTTTTTAAATGACCACGGGTTATAATAACGATGGGTTGGCAAAGAGACCGGGATCGGATATGGACATACTCTCTGTCGATACCGAAAACCACTTTGACCAACCGTGTACGCGGTGGAGATTCCAGAATGAAGTAGGTCGGTGGTGGCGTTTCCTGTAAGGTAAATACGTGGACCCGACTCCCGTGAGTTGGCATAAGGTGGCTAAAACAGGAGCAATTCCAGGCCAATGAGGTCATTCCTCTGATCGGACGCTCCTCTTCGATATTATACTATGATTTTGGATTGATTCGGTGGCCACCTCTATATTTTGATTTTGGGGAGTTAGTCCGAGGTGGGCGGTAACTGCGGCTACGCGTTTCCACCAGCCTGGATAGCAATTGGTATATCTACCCTGGCATTGCCTAGTTGTGCCGTGTCATCTACCATACCGAGCCTTGTACGAGTTTAGATTTCTCCCGTAGCCCGTGTGGTATCCTCTAGTTGCTTCCCGATCAGGAGGAGCTATGATATTGGATGGACTACTGGGACTATTACGTGTTAAGGTGGAAAATGTAAAGCCTTAATGCTATTTAAAAGTATGTTTATTTTATAAATAGACACTATTATAATAGCGCAATATACTACATAGTAAATAGTTTGACGGATCCTTAGAGGATGGGCGGTCCCAAGCATCCTTTAAGTTACTTGCTCTATATTACAGTACACTTGAATTAGCTTACATTATATAAGTATGTATGTCCTGACTCGAGTGTTATGTTTTATTTTTCGCTCGGGTCAGCCTGAGTTGCAGCTTCAATTTCTTCTCCGTAGCTAGGACACCCAGTAGATCATTCGCGCTGCTGGAAGTTGTTTCAGCCTTTATCTTTTCTGGAATTCAAGACTTTGAAGACTCTATCTCTATTTATGTCTTAAAATTTGTATTGAGGATTATAGACAATGTAAGTTCTGTTTTGTTGAAGTTATATCAGTGGCTTCATGAACCACTAAATTTTTAATTTCCGCTGCGAGATTCTGATATCTGTGTATGTGATTCTGTGATCTATTTATTGTATATTCTGAGTTTTGCCAAATTTATTCTACAACGCAGTATTTTGAACAATTCAAGTCCGACAATGTGCGGATGCGAATGGTTGAAAATATTGGGTCGTTACAGTGAAGTTATAAATGGAAATTTTATAAACAGTAGGTTTATAAAATTTGTAAAGTTCAAAGGAACGATTTTTGCAAATAAATAAATCATAAGTGTTTGACTTATAATTTGGACTTTTGGTTTATAATTAAAATTATAAATCGAATAAGTTAATAAAGAGATTTATAAAAAGGAAGTTTTTATAAATAAATAGAAATGGAATTTATAAACGTTGTTTTATAAATTCGCAAATGACTTATTTTAATAAGAAAATTGTTGAAACCTATTAAAGGAGTTATATTCACATTTTTAAATAGTGAATAATCCTTTGAATTAAAATGAATAAAAGGATGAAATTGTTAATGAAGTTTATTCACATTTTTGAATAGTGAATAACACGTTAAAGAAAATTGTTTGAATGTGAGTGTTTTAAATAGAATTAAAATGATCTAATGATGTTTTAATTGTGTTGAGATTCGAAACCATAGATTTCAACATTAATTGTTGAAATAGACGTTTTCGAGAAATGAAAAGGAAATAGTGGACTATAACACTGTTGTTATAGTAAATGATTTCCGAAAGGAAATGTTTTGTATAGTATTGGGATTTATATATCTATTTTAATTTCGAATCCCTATACTAGTGATTTTGGGTTGTCGTAACAATGTTTTACGTAACATTCGTTTTGGCCCAAATAAATATGTTTAAGAGAATGATTTCCTTAAAGAATGAAATATATACTTAATTTCGATTTAAGTATATTGAATATTTTCCAAGTGTTGAAAATAAATAGAATTTGTGAATTACTTATGAATAAATAAGTATGGAAATGTTTTTCCCATGTGAAATGAAACGTTTAGAGAATTTATCTTTTTGAAGATAAATTGAAAAGAAAATTGAAATGAATAATTGAAATCGAATATTCATTGATATCTTGGAATTATAAATTCGCTAAGGAATTTATAAAAGAAAGTGAAATTGGTTTAAAAATAAATATTGATTTATTTTTGAAGTATTGAAATTTAATATCTAGTGAAGATATTTTGGAAAATAAATAATTTGGAAAATTATTTGGAAACTGGTGATGTGTGCATATCCAGTGATAGTTCAATAACCGACTATCAATATTTCCCTTTGAATGGGTAATTGATATGATTTGTTGAATGTGAATGCCACACTTATTTTTAAATAAGCACTCACTATTCGGGTTAACCGGGAAAGGACCATGGGGTCGTATAACCCATTCCGAATATGTGATACGTCGTTATAATTGCATTGAAGATCGGTGTTGAAGACCCGGTATTTGCGAGAGCGATAGGATGACCTGTCGATTTACTCTGCACCGAGTTGCTCCGGTATAGAGTTCTCCATATGTGATGGTGAATCCGATCAGGATTGTGAATATCCGGATTGCAAGGACTTCTTTGTAAGTGCCTTCGGTTTTGTTCGAGCCCGGAACAGACTTGTATGGATTGTGCGTCTGACATTACAAATTGAGATATAAAGCCGATTTCTTTCAAATATATTTCTGTTGGTGGCGGAGAATTTATTCTTTTAGCTTAACACCCTTCTCTGAGACGTACAAGCTCAGAGGTTATATAGTTGAAGTTATCAGCGATATATTCCCAATTTGGTAATGTGATATGCTGAGTGATGCTGAAATGATCATTGTGTTGATTATTGTGATAGGATCGTTTATTTGATCGTCTATCTTGGTGATCATTGTGTTTATCATTTGTTGACCCAAAGCATAGCTTTTGTATAAAGTATGTTTTTGTGGACGTGACTTCGTCGAGCCTCACACCCCGGAAATGGTCAAAACAGGAAAGATGCGGCAAGGTTATGAGGGGTAGCACCCTTTAGGGTATGTACATTTCCTTCTGGATAGAGGTTGTATCATGGTATGGAGCCCAGATATTTAACCTATGTGGTTACTACGAATTTATTACTTTGTGGTTGTTGGTTTTCGGGATCCCGTGAGAAAGGTCGTTTACGATTGGGGAATGGCGTGCTCGTGTCAGTAGTTACCCAGTTAGGGGTAACCCGGCCTTGTGTTGGCAGAGTTCCGGTTTGGTTCTCGGGGATGTCTTTCCAGAGGCATTCTCATGTGGCAATGGGAAGTTCCTTGGCCTGACCATTTGTTGGAAATCCAAAGAAACAATACGAAACTTGTACGGTATTAGTTGTAGAACCTGCTATTCACTTATGGTGGTCACCACTGTTTGGATGGTAGCTATAGTAGGCATACGATAATGGTCGTATGTTGGCTAAGATTTATATTCTACTTTCAAAATGAATTTTTCCTCTACACTATGCACTAGTAATAATATCAAATGTTATTTTAAATGCGTATCAAGCATCTTTGACTATCATAAGGAGAAATCTCCTCCGATTCTGCGTTTGCATGTGTGTGTGTGCGGGAGGCCTTATGGTAGTCTCATTTTTAAAAAGCATTGCGAATTGAATTTAAAAATATTCCTCTATTTTTGATTTTAAAGATAAATAAACTGTTTTGAGTTCTCACACCAGTCACATGACTGACTTGGAGTTTATTGTTTTCCTTCCTAAACTCTGGGTGCCCACCAATTTCCACACGGGCAGTCAAGAGTAAGGTTTATCAGGATATTCTGGATATTCTGGAGTTGCTGGAGGCAAGCTGGATGGCATGGCGTATTACTTATATAGTATTTATTTTTCCGCTGCACTATTTGTTGTTGTTGTTGTACACTCTGATGATATGATGTAATGAAATGAAATGTAATAACTGACATAGTTCTTTGTTCAAAGATTATTCATTTGTTATTATATGTTGTTCCGCTGCGAATTGTGAGATTCTGATGTGATTCTGTTGTGTTCTGTCCGTCCTATTTTCTTCTGTTTTTCTTTTTCCTCTATTCTCTTTTTCTTCTATTTTAAAAAAATTAAAATTTTCTGTGTTCTTTTCCTCTCCATCTTCTACCTTTTTCTCTCTTCTTTTCTACGTTTTCTTTTCTTAAATTTTTCTTAAAAACCCTCAGTGTTCGGTTTTCCGTCGTTCGATTTCTCGGCAGTCGATAAAGTGAGTGTCGATGTCGAATTTTCGGAAGACGAAGAATCGTGTCCTGACAATCCATTACCCTAATTTTCAATTACAAATGTGTTTTAAGGCGCATATAAATTATGGCATTCTAAATTATTATGCAAACATAGGGTGCACTTTAAGTTTTACCTAGTAAACAATTTGTTATACGAGCATGTTGTAGCTGTAGCTACCACATGTTGCAGGATTTACATGTTATGGTCATAAATGTGTCAAAATTACTTTTAAAATTTATATGAATACTGAATAGCGATGTTATGGTCATATGTCTATATTTCATTTAAAAATACAATGAATATTCCAAACATAAAATAAATCTCGAATCTTTTAAGTTTGGTTAAATCGGAAAATTAATCAAACCAGCTAACCTTAATTCGGTTGCTGTTTGGTCTTCATTTTTATTGGTTTTAGTTCAGTTTTATAATTTTCACTATCGGATCAATCTAACCAACCCAATACTCACCTCTAATCGTAGTGAGATGGAATTGCTTAATCATAGCTATGGTGATGAATGGAGGTGTGTTACCTTTGAAAATATGTCAAAAAGGTAGGATACTTGTGCTGGTTAAGCGTGAAACATGTAATCACGGTTGATACATTGCACTAGTTATGATTGATATTGTTGTAAAATTATTCGGGCAATCAATGGTTAATCAACATGTAAACATCCTCTTACAAATGATCATATGCATTTACAATTTGATCAAGGGAAATATTATTCTAGTCCTCTATTCATTTGTGATGGTGGCAAATTATTTACATACGATTTGTACAACTCTGGAGAGTATCGTGTTTATGATGGTTTATGGATTCTAAGTGGTTTCAGTTTTGTTAGAACCTCACTTTATTTTTATGTGGAAAGAATTCATGTTTGTAGTGAGAACGTAGAGAGCACAAAAATATGAATTATTGTCTTTATGAAGGTTAGAGCTTTGCTACCACTCCTTTATGTGGAAATAACTCATATTTGTAAATAGAGAAAGAGAGCTCTGAAATATGAATTATTGTCTTTGTATAGGTTCTTACTGTAGTGAAACTGAAACCATAATAATCAGGAACTATTATAAGATCGACAATTCTTTCTAGAGTTGCATAAATGTACGTACATGATTTTCAATCATGGTAAATGAATAGAGAGTTTGGGTGATTTCTTTTGATAAAACTTAAATGTTTAAAGGTGTGTAAATAGTAGTTTAAATATTTGTTAATTGCCGTTGGCTATAAATAATTCTATCGCAAATGTATGAATCAAAACTTTTTCTAAAGGTACTAATCTTAATTATCAATGTTGCATAGGCTGATAGGCATGCGATTGAAATGGAAAATACAAATAATATAAAGCATCTAAATTTTATGCGTAAATTAACAACAAAAGCTTTGAGAAGAGGATGGCCCTTATGAATTTACATTCTTTAACAGGATCACAGCAAGAAATATGGTTGAGCCCCTCAGGTCTGAGTGTGGAGACAAGTTGAGGGTTAGATTTATGGCATGGTGAGTAATAATCAACTCTTAAGGTTTGTCTTCTCTACCAAGAATTTTTTTCCAGGAAGTTTCTGTTTACGCTTAGGCTCTTCAAAAGAACATTCATCAATGTTGAGTTTATTGGAACCAAAATTAATAAATTTGGTCTATATACTTCTCAATACTCTCATTCTTTTACCGTTATGTTTATGTTTTTTCCTAATTTACGAAGGGTACTTTCAAGAAGATACCTGCTTATAATAAGCATTAACAAAATTTTGATATTTTCTTAGAGCTGTGGAGATATTTGGTAACGTAATTGGATTTAAACTCTGTGCAGTGGTAAAACGCCAGGCTGTTGACGACAAGGTCGGCAGTTCGATCCCTGCCTCTGGCATATTAAACTGTGCGCCATGATGATTCTTGCAGACTTGTGTGCTGCCTACTTTGTAAATATAAGTACCCAGTTTCAAAAAAAAATATTAGAATTCAATGTAATTTTTTTAGTATATACGCAGTTGGTGGTTATAGTTGGTAATTAAACCTATATTAATTATTACTTACTTTTAGATTATCTGAGCAGGGGAATGCTTCTAAATTTTTTACTGAAACCTGCATGCTTTTTTGTTAATATTTCCATGTTTTTAGGTAGTAAGATATTGCGTTTGGGAGCACTAACATACTTTCATGTTTAATTTAAAAATTTAGGAGAATTTTACTTTTGGAATTCTTAGGAGAATACCATTAACTATTGGGATGTAAATATTGTATTATATATTATAATTTGCGTAACATACATACATATTGCATTTGTAGGTTAAATTCTACTCCAATTTTTTACATAAGATTGTTTTGATATTTGTATATTATTTCTATGTATTATAATAGCATAAGTAGCATGTGTTAAAATGGAAAAGATGCGGTCGTGTCTATTATTTCTGCGTACTTCCAAAGGTCATGAGAAAGGTGATGTAAGCGACCATGAGGGATATTGTCCCCTTAAGAAAGCGAACATCACAATGTCTTTGGTTGGGATGATATGGTAGTTAGAGATGGAAATATTTGGTTAAACCAACAAAATTTGGTATGATTTTGAAACTAAATTGGTTTCTATGGTTCTTAAAAATAATAATTCAGTTATCGGCTTAATCAAATGAACCAATTATATCATATTGTCAAAATAACTAATCTTATGTTGATTATTTTTATACTGGTTTAGTGTTCTATATTAACTTTATTTATCATACATGTGACAAAATTACTTTTAAAAATTATATGAATATTGAATAGCAATGCTATGATCATATATCTATATTTCATTTCAAAATACAATGAATATTCCAAACGTAAAATAAGTCTCGAATCTTTTAAATTTGGTTAAATCAGATATTAATCAAACCAGCTAATCTTAATTTGGTTGGTGTTTGGTTTTCATTTTTATTGGTTTTAGTTCAGTTTAATAATTTTCACTATCGGATCAATCTAACCAACCCAATACTCACCCCTAATCGTAGTGAGATGGAATTGCTTAATCATGGCTATGGTGATGAATGGAGGTATATTACCGTTGAAAATATGTCAAAAAGGTAGGATACTTGTATTGGTTAAGTGTGAAACATCTAATCACGATTGATACATTGCACTAGTTATGATTAATATAGTTGTAAAATTATTTGTGTAGTCAATGGTAAATCAACATGTAAACAACCTTTTTCAAATGATCATATACGTTTACAATTTGATTAAGGGAAATATAATTCTAGTCCTTTATTCATTTGCGATGGCGGCAAACTATGTACATACGATTTGTACAACTCTGGAGAGTATCGTGTGTACTACAATTTCTGGATTCTAAGTGGTTTCAGTTTTGCCAGAACCTCACTTTATTTTTATGTGGAATCGAACACATTATATAGGACTAAAGTGCAAATTCCTTTGTTGTGAATAGTAACCCAAAATCCAACATTTGCATGCACGCCACTATCTTCCTTCCACACATCCATGCATTAAATCACACATCCAAATGCACATATCCACCCTCATATCTCTCTCTTCCTTCCACTAAATCATGCACCGTCTTCACCGTTGGACTCAGGGTGAAGGATGCTTCACCTGGTACTTTCAACTCCAACCACCCTCATTCACTACCAATCGTCGGAACCTCCACAAATCACCGCATTGAAAATGACGAGAACGGAAAACGTAGCCCATTCGATTCTCTACAACTTTGATGTTGACAACTTTGACCAACTCTTAGTGTAGAGGAATTTATGTGAATTGTTAAATAAAGAGGAAAATGGGAGAATTTTCTTACTGTTGCATGAAAATGGTCCCTCAAAATGTTTCCTGCATGCCCATTGTGTCCTGTATTTGCAGTAAAAATATAAAAGAAAATTGTGCAAGGTGTCCATGTTGTTTCCACATGAATGAGTCAATGTGTATAAAACAATGTTTTATGCGCGTGTACAAATTTATGTAGTGAAGAAAGAAAGTGAACGGAAGAAAAATGTAAACTGTGTTGCTCTGTATTCATGCTTTCATTTGCAGTGGAAAAGGAAAAAAAAGAAAAATTGGAAGGAAAATGTTTTAGGAAAGGTGTGAATTGCCCCCTATTTGTATGTGAATGTTTTTGTATATATAGGCGAAGATCTCTTAATGGCTAAGAAAACAAGGTAGCATTATTTAATGCAAATGAACATCAACAATTAATGCAATACGGAGGAAGGAGGAGAGACAATTTGTGTTTAAATTTTTAATATTTAAAAGTTTTAGAGTATAATGCTACACAATATCTCATTCACGTATGAACACGGAAGACAAAATTTAAAGTAAGATCGCGCACAACAATGTTACACGATCACAAAACAGTAATAAAATAGATCGATTTACCCATTCTGTGAAGTTTTAAAAGTACCGACATTTGGCGCAAAACGTGTCGAACGAAAATATTTTTATTTTTCAAATTAAAAATTATGGAAAAATTATATAAATTAAACTGAAATGACGTCATAAAAATTCAAGTCTAAATTTAAAACGTATCTTTTATTATAATTCAAATTCAAATATTTAAATAAATTAAATATTCAAATTTGATGACCGAAAATGTGACGCCCCACCTCTATGCTCACAATAACAAAGAGTATTAAAGGAAATACTGCCTGTTATCATGAAGAAAAAGGCTGGATAGGAGCGGCCATCCATACTTAGGCCTTACACTAGTATTGGTTATCTCGATAGGAGTAGTATATTTTTTTTTCATCTCTTATTTATTTACTCCCATCGATATATCCAATTCCAGTATAAAACGAACTACGATGGTTCATAATAGTTTAGGACAATAAATATAATAATAACACAGATCACATAAATGCGGAACACAGATAAAACAAAAAGTCTCATATATATAATAACTGATGTTAGTTACAATACATGTGATACAATACATATGATACAACTACAACTGTCAACTCTGAAAGTTACATATACAAGTACATTATCATAAATAATATACATGAATATACAACATCCTATACTAAGACAACGACTACTCCAAAAAGTATGAAAAACTTCATAGCTCTAGCAGCAACCCAAAGTAAAATATCAATAACCTGTAAATACTCAGTCTGACCCGAGTATTAAATTCAAAAGAAAATAATACACGGGTCAGTCTAATTCAGACTCGGTTATTAGTGCACAGAAGCAATAATAATTAAATAACGAATAGACGATAGTCACAATAAATCTCGTCTATCAGATCCTTAAATAAAGAAATCGGACAACAATAAATATAACACGTAATAGTGTTAAACAACAAATCAGCAAATTCAAATCATCAACAAAGATAAGTGAAAAGAATATCGATGAAGATAATTTAAAAACATCATAATTGCATAAATGGCAATTAACAACAAAATGATCAAATCAACCAATCAAAATACAACTCCAAAACATAATGTAATATCAATTAAAATCAATGCTATGCGGCTGCAGTACACGCACGCGTGCACTACCTCGCCACTGCAGCGTTGAAAATAGAAAACAGCACGAGGTCAAATCCGAGCTACAAACTGGATTCTACTCAAGCGTAATTAAAAGAACAAATCCCAATGTAATTAAGTGGTCAAGACAGCTAATTCATATTCAAGCTGCCTCAACACAACTGTAAATCAACTCAAGTACAAAATGTACCAATCACAAAAACACAAACGAGTGAACTGGCCGAGACAGCTACAGGGGAAGACATGGACAATGCACAATGATTACACTTCAAATGAACTAATGCAAAGTGAAGTATACATCAAAACCGAGTGCAAATGAAAAATGCAATGCTTCAGTTTCTAACAAGTGACCAAGTGCAAATGTTCAAACAGCTAATAAAGACAGAGGTCAAGCTAATGTTACATGAATACTGGCAACAAATTGGTGCAAATACAACCTGCAGCTATACACAATGGCATATGACCAGAAGCAATGCAAGTGAGACCAAACAAACAATTCCACAGTCAAGTGAAGCAAAAGAGCAGCCTCGACATCAAAGAAGTAAACCCAAATATATGAAGCAGTGCAACAATATGCACTAGTGAAACATGTGCAACTGACACAAATGCTAAGGGTCAACTGGGCACACAACTACAAGTATGCAGTAGCAAAAAAATCCAGACCAATATCATAATGAAAACTCATGTCACAAGTGCAGACGACATTTGAATACATTGAAATTGAATGAACCAGACTCAAGACTATGCAGTGACACCAAAGACAGTGTATCAGTCAGAGGTAAAACACAACAAATGGTCACTTTTATTTTTTCACAGTAGATAATATGAGGAACACGGCCAGTATCGAGTTTAAGTTACCAGAAAACTTGAACCAGAGACAATAATTCAAATGAAAACGGACAGCAAGCTCAAGGTGGATAATGTGAGTACAGACTCGAGTGAATTGAAGTAAACAATTTTAACAAGTGCACCAAACAGTAACAGTGCAGTTCGAAGTCAAAATAGCAAGAGGTACAAGACCGAAGTCAGATAACATGAGGAACAATGAATTAACAAAGTTAATGTCAGAGTTCAAATGCCAGAATTTCACAGTCGTGTGGCCAAAGTGATATATCCTAACAGAATATCTAAAGTGACCGAAGTCATGTAACAACAGGTTACAAACTCAACAAAAGCCAAATTAAGAAACCGTAGTCAAAACTCAAATCAAGCTTTATCACAGTTTCTAATCAAATCAATGCAGAAGTTTTATGAGTGAAAAACGAATGCAACTAGAAATCCGACCCAGACAAATAAAATTATCAACATCGGAACAAAGTCGAACGGAATCGACACGTTCAATAAAATCAATACAACTTTTTCAACCCAAAGCCGCTAGTCAATCAAGTGTTCAAAAGCCAACAGAGAATTCAAAACATCAGGGAAATCAAAATCGAAATAGAGATGACAGAGAAGATCAAACAGTTCAAAATCATCATCGAAACCAAAATCAACTATCGTCGCCTAGTAATGAATTAGATGTGAGGGTCACTGACCTTTGCCACGAATTGGTGCAGCCGGGTTCGAACTGCAGAAAAGTCGAAGCCGTGGTCCTCACGAGACGAACGATCGGCACAAGCAAGCAGCGAGAACATCTTTTTGATCGATCCACATCAAGCGGCGACCACGAATGTCACAAAGCCCTAATTTTTATCAGAGAGGAATGAAGAAGCAAGGTGCCATTTTTTTTCTTTTCGATTTAGGGTTTTCGACGAAAATGAATACGAAGCCGCCACTAATATTCGTTCGTAAGTTTGCTTTAGGGTTTGAACGAAGAGGAAACCAAAATGAATTGGGTTATCACCTTTGATAACAATCACGGCATCAAAACGAATGAAGCATGGCCCAATTATTTAACTGAAGCCCGCAAAACACTTATCAATTCTCAAAAGAATTTAAACCCGATTAAAAAATCCTAACAGCAATAAGCTATTATCCAGCAGAATTAAATCGTCTAATGACGATAATTAATCGTTATAAAAATCCGGGTTGTTACAGACTCCCCTCCTTATAAAAATTGCGTCCCTGGAATTTTCATAGTTAAGGTCGTCACTAACAATTATTTCTCAAACATAAACTAGTTAAGCTAGAAAAATAAAGGTCGAGAATTCAAACGCCATAGAAATCTTTTAATTACATAAAAGAAATTCAGAAATTCTCAACAAAATTTAATTATCGATATGAAAATTAGAAGACAACAAAATCTAATTATGAACAAGGATAATTAGGAAACACAAACCTCAAATCAACAAATATTTAATTATCAAAAACGATAATTAGAAACAACAAATATTCGATTATCAAAAACGTTAATCAAATCTCAAATCAACAAGTATTCGATTATAAAAAACGATAATCAAATCAACAAATATTCGATTATCAAAAACGATGATCGAATCAACAAATATTCGATTATCAAAAACGATAATCAAATCTCAAATCAACAAATATTCGATTATCAAAAATGATAATCAAATCAACAAATATTCGATTATCAAAAATGATAATCAAATCTCAAATCAACAAATATTCGATTATCAAAAACGATAATCAAATCTCAAATCAACAAATATTCGATTATCAAAATCGATAATCAAATCAACAAATATTCGATTATCAAAAACGATAATCAAATCAACAAATATTCGATTATCAAAAACGATAATCAAATCTCAAATCAACAAATATTCGATTATCAAAAACGATAATCAAATCTCAAATCAACAAATTTTCGATTATCAAAAACGTTAATCAAATCAACAAATATTCGATTATCAAAAACGATAATGAAATCTCAAATCAACAAATATTCGATTATCAAAAACAATAATCAAATCAACAAATATTCGATTATCAAGAACGATAATCAAATCTCAAATCAAGAAATATTCGATTATCAAAAACAATAATCAAATCAACAAATTTCGATTATCAAAAACGATAATCAAATCTCAAATCAACAAATATTCGATTATCAAAAACGATAATCAAATCAAAAAATATTCAATTATCAAAAACAATAATCAAATCAACAAATATACGATTATCAAAAACGATAATCAAATCTCAAATCAACAAATATTCGATTATCAAAAACGATAATCAAATCAACAAATATTCGATTATCAAAAATGATAATCAAATCTCAAATCAACAAATATTCAATTATCAAAAACGATAATCAAATATCAAATCAACAAATATTCGATTATCAAAAACGATAACCAAATCAACAAATATTCGATTATCAAAAACGATAAACAAATCAACAAATATTCGATTATCAAAAACGATAATCAAATCTCAAATCAACAAATATTCGATTATAAAAAGGATAATCAAATCTCAAATCAACAAATATTCGATTGTCAAAAACGATAATCAAATCAACAAATATTCGATTATCAAAAACGATAATCAAATCTCAAATCAACAAATATTCGATCATCAAAAACGATAATCAAATCAACAAATATTCGATTATCAAAAACGATAATCAAATCGACAAATATTCAATTATCAAAAACGATAATCAAATCTCAAATCAACAAATATTCGATTATCAAAAACGATAATCAAATCTCAAATCAACAAATATTCGATTATCAAAAACGATAATCAAAACAACAAATATTCGATTATCAAAAACAATAATCAAATCAACAAATATTCGATTATCAAAAACGATAATCAAATCTCAAATCAACAAATATTCGATTATCAAAAACGATAATCAAATCAACAAGTATTCGATTATCAAAAACGATAATCAAATCTCAAATCAACAAATATTCGACTATCAAAAACGATAATCAAATCAACAAATATTCGATTATCAAAAACGATAATCAAATCTCAAATCAACAAATATTCGATTATCAAAAACGATAATCAAATCAACAAATATTCGATTATCAAAAACGATAACCAAATCAACAAATATTCGATTAACAAAAACCATAGTCAAATCTCAAATCAACAAATATCCAATTACCTGCAGATTATTGGAAACAATAAATATCTAGAATCAATTAAGATAATCTAGAAAATCAACATAAAAGGTGGATCGATCCTAACAAATGGCGAGTTTTAGCTACGCCGCACGTGCATCAACAAATGGCCGAAGCCTACCAAGTACCCAACATAATTTTTGGCGCCCAACAAATGACCCGAAGGTCCAACAAATGACCCGAAGGTCTGGTACTGGTATTGACCCGAAGGTCCAACATAGTGGCTCGAAAGCACACGAAAATCATCAAATATTTCAATTAACGAGTCCGGAATTAACCAAAATAGCAAACGCACATGTCCCATACCACGTGTTTTACTAAATCGTTTGATTCTCTTCATCGCTTCCTTGAAAGTGTAGAATTGTGTATTTCAAAAATAACATTTCACATTCTCAAACGGACAAGTCCGGAATTAAGCAAATCAGTAAAAGAAAGGGTTCATAGTCCTCGATTTTGCTGAAACGTTTAAATCGCTTCCTCATTCTTTTGAAAGCGCAAAATGCAAAACTTCTGAAAACAATTTCATTTATTTTATAAAAGTAATAATTTACATTCTCAAACGAACAAGTCCAGAATTAAGCGAATAAGTAAAAGAAATGGTTCATGTCCTCGATTTTGCTGAAATGTTTAAATCGCTTCCTCATTCTTTTGAAAGTGCAAACTATAAAATTTTTGAAAAACAATTTTTTTTTTAAAAAACGATTTGCAAATCCGTGATAAAAAAGCAGCATCAGTGACAATTTCGATAATAAAATTGTACTTCTCAAAACATCATAGAAACGGATCTCAAAATCAGCATTGCGGGATAACCGCTTGAAAATTCACTTTAGAATTGACGGTTACTGAAGTCCAAGCGACAGTAATTTTTAAACGTCAAAATCTCATCAAAATAATTTGCATCAAAATATAATATCAGTGAATTTTCATTCATTAAAATGTCAACAAAACACCATGCTTCAAAGATTTAGCATTGGTGTAAAAATCCCGTTATAAAAATAACGGCAACAAAATACGTTAAAACCAAACATCGGTTCAACGTAAAATTAATGTAGTAACGTGCAACATAAATTTGCACGTTTTTCGCAAAATGCACAAAGAAATCAGTCGAATATGTCTTCAATGAAGATAATTCTATACAGCAGAAATCTCAACAAATTCACATAACTGCAATCGCTTTGGATCCTCAAAGCGGATTCGAAATTTTCAAAGAAAACAAATTAAACAAAGCTATGTAAACAACAAATGAAATTAATTTCAATTTCATATTTTTATTTTTAAATCAAAAGGATTATCAGCAGTGTTCAACGAAGACAGTCTCACTGTTTTCGCTGCTCACTCTGATAAACAAAACACGAATCAACCAATCATCAAAACACAGTTTCACTTTTTAGTTTTAAATAAAGATATTTAAAAATTTCAACATATTTTCGAAACTTTAGTTTTGACTCAAAGAACAATAAAACAACGACTAATAGTTGTAACACATGTTCCATCTAAGTTATGTTATATATTATGTCCATAAACCCCAAGCTCTGATACCAACTGTGACGCCCCACCTCTATGCTCACAATAATAAAAAGTATTAAAGGAAATACTGTCTGTTATCATAAAGAATAAGGCTGGATAGGAGTGGCCATCCGTAGTTAGGCCTTACACTAGTATTGGTTATCTCGATAGGAGTAGTATATTTTTTTTCATCTCTTATTTATTTCTCCCATCGATATATCCAATTCCAGTATAAAAAGAACTACGATGGTTCATAATAGTTTAGGACAATAAATATAATAATAACACAGATCATATAAATGCGGAACACAGATAAAACAAAAGGTCTCATATATATAATAACTGATGTCAGTTACAATACATGTGATACAATACGTATGGTACAACTACAACTATCAACTCTGGAAGTTACATATACAAGTACATTATCATAAATAATATACATGAATATACAACATCCTATACTAAGACAACGACTACTCCAAAAAGTATGAAAAACTTCATAACTCTTGCAGCAACCCAAAGTAAAATATCAACAACCTGTAAATACTCGGTCTTACCCGAGTATTAAATTCAAAAGAAAATCATACACGTGTCAGTCTAATTCAAACTCAGTTATTAGTGCATAGAAGCAATAATAATTAAATAATGAATAGACGACAGTCACAATAAATCTCGTCTATCCGATCCTCAAATAAAGAAATCGGATAACGATAAATATAACACGTAATAGTGTTAAACAACAAATCAGCAAATTCAAATCATCAACAAAGATAAGTGAAAAGAATGTCGATGAAGATAATTTAAAAACATCAAAATTGCATAAACGGCAATTAACAACAAAATCATCAAATCAACCAATCAAAATACAACTCCAAACCATAACGAAATATCAATTAAATTCAATGCTATGTGGCTGCAGTACATGCACGCGTGCACTGCCTCGCCACTGCAGCGTTAAAAATAGAAAACAGCACGAGGTCAAATCCGAGCTACAAACTGGATTCAACTCAAGCGTAATTAGAAGAACAAATCCCAATGTAATTAAGTGGTCAAGACAGCTAATTCATATTCAAGCTGCCTCAACACAACTTTAAATCAACTCAAGTACAAAATGTACCAATCACAAAAACAAAACGAGTGAACTGGCCGAGACAGCTACAGGGGAAGACATGGACAATGCACAATGGCTACACATCAAATGAACTAATGCACAGTGAAGTATACATCAAAATCGAATGCAAATGAATAATGCAATGCTTCAGTTTCTAACAAGTGACCAAGTGAAAATGTTCAAACAGCTAATAAAGACAGAGGTCAAGCTAATGTTACATGAATACTGACAACAAATTGGTGCAAATACAACCTGCAGCTATACACAATGGCATATGACCAGAAGCAATGCAAGTGAGACCAAACAAACAAGTCCACAGTCAAGTGAAGCAAAAGAGCAGCCTCGACATCAAAGAAGTAAACCCAAATACATGAAGCAGTGCAACAACATGCACTAGTGAAACATGTGCAACTGGCACAAATGCTCAGGGTCAACTAGGTACACAACTACAAGTATGCAGCAACAAACAAATCCAGACCAATATCATAATGAAAACTCATGTCACAAGTGCAGACAACATTTGAATACATTGAAATTGAATGAACCAGACTCAAGACTATGAAGTGACACCAAAGACAGTGTATCAGTCAGAGGTAAAACACAACAAATGGTCACTTTTATTTTTTCACAGTAGATAATATGAGGAACACGGCCAGTATCAAGTTTAAGTTATACCAGAAAACTCGAACCAGAGACAATAATTCAAATGAAAATGGACAGCAAGCTCAAGGTGGATAATGTGAGTACAGACTCGAGTGAATTGAAGTAAACAATTTTAACAAGTGCACCAAACAGTAACAGTGCAGTTCGAAGTCAAAATAGCAAGAGGTACAAGACCGAAGTCAGATAACATGAGGAAAAATGAATTAACAAAGTTAATGTCAGAGTTCAAATGCTAGAATTTTACAATCGTGTGGCCAAAGTGATGTATCCTAACAGAATATCTAAAGTGACCGAAATCATGTAACAACAGGTTACAAATTCAACAAAAGCCAAATTAAGAAACCGAAGTCAAAACTCAAATCAAGCTTTATCACAGTTTCTAATCAAATCAATGCAGAAGTTTTATCAGTGAAAACCGAATGCAACTAGAAATCCGACCCAGACAAATAAAACTACCAACATCGGAACAAAGTCGAACGGAATCGACACGTTCAATAAAATCAAATACATCTTTTTCAACCCAAAGCCGCTAGTCAATCAAGTGTTCAAAAGCCAACAGAGAATTCAAAACATCAGTGAAATCAAAATCGAAACAGAGATGACAGAGAAGATCAAACAGTTCAAAATCATCATCGAAACCAAATCCACTATCGACGCCTAGTAATGAATTAGATGTGAGGGTCACTCACCTTTGCCACGAATTGGTGCAGCCGGTTTCGAACTGCAGAAAAGTCAAAGCCGTAGCCCTCACGAGACGAACGATCGACACAAGCAAGCAACGAGAACATCTTTTTGATCGATCCACATCAAGCGGCGACCACGAATGTCACATAGCCCTAATTTTTATCAAAGAGGAATGAAGAAGCAAGGCGCCATTTTTTTTCGATTTAGGGTTTTCGACGAAAATGAATACGAAGCCACCACTAATATTCGTTCGTAAGTTTGCTTTAGGGTTTGAACGAAGAGGAAACCAAAATGAATCGTGTTATCACCTTTGATAACAATCACGGCATCAAAACGAATGAAGCGTGGCCTAATTATTTAACTTAAGCCCGCAAAACACTTATCAATTCTCAAAAGAATTTAAACCCGATTACAAACTCCTAACAGTAATAAGCTATTATCCAGCAGAATTAAATCGTCTAATGACGATAATTAATCGTTATAAAACTCCGGGTTGTCACACAAAAATAGGGGTCGTTACAGTCATGGTTATGTTTAAATAAATATATATCGGATTTATATATGCCTAATTGCCTTAACACATTGTTTTTTTAGAAACATGTACTTTATTAATAAACACAAAAGAGTACAAATACTTTCACAGTATGCTTTGTTAAAACCTAAAAACCCCCTAATCAAAATGGGTACCTTACCAGGAAAAAGAGCACATACTTTTTCCGTATATAAACATTACAACAAACGCAAGTATGCCTGAAAACTCAGTTTCCAAATATGTGGAGGAGTTAAAACATAATAAGAGCGCACTCAAAACCATCCATACAACAAACATGGACCGACAAATACTCAAAGGAAAAAGGAGCAATTAGAAAAATAATTCTAAGCAACACACAACACATGGTAGAAAAAAACCTCTGGACTTCATTCAATACACGTGGAGAAAATACTGGAAGAGGCTTCACTTCAATTACTTTAACAAATTTTCACATTTCTATGAACTTCTTCCAAAAACCCCAAAATGGTGGTCCCTCATCGTAAAAAATCAAGAGATATTACTAGAAATCAAAGGAAGATTAAGCTGAAACAGAAGGCTGAACTCATGGCGGTCTAAGATTTGAGCGCGGCGAGCTATTAATCCCAAAATTTAGTAAGATGAGCTCTGAATCCCTATTTAGCTCCTTCGAACACATTCTATATTGAATTAGTTCTTTACAATCTTGAAATATCATCATGATTCTCAGTTGAAATGACATTTCTACACTTTTAAAAACTCTTACAGTTCTCTCTGACCAAATATGCCAAACCATAGTCGATAAAGCAATATTTATTAGATGAGGGATAATGCAGTTGTTCTTTTGAAGATGGCAAATTACTTCGAGAATATGTACCAAGTCAGTAGAATTTCAAATATTGATATTTAATTTCTGCATTTTGTCTTCTAAGATTTTTCGTGAATAGTAACAGTCAAAGAACAAATGCTCTCTTTCTTCAAAGTGATTTAAGTAGAGATGACAGTTTCTATCAATATTGTCGTTCCATCTAAAAATTCTGGTTTGGCCTGTTTAGCCTTGCTAACAAAGTACAAGTTGACATTTTAGGTGCATAATAATTGTCCCAAATCACCTTTGTCCAATTGTATTCTTCATGTTTGACTCTAATATTATCCCAAGCCGAACTCAAGCTAAACTGTCCATCACTATTTGGCATCCAGGTTCAGTAGTCCTGCTTTTTTTGATTATTAATTTCTATGTTTTGCACAGTGGATTGGATTTTGATAGGGATCCATTCAAGATTTTTCTTCCACTTGTTGTTTGCAATTAGAGTGGATACACTTCTATTGCCACCCCCTGTCATTGACACATTATTCCACCCTAATTTATCAACTAGAGAGAAACCGCTTAGCCATGGATCAGACCGTAAATTTATACTAGCACCATTAGCTATTTTCCTATCAATAACACCCTTACACCATGGTCTAGCTCTGAGCATTAGTTTTCATTTATATGAAGCATTGTCCTTCATTTCAGCATTCCAAAAATTAATTTTGCCGCAACATTTGTTGTGCATCCATTTAGACAGTAAAGAGTCACCATTTATAAATGTTCAGATTAACTTGATGGAAACTGCTTTAGCAATACCTTCTAATCTTCGAACACCAAGACCGCCTTCACATTAATTTCACAAATACTTTCCTAGGACAACTTATGTGCTTTTGGTTTTCAAATAAAATTAGTACATAATGAATTAATTCTCTAAATGATACCCATGGGTATTTGAGAAATTTGCATCCAAAAATGTATCGTAGGACGGATAACAATTTTAATTAACTCAATTCTGCCATTAATGTTGAGTAATTTGTTGTGCCAATGGCTGAATTTTTTGTTAACTTTGTCAATAAGACAGCCAAAATCCCTTTTTTAAGAATGTTGTTAGATAAAGGGATTCCTCGGTATGATACTGGGAGATTGCTTATACTAATATCCAAAATTTGGGATATAAGCTGTTTATTAGTAGATCCTTTACTAAAGAACAACATGGATTAATGTTCATTAAGACCGTGCCCAATTAGGCAATTCAGAATCTGGAAAATATGCGGAATACATTTTGCATTCTTGATGGTAGATCTGGCCAAGACTAATATACCATCTGCATACAATAAATGTGTAATTATCGGCTCAATTTTGTAAATTGGAGTGAGATTGCCTTTCATAAATTCCACATCAAGGCTAATAGTGAGAAACTCCATGGCCATAGCAAATAAAAATGGCGATAACGGATCTCCTTGCCGTAGACCCCTAGAAATTTTAATGAAACCAACGGAAGATCCATCTATGATTATCGAAAATGTGGGAGTAGAAATGCACTCATAAATGAGGCTGACAAAGATCAAAGGAAAACTAATGGACATCATCATATGATGAATAAATTCTCTATTGATTTTATCATAGGCTTTGTACAGATCAATTTTCAGACAAAAATTGTTAGAATTTTTTCCGTCAAATCCTCTCACCATTTCATATGCAAGTAATGAATTTTCAGTGATTAATCACTCAGGAATAAAAGCATTTTGATTATACGATATAAGGTCATTCATAGGGTTTTAGTCGATTGCAAAGAAGGTTGGCTAAAATCTTATAATTGACATTACAAAGCGATATGGGCCTATAATCATACTTTTCAGTTGCATCGGGTTTCTTTGAATCAGGCATATAAACGTATGATTTATCTCTCTAATTATTTTGCTGTAGTGGAGGATACCATACATAGCATTGCTTATATTAGTCTTGAGAGCTTCCCAATGTGCTTTGTAGAATTTTGAATCAAGTCCAACGGGGTCTGGGGTGCTATTGTCATTAATTATAAATATGGCCTCATTGATTTCTTCTAACCGGAATGGCTTACATAAGCTGATACCAGGATTATCAGTTAAAATTCTTTTACAAATAATGTCTGGAAATTGACTATTAGCCTGAGAGATTGAAAACAACTATGAGAAGTGTTTAACTGCTTCCGGAGCAATTTTTTCTGATGATAATGTCCATGTTCCATCAAATTTAAGAGAGTATTTACTTCTTCGACTAGTGTTTTGAGCATTGATTCTGTTGTAGAAAATTTTTGTAAATCTGTCATCCCTAATCAGCCAGTTCAGCTTCATCCTCTGGTCATTTTCAATAGCCATTATCTCCACGATACAATGAATCTGATCATTTTTTTGAGGAATATTGTTCAACGAGACAATCATTTAAGGGATTTTGCACCAGTGGCTTATATATATCGTTGGCCTCTACTTTAATATGCCTGTCAGGAACCGATTCTTCGACTCCCGAAATTCGACATCAATACGTCCACTGTATCGAATGTCGATCAGTCGGATGCCGGAAAACCGAACACTGAGGGTTTTAAGAAAGAGAAAGGAAGTAGAAGAAGAGATAAGAAGAAAAAGATAGAAGATAGAACGGAAAGAACATAGAACGGAACAGAAAACAGTAGAACAATATCAGAATCTCATAATCGCAGCGGAACAACATATAATAGATAAATGAATAATCTTTAAATAAGGAACTATATCAGTTATTACATTACATCACGTTACATCATATCATCAGAGTGTACAACATCAAACAAACAGCGGAAAAAGAAATACTATATTAGTAAATACGCCATGCCATCCAACTTGCCTCCAGCAACTCCTGAATTCCAGAATATCCTGATAAACCTTAACTCTTGACTGCCCGTGTGGAAATTGGTGGGCACCCAGAGTTTAGGAAGGAAAACAATAAACTCCAAGTCAGTCATGTGACTGGTGTGGGAACTCAAAAACAGTTTATTTATCTTTAAAATCAAAATATAGGGATATTTTTAAAGTCAATTCGAAATGCTTTTTAAAAAATGAGACTACCATAAGACCTCCCGCCACACACACAATGCAAACGCAGACTTGGAGGAGATTTCTTCTTATGTTAGTCAAAGATGCTTGATACGTATTAAAAAGAAACATTTGATATTATTACTAGTGCATAGTGTAGGAAATATTTCGAAAGTCGAATATAAATCTTAGCCAGCATAGGTACCATTATAGTATGCTTACTATAGCTACCATATTAAATGGCAGGTTCTACAACTAAAACCGTACAAGTCTCGTATTGTTTCTTTGGATTTCCAACGAATGGTCAGGCCAAGGAACTTCCCATTGCCACATGAGAACGCCTCTGGATGGACGTCCCCGAGAACCAAACCGGATCTCTACCAACACAAGGCCGGGTTACCCCTAACTGGGTAACAACTGACACGAGTATGCCGTCCCCCGATCCTTTGGGACCTTTAACCGAGCGCTCGTCACCATCATCACACAATCATAACAAAGTGTTTTCAACATGAGTAAGTATCTGGGCTCCATACCATGATACCACCCTTTTCCAGAAGGAAATGCACATACCCTAAAGGGAGCTACCCCTCATAACCTTGCTGCATCTTTCCTGTTTTGACCATTCCGGGGTGTGAGGCTCGACGAAGTTTCGTCCACAAAAACACGCTTTATACAAAGTCATGCTTTGGGTCAACAAATGATCATAGAAATGATCACCAAGATAGACGATCAAACAAATGATCCTATCATAAATGATCATCACAATGATCATTTCCCAGCAACACTCAGCATGTCACATTACCAAATTGGGAATATATTGCTGATAACCTTCAACTATATAACATCTGAGCTCGTACGTCTCAGAGAAGGGTGTTAATCTAAGAGAATAAATTCTCCACCACCAACAGAAATATATTTGAAAGAAATCGGCTTTATATCTCAATTTGTAATGTCAGACATACAATCCATACAAGTCTGTTTCGGGATCGAACAGAACCGAAGGCACTTACAAAGAAGTCCTTGCAATCCAGATAATCTCTAATCACGTCCGAATTTCCCATCACATATGGAGATCTCTATACCGGGGATCAGCCAGTGTAGAGACAATCAATAAGAAACCCTTTCATTTTCGAAAATATCCGGTCTTCAACACCGGTCTTCAAATGCAATTCATAACGACGTATCACATATTCGGAATGGGTTATACGACCCCAAGGTCCTTTCCCGGTTAACCCGAATAGTGAGCGCTTATTTTAAAAAAATAAGTGTGGCATTCAAATTCAAGCAAATTACAACAAATACCTATTTAAAGGTAAATATTGATAGTCGGTTATTGAACTATCAATAGATATGCCAACATCACCAGATTCCAAATAATTTTCCAAATTATTTATTTTCCAAAAATATCTTTACAAGATATTTTTTTTTCATTCTTCAAAAATAAATCAATATTTATTTTTAAACCCATTTTCCAAATTTCATTTATAAATTCCATATTGAATTTACATTCCAAAATATTTATGAATATACAATTTCCATTCGATTTCTAACATTCATTTTCAATTTATCTTCAAAAAGATAAATTCCAAATATTCACTTAACATTGGAAAAACATTTCCATACTTATTTATTTATAAGTAATTCGCAAGTCTTTTTATTTTCTATACTTGGAAAATATTCAATATACTCTAATCGAAATTAAGTATATATTTCATTCTTTAAGGAAATCATTCTCTTAACCATATTTATTTGGGCCAAAACGAATGTTGCGTAAAACATCGTTACGACAAACCCAAATCACTAGTATAGGGATTCGAAATTAAAATAGATATATAAATCCCGATACTATACAAAACATTTTCTTTCGGAAATCATTTATTATAACAACAGTGTTATAATCTACTATTTCCTTCTATTTCTCGAAAACGTCTATTTCAACAATGAATGTTGAAATCTATGGTTTCGAAAGTTAATACATTTTAAAACATCTTTAGATTGTTTTAATTCTATTTAAAACATCACATTCAAAACATTTCTTTAACATATTGTTTACTATTCAAAAACATGAATATACTTGTTAACCAAATTCATCATTTCTATTCATTTTGTTTTACAGGATTATTCACTGTCTAAAACGTGAATATAACTCCATTAATAAATTACAAAAATTTACTTATCAAAATAAGTCGTTGCGGATTTATAAAACAATGTTTATAAATTCCATTTCTATTTATTTTATAACAATTTCCACTTATAAATTTCCTTTATTAACCTATTCGATTTACAACTCAATTATATACCGAAAGTCCATATTATAAGTTAAATGCTTATAATTTATTTGTTTACAAAGTTATTCTTTTAACTTCCCAAATTTATAAATCTTATAATTTATAAGATTCGTTTATTTATCCAAAATCTATTCTTTTAAATAACTTTACAAATTTTATAAACCTACTGTTTATAAAATTCCATTTATAACTTCACCGTTATAATTCTATAAATTTCATTCATTTATGAAATTCATTCACCATTCATTCTAACACTTATAAAAGCTCGTTTTATAATTCAATTATATTCTAAATTTATAAATATCAATTTATAAATCTTTTATATGGATCAATTTATTTTATTCTTTTAAAACGTCTTTAAACTCCTTTATAATTTCCTCATTTTGATTTATAAAATAATCAAATTTTATAAATCTTATTTTTAAACTTTTTAAAATAAATTCAGAAATTCCAGTTTAAACTATTTTATAAAATTATCAATCCCCTATTTTCAAAAATCAACTTTTAACTGTATTTCTCAAAAATCATAATTTTTATAATATTAAAATTATAACGTTTATTTATTTAAGATAAATCAATTCCAAAAATATTTTATAAACGTATACTTTCAAAAATCACTTTAGAAATCCCTTAAAAATCAAAATTGTTATTTTTAACTTAAAAATTGGATTCGATGATGCAACACATCAAATAGTCAATCACGACTTTCAAACATCATATATCGATATGATAAACAATCAAACATCACAATATCTAAAATCAATAAATATTTGTGAGGAATCCAGTTGGATCCCTCCAACCTGTTTCCCTGCATCCACAGACATTAGCACAATACCCATTCCACTTCGAGGTGGAATATCGCGGTATATGGGATTTTATAAAATATTATCCGCTTACTAACGGCGCAATAGGGTCTCATCCGCTATACAATGTGGGAAATCAATCAACTGCAATATATACATATGCCAATATATATATATATATATATATATTGCTATATATATAATATAATACCAATTCCACTTCGAGGTGGAATATCGCGGTATATGTGTGTAATAAATAACCTCCGCTTACTAACGGCGTATAGGGTCTATCCACATCCAATATATATATATATATATATATATATATATATATATATATATATATATATATATATATATAACAATCATCATTCAAGCATTCAATCAACACAACTAACAATTTTAAATCTAACTATTCATAATTTAAATAAATCCTTTTGAGTGAGAAGTTCTCACCTTTGCTTTTATTTCGCCATCCATTTCCCATCTTGACTTGATTTTCTTGATTTATACCTTGTATAAATATTTACACAATTTATTAATATTCGAACAGATCGAATAATAAATTTTCATTTTTTTTGATTGTTTTAATTATTCAATGGTTTTGTTCTAAACCAATTCCTTTAATAATTTTATTCAACTACAATTTAATTTTAAAATTAAATTTTCTTCTTAAATAGATTTAATTAACTTACCCTTAAATTAAATTTATCCAACTAATTATTTCAATCTCAAGTTAATGATTTTTATTTTAAACTAAAAATTAAAAATTCAAACTGATTTTCTTTAATTAAATTTGTTTAACTAAAGGTTACAATTTTAAAACTAAATCCCTTTTTAATAAATTATTTTTGGCTTTCAAACAATTTCTTTTTAATACTTTGATTTAACAAAAATTAAATTCAAAACTATTCTTTAGTAACTAAAAATAGTTAAATAGTTTAATACAACAAGTAAATCATCACATCCGTTATTTTTATAATAAAATTCCTTTAGATTCTCTTAGACATAAAATTAAATTTTAAACTGTCTTTACACTTCAAATTAAATTTCAACTAAATTTACTTAAATAAATTTATTTAATCAAACCTTATAATTTCAAACTAACTTCCCTTTTTACTTTAAACCAAAATCTCATTTTTTTTCTTTCTGTATAGGTTGCACTGTATAAATTATTTAACTAAATAAAAATCAAAATACCTTCATCACTTGACTGCCTCCAGCCGATACCCAAAAATCGATCGCGACCACTGCCTGCGTCACGAGCTGCCTCCATCGCGAACGCCATCACCACGCTGTCGCGCGCACGCGCGCCCCCATTTCCATGCCTGTGCCTCCTTGAATCGCACGCCACCCCCAATACTTGCCGCCACGCCGTTCGCCAAACCCCACTGCAATTTGGCCTCGCGCGAGCGTGCGCGCCATCGCCCAATACATCCAACGCCGCCGCCTCATCACGCTACCCCTAATCGAGTTCGCGGCACCATGATTTGACCGCGACCCACTGCCTCCACCTCGCGCCGATTCGACTCGCCGCCCTCGCCCTAGTGACTTGCGATACTCGAGCGCGATGGCCCTTTTTTTTTTCCTGACTTCGGTTTTGAGGAGGACGCCATTTAATTCTAAATTGAACGAGAGAGGGGAATGGAAGCTCAGCCGTGATTTTCGTATGAACGAGAGGCCATTGATTATGTTTCGTTTGAAAGTTTGAATTTGTGAGCAAACTGAAGAATGAGGGAGAGGATATTTTAAAAATAACAGAGGGATGGTTATCATGTTTTCTTTCGTGATTGTAGGCGTGAGTTTAGGCACATCTTTAGGAAAAGAAATGTGCTGAGGTTGACTAATTTAAATTTAAATTTAAATCGAATTCGTTTTAAAATTCCAATGCGTTTATGCATCGTGTGCTCACATAACAGCTCCGAAAAATACGAAATTTGAAATCCGAGAATAATTCAATATTACGGACCCAATGGAACTGGTTTCGTCAAATTATGAGACTGTGCCTCGGACGGCTACTTTTAAATATCGATTCAAACGATTTAATTTCAAAACTGAACAATTCACTTCCAAATTCAATTCTGAAGCTTCTATTATCTTCAGTATCATCAATATGAATTTTACAAGCCTTTGAAATATTTTTAATCGGCTTAAAATTGAAGATTTAAATTTTTATTCAATTTCCAATAGATTAAACTCTATAATTTAATTGCCAAATTCATTCTGATAATTTGAAATTCAAGTCAAACCATCATTCAAATATTTAAAATAGATTAAATATTCTCAAATTAAATTGTTAAAAATTCTGGGTCGTTACAATGCCTCTACTTTTTTCATCATTAGATATACTGTGTGGATGCTTCGATTGATTATGATCATTACGCATGAAGCTGTCCAGATTACCTTCAAAGAGTTTATTTTCAAGAATTCCTAAAAAAGAAAATTTGTTAGATTTATCCAATTGTAAAACTTCTAACTTATAAACGTGTCATTCATGCCTCAAATTTTCCAAAATAGGAACTCCATTTAAGTACTGATATCTGAACTGCTAATATTTGTCGGGAAAGTAGCAAAACCCATTGGCTTTGATTTCTTAGATTTTTTACCTTTTCCTTTCAGCCGTGACACTAACATATTCCATGTAGGATTTTCAATAACTTCAGAAGTTGGAGTAGGAGTATATTCGAACGGGGCTTCATCTAGTTTGACTTTTCAAGTGGTTTTTGCTCTGAAGAAAGTCTAAGGTTTGGACTGCATAGACTCTATTGACTTGTCAGGAATTAGATCTACTGCCGAATCTCTTAACCTAACAGTTTCATTAGTTTGTATATCATTGTTACGATTGGCCTCTATTATTTCCATATCTGCATCATTGTAAGATGATTGAATAATCAATTCTTTCCCTATAGCCTGTATTTTATCAAATTTTGGCTTTGTATAAATAGTCGATGACTGCGATTTCGACTTGACATTGTTTATATCGCCGATAATTTCTTCTTTTTCAGAATTTTTCATACAAACAAAATGGTTTTCTAAAATAATATCTTCTGCCATGCTAATATCTGATTGCATATGCTCTGTTATATGTGAATTTTTTGGACAGTATTCAGTAGAAATGCTAACATCAATATTCATATCTTTATTTTTGTTAGCCTGATTCTGAGATCGAGATTTCGATCTCCAAACCTTGCTAAACCGAAAATGCATTTCCAAGTTCCCAAAACTAAAGCAGTGTGCATAAGTGGACGGTTTCCATTCATTTTTTACCTCTTGCCAAATTGTTTCATCCATCTCCAAAAGTATAGGGATCGTATTAGGAAATTCAAAGGTATTTTTGATTTCTATTAAAACTCTAGCATACGCAATCTTAATATTACCTTCGGTAAATTATTACAGCTTTATAGGAGATCCTAGCACCGAAGCAATACGACCAATTCCCTCTTCTGCCGAATAATCTAGAAGGAGATTTGGAAAACGAATCCAAATGGAAATTGAATGTAATAATTCTTTATTTAGTTTCATACCCAACGACCATCTTTTCATCATCATATGCTTCTTATTATATGGTCCTCCTTCTAATATTCTATCACAATCCTGCTTATTGTTAAATTTGATAGCATAGAAACCATTCTCCTTAGAGTAAATAGAAAATTCCTCAATAGGCTTCCATACTCTTGTGATATAATCTCTGAAATAAGGATAATAAGGTTTGGGGACCACCACATAAATAACTATAGCATTAACCCACTGTTTCCTTGCATCTGACAACCTCCCCCAACATTTTAGCACATTTCATAGATTCATATTCTTAAGGTTGATAAAACTTTAGCGGGATCGAGATCGAAATATTGTTACCTTCGACAACTTCATTCCACGTAGGCTTTTCACGGTGGAAAATTTTCACTTGTTTGTGTTAGATCCGTTCTCCATTTGCATAGTTAGATTAAAGCTAGGGTTAAATTGATTAACATTTTTAGTTGAAAACTTATTGGTATGGTCTCACTCAGAATTATTCCGTAAATTACTGTATGCTCCACTGTTGAAATTTATCTTTGGCATGTCCTTATTTTGTCTCTTCCAATTTTTTGACTTGACTACCGTGAATCCATCTGAAGCCATGTTGTCCGGGCACGAATTTGACATAGGGGAAAATCAAGGTAGGTGATCTAAAGAGGCTCTATGTGGAGGTCTAAAGAGAGTTAACAGTAGGAGGCGGAAGAAGAATCGGGCGGAGAATTGGGACGAAACGCAGGAGGAGATTTGGCGGCTGAGCATAGGAATTAAGGTTTTCTAAACGAAATTTATGCGATGTTTTAACACATTTTTTAAAAAATTCTTAAAATATATAAATACAATAATAAATTTGAAAATTCTTTATATATGAAAAAATATTAAATATCTAATCTAATTTTGATTAAGTCAACAAATTTTAAATTTGATTTATACTATCCAATATATTTTGGTAAAAATTTTAAAATTCAAAACTAGATCTTAAAGTAGCAGTTTAAATATGTTTAATTAAATTTAAATAAGAATATTCATATAAAATTAATTATAACCATTGAAAAAAATTATGTAATTTTTTATTAATTTGTGTCCATACTTATTTTATTGTATTTACTTGTTTAAATTACAGATCACTTTCTAATTTTTATTTTGAAATTAGGTACTTATAAAGTGGTACACTGTTATAATACAAATCTTAGGCAGTGCTAGATAGTATAAGTTAAGACATGTCTAGTGGTTCAAGTTGTGAATTCCCTAAGTATTGATTTTGATGAACAACTATATTAATGTTACAACTAACATATCTCTAAATTGTGTAGTACTTTAAGATATATTGTGGATAATTTCACAAAGATAAACAGGAACTCAGTGGAAGCAAATAAATTATATAAATGAAGATTAATTAGATTAAATGGAAGAATAAAACTAATAGAAGAAGAATGAAATGTACAAGGGTATTTGAACTGATGAGTTGTTGTTTGAAACTTAGAATCCTTGCTAAGGACACCATTGTAATTATACTTGAAGATCATCAAAAATTGACCTTAACTGAATCATAAAATATCCACAAAATATGAGGAAATTTGAAATTTTACAACACTATAATGGAGTTCCTAATTTCTAAAACACATGTATGTCGACATATCCCTCCCAAGTATGTTGCCATACTGACTGTTTTTCTGTGTTTTAAAATTCAAATGAAGGGATTATCCCCCCACCTCTTCACCAATAGACTATTGTGAGAAAGATCAATAATATATTCTTCCACTGCTTTTCGAATCATAATCTTTCGCTACAATTTTTCAACGATTTGCAAACCACAAAAGATTGGAGAATTTATACTTGAATTCAAATTATTCTTTATCTTATTTCATCGTATTTCTTAAAAAGTTCAAAGATATATTGCTATTGGAGGCCTTTAGGATCATTGTTCTGAATCTAGAAGAATTTATATTGAAGATACAACCACTTACATACTCTACTATTTACTATAAAGAGAAGAAGGTGTACTTTTAACTTGTGAATTCAAAAGGGTGATCTTGTAGCTCGATATATCAAGAGGGTGCATCTTGGAGCCTGTGAAATCTAGATCGCAAAGGGGTTCATGCCACTCGTATAAAGCAAGTGGTGATAGTAAAATTTTGTGTGGTGTAGTGCTAGACCAGATATCGGATTAGTCAATCTGAACCAGTATAAAAGTCAATGGTGTTATTTACTTTATTACATTTTACTTTATTACCTATTCTATGATTATTTATTTCCGTTTGCAATTTGAGTAGATATAGTTTTAAATTCATAAGTAAGTTTTAAATAGTTGAAATACACTCTAGTTTTAAATTCATAAGCTATAGTCTATTTAGGATTTGTTTTGGTTTAAAATAAATTTTGATGTATTTTGGTTTAATTATTTTTCAAAGTTTTTTTTTGTATTTAATACTCTTAAGTTTGTGCTATTCAGAATTTATTTGATGTGCGCGCTGATTTTATGCAACTGTTTATATCTATCTGCTTGCATCACCTTTTCTCCTATCCTATGGGAGTTAGTGCGACAACTTCTTTGTTTGGATTTGAGGTACCGTTTAAATTATAATAATATATATTGATAACACTAATGTATTAATATCTTTTTTTAATACATATGTTGTTCACCCAGTCAGAGTTGGTAATTAATCGCTTAATTATTATTATTATTTTTAGACTATTTGAGCAGGGGAATGCTCTATAAATTTTTTGGTGCTTCTTGTTAATATTTCCTTGTTTTTACTTAGTAAGATACTATGCATGGGAGTTTTAACATACTTTTACGCGTTACTCAAGGAGAACTTTAATATTGGAATTTTTTTGGAGATATCATTAATTATTGGGAATGCAAATATCATTTTCTAATTTGCGAATGACATGCATTCGTGTTGTATTAATTGGTTAAATTTTGCTATACTATAAGATTTTTTTGGTATCAGTAAATTATTTCTATGCAGTATTATAATAGAAATAGTACCTTGTGTCCAAATGAAAAAGAAGTATTCGTGTCTACAATTTCTACGTACTTCCAAAGATAACAAGAAAAGTGACATCGGTAGTAATGTAAGTGAGCATGAGAGAGATTGTTCATATAAGAATGTGGATATGTGTTAGTTGGGGTGATGCATATAGACATATCATTGTTGCATATATAAGTCAAAAATGAAGGTTAATTGTGTTGGTTGAGCGTGTTAGTTAAGTAACATGTAATCACGATTGATACATTTGCACTAGTTATGATTGTTATAATTGTTGTAAAATTATTTGTGGTATTCTTACTTTATAAATAAGCAGTACTCTTTTAATTATTTTTGTTGGTTTGCATATATGTGATGACAGACAAAAGTTAGTGATTATTTGTACTTGTGATAAGATGTTACAAATAAGAGAATATGATTTTTGTTTTAATTCAGTTATTAGATACAAATTACAGTATAGGAAATTTAGAATTAGTGGTTTCAATTGTATGTAAGTAAACTAAATGAAAGAGACAAATTGCATTACTATACAGTACCATCCCACAAACTAAATATAACTATTATAATATGTAATGTGTAAGATTGTACTTAATCAATGGGCACTCAAGTGGTTACATAAAGCAAATAAATTCGAGGTATATATGTATCTTTACTGCATATTTTTTTTATTATCAGGCATATATAGATGTAGCTAGATATACATGGTGCAAAATTAATTTTTGAACATACATATACGCAAGGACTTCATGACTTTATGGACAAATATTACGTTATAGTGTAATATTGTAATGATTATGACTTGTGATTGAAGATGTTTTAATAGTTTTCGTGTTAAAATCAAGTCATATAAAGTTCTGTGAAATCACATATGTTCAATGTAGTAAGATTTCAAATTTTTTGGAAAACTTGGTTATAGAGATTTACTTATTATTTGATATTTTGGTTTCGGATTTTAAATGTAGGATGAAATATTTCTTTATGTTTTGTAATTTTTATGTGATAGCAGTACTGTAATATCTATGTTCATTTTTACTTTATTAATCTTCAGCTCAATATATAGCTATTAAGTTTGTTTCGTGAGAGTGATTACTTAAATATAATGCATGCCTGATTTTAAATGCTTTTCGGGTCTCTCTTATGGTTTCGTACATTTCTTAGCAAGTGGTTTGTGTTAAAGTATCTTTTTAATATATACACTGTTCTCCATTAGAGTTGGCAATTAGACCCAAAATAATTAGTGTTATATTTTTGTTTTAGATTATTTGAGCCGTGGAATGCTCCTAAGCCTTTTACTATAGTACTATATGATGTTGTGATGAAATTTTGACAAAAATTATTTTTAGCTTTATTCAAAACTTTACACGAAATCTACCGCTCAATTTCTTATACGAAAATACCTCCTGCTAATGTAGTTTTAACAATTTAATATAATTCGGTTCAAATACGAGAATGCACGTGGAAAAAATATCAACTAATTTACTAGTAAATTAATGGTATCGCAAATTGATTTGATGTTCAAGATGACATGAAACCAGTTTTTTAACCTCTTCATAAATAAAATCTCTAATCAAGTACATCTCGATAGAATTTACAGTGGTAAGGGCAAGCAATTGTGAGGGCAAGCAATTGTGGGAGCAAGGCTTCATGAAATAGGGTGGTGCTAGATAACTTTTTAAAATAGGGAAAGTAAAATGTTATACTCCCTATCATTTAATATGTTAAGGCGTCAATATAATATGTTAAGAAAATATAATATGTTAAAAAACGGTGGCACAGAATAGGGAATGAGACATATTATACTGGTACTTGGGAGAAGGTTTAGTCGATGATCGAACTAAATGTGAGGCATTCTCCTTCGGTCATACAGTTCAGTTGTTTGACTATTTTATATATTTAAATTTTTTAACATTATGCTCAATTGATTTCATTTTTTTTGTCCACAAAGGATATGTCAAGATTGGAGCAAAATCTCTGCACGTAGCAATCTCATGTTGTAGTTCCCACACAGAGAAAGTAATGGTGGTGTGAATGTGCTATCATGAAATGCAACATATCTTTAGTGAATCGCAATATATCTTGTACTCCCTCATCTTTTGGGTGTGGCGCTCTTTGAAGATATGCTATCAGAATTAAAAGAGCCCGTCCTTGTAAAAATATTTAAACCTATAAAGTATGATAAAGGCGTGGGAGATTTTGTGTTAGTCAAAGATAAAGTATAAAATCAAATAACAAATTTTTTTACTTTATTTCTAAAGCATTATACTATGGTTATATTGGTTAAAAACACTTCACTTTATATTTTATTTCTAATCAAAGCATTTTAACCGAATATAATTATAGTATAATGTTTTGGAAATAAAGAAAATTAAAAAAGGAAAAAGAAATAGTTATTCGACTTTTTAGCTTTTCCCTTGATAACATAAAATCTCTTGCGCCTTCCTCATACTTATAGGTTTATGGTTTCTTATACGGACGCACTCTTTTAATTCGATAATCTTCAAAAAAGCGGCACTTTCTGGAATGGATGGGTCATTGCGGTTTGCTGATGATATTTGGATTCCGCAATAGTTTGTCCGCTACTTCATTTCTTTCTTTGTATGCGAATTGCATCATAAGATTACAAGTAATCACCAACTTCGGCATATTCTTTGTGCACAAATTTTTTTAAATTTAATTATAATGTTAAAATTTTAAATTAATTCATATTATAGAAACTTATTCGACGGACTTGATTAAATATTCATCTGTGGTATCTACAGACAAAGTAGCTCCAAAGGCTGTCTTTTTTCTTACGAGATAACATAGAACATGCTTGGAGTCGGTGTAACATTCCTGAAAATTTACTACGATTAATTTGGCAATTAATTTAATTTTGAAAATAAATTATGAATTTTTATTCATGTGTTAATTAGGAAATTTCTTGAATGATTTTAAAATTTTAGATTATAAGTAGGATTTGGTTAAAATTTAGAGATAAGTAATTTTATATAAAAAAAAATTGATTTAAAAATAAATATGGATTTAAAGATAAATAGCAAATTGATTTGGAATATAAGGATAAGTAATTTATCAACAAATATTGGTTTTCAAAAATAAAATGTGTTAAAAATAAAATAGAAATTAACAGCTTTGAGGCTAGTAAAAAGGTTAATGATAATTTGTTTCTAAAATATTGAATAGATTTGGAAGTTGTAATAAAAGAAAAAAATTTATGCACTCATTTTTATAATATTATTTTTAAGATTTAATTCACCTATATAGATAAAATGATTAATTGTTAATATGAAATCAAAATATTTAAATCAATCTTTTCTTTTTAAAAGTTGAAAAAATAAATAATAAAAGAAATGCATGGATATAAAATGTATAAATTACTCGTATATAAATATGAGAGCTAAATTAAAGATTGTAGTGTGAAAAATAATTGGAATAAAATTTAGTTGTGTAAATATAAATATGAATATAAAAGAAAACATTAATATTTTACAAAATGTAGACATAGGTTGTAAGTGAAAATACATTTACATAAAGATTTAAAACCGAAATTTGCAAAAGCAATTTGAGTCAAAGGTTTTAAACACAAATTTCCCCACAAACTACAAGTGTAATACATGCAAAAAAAAGAAAAGGGACAAATGGCATTTAACTTTTGAAAAAGAAAAAAAATATACAATCAGGCCATTGATCTTCTCAAGGCCTGAAATAAGGAACCAGGAAAAAAAATATTAAGAGTCAGTTGTATTTATTCTTCTCAAACCTGAGAAAAGAAACTAGAGGAAACAAGGAACCATCTTCAAAACTCAAATTCGAAAATCCCTCTTTTCAAAAAAATCTGAAACCAAAGTAAACAAAAATCTCAGTGCTAAAACAAAGATACAAACTGAAAAATCAAGAAAAAAGTTTGTCTCAATTTCAAATAAGCTTCAGGAATCAAACCAGATCAAGGAAGCAATCTTCAAGCATGAAAAGTCAAGTGGCAATTTGAAAACATTTAAGTTTAACCAACAAATCTTCAAAATTCTGAAACAAAAGTAAGTTTCAGATCAAAGAAGCAAAACCTGAAGATAAGTGATTAAGCAAACAATTTCAAGTCAGGAAAGTTGCAAATTGATTTATAAAGCCTGGAAGTATAAACAGCAAGGATCAAGTTCTGGAATCAAATCTGAAGCAAGTTGGGATCATAAACTCAAATCAAAACTTGATTAAACCTAAAGCAATCAAATATGGAAGATAGGAGAAAGATCAGGCAAAACAGTTTCAAGTCAGGCAAAATTCAAACTCAGAAAATAAAATCAACATTTAAAGCTCTGGTCCTCTGTTCTTCATCCTGAGGTGAGCAAACCCCCTTAACTCTACTATACTTATTGATGTTTGGAGTGGTATATGTTATGAATTATGTTGGAATAATAGTGTGAATATGTTGCATGCATTTATAAAAATGAATGACTGTGCATGTCAATTTTTTTGACCTCTGTTTGAGTAACAGGCATGGGCATCTAACATAAATTCATCTCTCCTCTATAAAATTCTTGTAGACTTAGGATTTTCAAAACAAGTTATCCTTGTTTAAGCTTAAAATGAGATTTTAAAAACATTTTTAAGTATGATTGCTCATACACTATCTGGGAAAAAGATGAAGAAAATCAAACAGCAGCAAACAAAACAAATTAAAAGCAAAGCTTAAGATAAAACAACTGTTCTTCCTCTGTTCTTCATTGACAAGGTGAGCAAACATACTACCCTTGAAATTTTAAAAATATGGGTATTAGATTCAAGAAAACTCTGTGTTTTGTAATCTAGTTTTAAAAACAAGTAGTTCTGTAAAAATTTCTACGTACTAGGAACTGTTATGTAGCTTATTCCTCTTTGTATTTTGGTTGCAGAGCAAGAAAAATAAGGAGAATTTAACACTTCTTCATACAAACTATATTAAAACTTAGGATCTTAAACGAATTGTGGTTGTTTAGATTTAAAATCACAAACTTGGGATTTGTTGAAGCTGAACGGTGCAACCATGGGTCTGCATGTCGATTTTACAGTGAAAAGAAAACTATATGTTAAATTCGAATATTTTTAATTTGTTGATTTAACTTTATATCTTGAATAATCATACAAAACACAAGATTTTTAAAATAAGTATGATGATTTTTAGTCACGTGTTTAAGGTGCAGATTCGAGATGAACACAAAATGCTTTTTTGTCAATCCCAGATGATTTAAAAAATCTTGGATGTTAAAATTGGTTTTGAAGATAGCTTAATGGTTTGCTAAATAGGGAAAAATGTTAGAAAAAATTTCTATTGCGTGAATTTTGGGGACGAAGTCAATTTAGGGTTTTGGGCACGTTGGATTTGCTGTTGACTCACGAGCAACTTTTGGCATCGTTACGGCAATCTGAGTGATTGGACCGGGGGGGATTGGTTCGTCGTCGTTTGGAAAAGCTATCAACATGGTGACGTGGTGTCTGGTGAAGTGATGTGACCGGGCGAGGAGGTTTTTGGGTTGCTCAGAAGTTCCATGTGGGTGTGCTCGAACTCGATTTCGAATTTGAGTTCAACTTGGAGGTTTAGCGCTTGGGGTCGATGGAAGAGAGCATGGGTGACTTGTTGGCATCGGCGTCGATGATCGGAACTCGCCGCGATGTTTGTGCACGTATACGTGCAACGTTGTATCAGTGGGTTGCTGGTTGGGGAAGGCGATGTGTGATGTGGCGCGACTCGAAGGAGAGCTCGGGAAAAGGCAAGGGTGGCTCGGGTTTCATCTTGAAGTGGATTTCGATGCGAACGTAAAACACTTAGAAAATTTTTAAGTTTGAAATTTTAGGGTGCGCTCGGGTAAAATTGGGGAAAACTCGAAGTGACACTCGAGTATATTGGGTTTTGGCACGGCGAATACTCGGGTTTAGCCTGGAAATTTTTATATCCTAGTTTTTTAACTTTAATGAATTTGTTAAATGAATTCCTTAAACTATTCCTCCTTATAAATGATGATTTATTTATTAAATAGGAAGTATAAATTATATATTTTAAAATAAAGGATTTTAAAAACAATTAAGTTTTAAATTTAAATTTGTAACAAGTTATTTTAAATGAAACTTAATAAATGATTTAGAGATAAAATTCAAATATTTAAATTTTTAACTCAAAAGTAAGTAAATTTATATCGTTAATGATAATCAAGTATGTAACAATTTGTGATTAAGATTAATTCATTAATAGTTAAGAAAAACCAATTAAAGGATAATTAGTTATAATTAAGATTTAACTAATCAATAATTGAGCATTTATTAATTTAAGTATATTAATTAGTAATTTAAGTTAATCAATTAAGTAATTAATGAATGATCAAATTTAAATAGTGATTACTTAGTGAAAGTAGTTAAGGGAAGATGATTAAAGATTAATGATTAATTTATCAATAATTTAAGGTTTATTAATTAAAGTAGTTAATTAAGGAATAAGAAATTTAGAATTAATTAATTAAGGGTCAATTAATTTAGATAATTAATTTAGAGATGATTAAATTAATAAAGGTGATTAAAAACTAAATCAATTGTAGTTGATAAACTTAATCATCGATTAAGAATTATTAATGAAAATAATCATGTGGTTGATAAATTTAAAAACCACCCAAATTATTCATCTTAGTTGTAGAGGTTTGATTGCTATTGGATGCTATGTGACGGATTGATATATTTGATATGTGATGTGATGCTTTGAAATGTTTTGTGATGAGTTGTTTTATTTGTGATGAATATATTGTTATATGAATATGCAAACCCTTTGACCCGTAAATGTCACTTGGATTTCGATGCGACAGGGAGTCGGATTCTAGTTGGTTATCCGAAACCCACATCGAATCATATTAGTAAATCTTTGTGATTGATAAATTTACTTTATATATGAATCTGTGAATGAAGATAAGCATTATGAGTTATACCGACAGGGAGTCGGATTCTAGTTGGTTATCCGAAACCCACATCGAATCATATTAGTAAATCTTTGTGATTGATAAATTTACTTTATATATGAATCTGTGAATGAAGATAAGCATTATGAGTTATACCGCTTATCGATATTCTTATGATAGATGTGTGCACTATTGTGTAAAACCCCTTGGACTACACTATACACACTAAAATATGGATTGCACGTGGAATTTGGCTAAGTCGTAGATTTTTGAAATAGATTGTAAAATTGAATTTTTAAATCTAAATGATTTTGAAAATGGATCGGGTTTTAAAATGAAAAGCTTTTGGAAAAGAATTTCTAAAATAAAGGTTATTTTGAATAACTTAATAAAGTTTTGAAACTTAATAATTCAATTTAAAATTGGATACAAAATTTGAAATTAAATTCTATTTTGAGAATTTATGAAGTAAAAGGTCATACAAGTTTATATGGGTTTTTAAACCAATTTTAAAAGTGTTTTTTTGAGAATTAAATTTAACCCAAGTTTGAGAAACTTGTATAATTTAAGTGTTTGGTTTTCCAAGATGAAAACTGTTTGTTTTTCAAATGATAAAAGCTTTCATATAAGAAATGAATTCCCAAATTGGTATTATAGGAATTTCAAGTTTGAATTGAAAAATAGTTTTCCAAGTTATGAATGAACCTTTGGAAACGATTTTTTTGAAAGCTATGGGTTAAATCTTTGATTTAAAGATTAAATGGATTAATCCACTCGAAATGGAAATTGTTTTGAAATCCGTAAATGGATCTTTGTGAAACTAGGTGAACTTTGTGAAATAAATCTTTTTGGTTAAAGATTTGAAATGGTAATTTGTGTAAACCATTTGAAATAGTTTTGACTTTCAAGTTGTGACTTAACTGAAATCCATATCCATATGTTTTTAAAATTTTGCGCTCGTTATTCGGTTTAGCCGGGAGAGGACCTTGTGTCATATAACCCATTTCGAATAATGATCCTTCGTTATGGATAGCATTTGAAGACCGGTGGTGAAGACCGGGTATTTGCGAGAACGATAGGATGACCTATCGATTGTCTCTGCACTGAGTAGCTACGGTATGGAGATTCCCTAAGTGATGGGAAGTCCGATCGGGATTGTGGATACCCGGATTGCAAGGGCTTCTTCGGAAGTGCCTTCGGTTCTGTTCGAGCCCGGACCAGACTTGTATGGTCGTGTGTCTGACACTACACTTTGAGATATAAAGCCGATTCCTTTCAAATACATATCTGTTGGTGGCGTAGGATTTATTCTCTTAGCTTAACACCCTTCTCTGAGACGTACGAGCTCAGAGGTTATGTAGTTGAAATTTATCAGCGATATACTCCCAATTTGGTAGTGTGGCATGCTAAGTGCTGCTGTGTGATTGATGATCATTTTTTGATCATTTGTGATCAAAGCATGGCTTTGTGAAAAACGTAGCTTTGTGGACGAAACCTCATCGAGCCTCACAAACCGGTAATGGTCAAAACAGGAAAGATGCGGCAAGGTTTCAGGGGTAGCTCCCATAGGGTATGACTATTCCTTCTGGAAAAGGGTAGTATCATGGTATGGAGCCCAGGTACTTACTCATGTGGGCACTGTAGTATATATTTATTACTATGTGATGTTGTTGGTGTGGAGGATCCTCGGTTAAAGGTCCCAAAGGACCGGGGGTGGCATATCTGAGGTTTTATTCCCCGGGAAGGGGGTAGCCGGCCTTGCTTGGCAGAGAGCCGGGTATGTTCTCGGGACGTCCCGCCAGAGGCGTTTCCATGTGGCAATAGGAAGTTCCTTAGCCTGACCATTTGTTGGAAATCCATTCAACCCAATACGAGCCTTGTACGGTTTTAGTTGTATAACCTTCCATTTAAAATGGCACCTATAGTAGGCACAGTATAATGGTACCTATGCTGGCTAGGATTTATATTCTACTTTCGAAAGGTTTTCCACTATGAACTAGTAATAATATCAAAAAGTATTTTTGCGTAGTAAGCATCTTTGACTATCATAAGGAGAAATCTCCCCCATATGTGCGTTTGCATTGTGTGTGTGCCGGGAGGCCTTATGGTAGTTTCATTTTCCAAAAGCATTGCGGATTTCAAAACTTAAAATCTTTTGATTGTTTTTAAAAAACCAAATGTTTTTGTTTGCTCACACCAGTCTTGCTCTCTTAGTGAATGTGATAGGGGGTTCTCGCTTCGCGGTTTGGTGGCGAACGGGAGACTCTTACCCCTACATGTCCTCTCTTAGTGAATAGGGGTTGGTTAGGCGTAAGCCGAGACAGTCGAAAGGCTGGCCATAAAAGAAAGGTCTGGGGTACCATTGTTATGCCACGGTGGGTATGGGATGGTTGCAAAGCCTACCGGTCGCCATTGCCTCGTGCCGTCACAAGTTGGTATCAGAGCTAAAGGTTGAGTAAGAACTTTAGCTACGGAGTGTAACGCATTAGATAGCTCATTAGAGATAGGGTGAAGTATACCCTAGAATGAGTGTAACTAGTGAAAACAAAAATCCAAATTTCTCAATCTATTCCCTTTATCTGTTGTTATTCTCTAAGATATTTCGTCCGAATGCCTAAATCGGTTTTCGTACTATTCACAAATAGTGAGAATGAGTGGAAGAAGAGGACGAGACTGGGGATAGGCAAGTACCACTTCAACTGGTCAAGGCCCTGCAATGACAGATATACCTATTCAATCTCAATCAAATCTAGCTGATTTATATCGAAGCTTTTCTAGACTTGGTGGAAAGTCATTCACTGGCAAAGAATCAGTTATCGAAGCACAAGCCTGGATTCAATCGTGTGAAAGGATTTTCAAAGGACTAAGGTTGGAGGATGATCAGATGCGATTGATAGCTTCTTGGCAACTCCAGGAAGAGGCTTTAGCTTGGTGGGAAACTATTACATTAGATGAACCGGCGGATGAATTCACTTGGAGTCGTTTCAAGGAAGTGTTCGAGCAGCGATATATGTCGTCTGCTGGTATCTCTAGAATGTACCAAGAGTTTATAGATTTGAAGCAAGGAAGCTTATCATTTGAGGAATACTTGAATAAATTCAATGAATTATCTCGATTCGGTCCAGAATTGTTAAATACACCGTTATAGAAGAATGAAAAGTTTATTCGGGGAATGAACATGGAATTCCTGGAGAGGATGACTACTCACGTAAAGGAATCCTTTTCTGAATTAATTGATATGGGCTATAGATATGATACTCTGGATAAGCATGAAGTCCCATAGGAGGATGGAAACACAAGTAATCTGAATTGGAGGAAAAAGAAGTTTGGGGGAAAGAAATCGAGGAAAGATAAAGAAAAGAAGAATTCTCGAAAGAAAAAGCTAAAAGAAGTCACTTGTCTCAACTGCTTGGAGAAAGGCCACTACTCGGATAAATGTAAGAATCCTTGGAAGCCAGGATTGAGAGAGCCATTTATGAGGCCAGATAAGGAATCTACAGGATGCTATCATTGCCGCAAGCCAGGACATAGGATCAACGACTGTCCGGAAAAGAAGGAAGCTCTAGCAGAAAAGAGATACGCAGTCAGGGGTGATTCTTCAACCTCAAGGGCTAATAAAGAAAAGGAAATTTTATAAGGTAACCTCGTTGTTTACGATTAAATTTTCAAGTTTGTTCGTTATAGGAGCTACACCTAGTTATATTTCTTAGCAAATCATAAATGAGTTAAATCTTGAATCTGAAATCGTAGTCGAATCTATTTTTGTCTATTTTATTGGGTTTCGATATATTCTACGAGCGGTTAGTTATTCCTTCGTACTAACCAATACCCATGTATACTCCGTAGATTAAATAACCCAATTTTTTCGTAATTGAATGAGTTGATTCTCATATTTGTTGATGTTCTGATTTAGTAAACCGAATGCAGAATAAATATTTCGATCAGATCTGATCAATCGTTCTTTATCTATCATCTATTCTTGCTCATCTCCCTAGCAAATTTCGGGGACGAAATTTCTTTAAGGGGGGAATCTATAACAAAATTTACTATGATTAATTTGGCAATTAATTTAATTTTGAAAATAAATTATGAATTTTTATTCATGTGTTAACTATGAAATTTCTTGAATGATTTTAAAATTTTAGATTATAAGTAGGATTTGGTTAAAATTTAGAGATAAGTAATTTTATAAATAAATAAAAATTGATTTAAAAATAAATATGGATTTAAAGATAAATAGAAAATTGATTTGGAATATAAGGATAAGTAATTTATCAACAAATATTGGTTTTCAAAAATAAAATGTGTTAAAAATAAAATAGAAATTAAAAGCTTTGAGGATAGTAAAAAGGTTAATGATAATTTGTTTCTAAAATATTGAATAGATTTGGAAGTTGTAATAAAAGAAAAAAAATTGTGCACTCATTTTTATAATATTATTTTTAAGATTTAATTCACCTATATAGATAAAATGATTAATTGTTAATATGAAATCAAAATATTTAAATCAATCTTTTCTTTTTAAAAGTTGAAAAAATAAATAATAAAAGAAATGCATGGATATAAAATGTATAAATTACTCGTATATAAATATGAGAGCTAAAATGAAGATTGTAGTGTGAAAAATAATTGGAATAAAATTTTGTTGTGTAAATATAAATATGAATATAAAAGAAAACATTAACATTTTGCAAAATGTAGACATGGTTGTATGTGAAAATACATTTACATAAAGATTTAAAACCCAAAATTTGCAAAAGCAATTTGAGTCAAAGGTTTTAAACACAAATTTCCCTACAAACTACAAGTGTAATACATGCAAAAAAAAATAAAAGGGACAAATGGCATTTAACTTTTGAAAAAGAAAAAAAAAAATACAATCAAGCCATTGATCTTCTCAAGGCCTGAAATAAGGAACCAGGAAAAAATATATTAAGAGTCAGTTGTATTTATTCTTCTCAAACCTGAGAAAAGAAACCAGAGGAAACAAGGAACCATCTTCAAAACTAAAATTCGAAAATCCCTCTTTTCAAAAAAATCTGAAACCAAAGTAAACAAAAATCTCAGTGCTAAAACAAAGATACAAACTGAAAAATCAAGACAAAAGTTTATCTCAATTTCAAATAAGCTTTAGGAATCAAACCAGATCAAGGAAGCAATCTTCAGGCATGAAAAGTCAAGTGGCAATTTGAAAACATTTAAGTTTAACCAACAAATCTTCAAAATTCTGAAACAAAAGTAAGTTTCAGATCAAAGAAGCAAAACCTGAAGATAAGTGATTAAGCAAACAATTTCAAGTCAGGAAAGTTGCAAATCGATTTATAAAGCCTGGAAGTATAAACAGCAAGGATCAAGTTCTGGAATCAAATCTGAAGCAAGTTGGGATCATAAACTCAAATCAAAACTTGATTAAACCTAAAGCAATCAAATCTGGAAGATAGGAGAAAGACCAGGCAAAACAGTTTCAAGTCAGGCAAAATTCAAACTCAGAAAATAAAATCAACATTTAAAGCTCTGGTCCTCTGTTCTTCATCCTGAGGTGAGCAAACCCCCTTAACTCTACTATACTTATTGATGTTTGGAGTGGTATATGTTATGAATTATGTTGGAATAATAGTGTGAATATGTTGCATGCGTTTATAAAAATGAATGACTGTGCATGTCAATTTTTTTGACCTCTGTTTGAGTAACAGGCATGGGCATCTAACATAATTCATCTCTCCTCTTTAAAATTCTTGTAGACTTAAGATTTTCAGAACAAGTTATCCTTGTTTAAGCTTAAACTGAGATTTTAAAAATACTTTTAAGTATGATTGTTCATACACTATCTGGGAAAAAGATGAAGAAAATCAAACAGCAGCAAACAAAACCAAAAGCAAAGCTTAACATAAAACAACTGTTCTTCCTCTGTTCTTCATTGACAAGGTGAGCAAACATACTACCCTTGAAATTTTAAAAATATGGGTATTAGATTCAAGAAAACTCTGTGTTTTGTTGTCTAGTTTTAAAAACAAGTAGTTCTGTAAAAATTTCTGTGTACTAGCAACTGTTATGTAGCTTGTTCCTCTCTGTATTTTGGTTACAGAGCAAGAAAAATAAGGAGAATTTAACACTTCTTCATACAAACTATTTTAAAACTTAGGATCTTAAACGAATTGTGGTTGTTTAGATTTAAAATCACAAACTTGGGATTTGTTAAAGCTGAACAGTGCAACCATGGGTCTGCATGTCAATTTTACAGTGAAAAGAAAACTATATGTTAAATTCGAATATTTTTAATTTGTTGATTTAACTTTATATCTTGAATAATCATACAAAAACAAGATTTTTAAAATAAGTATGATGATTTTTAGTCACGTGTTTAAGGTGCGGATTCGAGATGAATACAAAATGCTTTTTTGTCAATCCCAGATGATTTAACAAATCTTGGATGTTAAAATTGGTTTTGAAGGTAGCTTAATGGTTTGCGAAGTAGGGAAAAACGTTAGAAAAAATTTCTATTGCGTGAATTTTGGGGACGAAGTCAATTTAGGGTTTTGGGCACGTTGGGTTTGCTGTTGATTCACGAGCAACTTTTGGCATCGTCACGGCAATCTGAGTGATCGGATCGGGGGGGATTGGTTCGTCGTCGTTTGGCAAAGCTATCAACATGGTGACGTGGTGTCTGGTGAAGTGATGTGACCGGGCGAGGAGGATTTTGGGTTGCTCAGAAGTTCCAGGTGCGTGTGCTCGAACTCGATTTTGAATTTGAGTTCAACTTGGAGGTTTAGCGCTTGAGCTCGATGGAAGAGATCGTGGGTGACTTGTTGGCATCGGCGTCGATGATCGGAACTCGCCGCGATGTTTGGCACGTATACATGCAACGTTGTATCAGTGGGTTGCTGGTTGGGGAAGACGATGTGTGATCTGGCGCGACTCAAAGGAGAGCTCGGGAAAAGGCAAGGGTGGCTCGGGTTTCATCTCGAAGTGGATTTCAATGCGAACGTAAAACACTTAGAAAATTTTTAAGTTCGAAATTTTAGTGGGCGCTCGCGTAAAATTGGGGAAAACTCGAAGTGACACTCGAGTATATTGGGTTTTGGCACGGGGAATACTCGGGTTTTGCCTGGAAATTTTTATATCCTAGTTTTTTAACTTTAATGAATTTGTTAAATGAATTCCTTAACATATTCCTCCTTATAAATGATGATTTATTTATTAAATAGGAAGTAAAAATTATAAATTTTAAAATAAAGGATTTTAAAAACAATTAAGTTTTAAATTTACATTTGTAACAAGTTATTTTAAATGAAACTTAATAAATGATTTAGAGATAAAATTCAAATGTTTAAATTTTTAACTCAAAATAAGTAAATTTATATCGTTAATGATAATCAAGTAAGTAACAATTTATGATTAAGATTAATTCATTAATAGTTAAGAAAAACCAATTAAAGGATAATTAGTTATAATTAAGATTTAACTAATCAATAATTGAGCATTTATTAATTTAAGTATATTAATTAGTAATTTAAGTTAATCAATTAAGTAATTAATGAATGATCAAATTTAAATAGTGATTACTTAGTGAAAGTAGTTAAGGGAAGATGATTAAAGATTAATGATTAATTTATCAATAATTTAAGGTTTATTATTTAAAGTAGTTAATTAAGGATTAAGGAATTTAGATTTAATTAATTAAGGGTCAATTAATTTGGATAATTAATTTAGAGATGATTAAATTAATAAAGGTGATTAAAAACTAAATCAATTGTAGTTGATAAACTTAATCATCGATTAAGAATTATTAATGAAAATAATCATGTGGTTGATAAATTTAAAAACCACCCAAATTATTCATCTTAGTTGTAGAGGTTTGATTGCTATTGGATGCTATGTGACGGATTGATATATTTGATATGTGATGTGATGCTTTGAAATGTTTTGTGATGAGTTGTTTTATTTGTGATGAATATATTGTTATATGAATATGCAAACCCTTTGACCCGTAAATGTCACTTGGATTTCGATGCGACAGGGAGTCGGATTCTAGTTGGTTATCCGAAACCCACATCGAATCATATTAGTAAATCTTTGTGATTGATAAATTTACTTTATATATGAATCTGTGAATGAAGATAAGCGTTATGAGTTATACCTCTTATTGATATTCTTATGATAGATGTGTGCACTATTGTGTAAAACCCCTTGGACTACACTATACACACACAAATATGGATTGCACGTGGAAATTGGTTAAGTCGTTGATTTTTGAAATAGATTGTGAAATTGAATTTTTAAATCTAAAGGATTTTTAAAATGGATCGGGTTTTAAAATGAAAAGCTTTTGGAAAAGAATTTCTAAAATAAAGGTTATTTTGAATAACTTAATAAAGTTTTGAAACTTAATAATTCAATTTAAAATTGGATACAAAATTTGAAATTAAATTCTATTTTGAGAATTTATGAAGTAAAAGGTCATAAAAGTTTATATGGGTTTTTAAACCAATTTTAAAAGTGTTATTTTGAGAATGAAATTTAACCCAATTTTGAGAAACTTGTATAATTTAAATGTTTGGTTTTCCAAGATGAAAACTGTTTGTTTTTCAAATGATAAAAGCTTTCATATAAGAAATGAATTCCCAAATTGGTATTATAGGAATTTCTAGTTTGAATTGAAAAACAGTTTTCCAAGTTATGAATGAACCTTTGGAAATGATTTTTTTTGAAAGCTATGGGTTAAATCTCTGATTTAAAGATTAAATGGATTAATCCACTCGAAATGGAAATTGTTTTGAAATCCGTAAATGGATCTTTGTGAAACTAGGTGAACTTTGTGAAATAAATCTTTTTGGTTAAAGATTTGAAATGGTAATTTGTGTAAACCATTTGAAATAGTTTTGACTTTCAAGTTGTGACTTAACTGAAATCCATATCCATATGTTTTTAAATTTTGCGCTCGTTATTCGGTTTAGCCGGTAGAGGACCTTGTGTCATATAACCCATTCCGAATAATGATCCATCGTTATGGATAGCATTTGAAGACCGGTGGCGAAGACCGGGTATTTGCGTGAACGATAGGATGACCTATCAATTGTCTCTGCACTGAGTAGCTACGGTACAGAGATTCCCTAAGTGATGGGAAGTCCGATCGGGATTGTGGATACCCGGATTGCAAGGGCTTCTTCGGAAGTGCCTTCGATTCTGTTCGAGCCCGGAACAGACTTGTATGGTCGTGTGTCTGACACTACACTTTGAGATATAAAGCCGATTTCTTTCAAATACATATATGTTGGTGGCGGAGGATTTATTCTCTTAGCTTAACACCATTCTCTGAGACGTACGAGCTCAGAGGTTATGTAGTTGAAATTTATCAGCGATATACTCCCAGTTTGGTAGTGTGGCATGCTAAGTGCTGCTGTGTGATTGATGATCATTTGTTGATCATTTGTGATCAAAGCATGGCTTTGTGAAAAAGCGTAGATTTGTGGACGAAACCTCATCGAGCCTCACAAACCGGTAATGGTCAAAACAGGAAAGATGCGGCAAGGTTTCAGGGGTAGCTCCCCTAGGGTATGACCATTCCTTCTGGAAAAGGGTAGTATTGTGGTATGGAGCCCAGGTACTTACTCATGTGGGAACTGTAGTATATATTTATTACTGTGTGATGTTGTTGGTGTAGAGGATCCTCGGTTAAAGGTCCCAAAGGACCGGGGGTGGCATATCTGAGGTTTTATTCCCCGGGAAGGGGGTAGCCGGCCTTGTTTGGCAGAGAGCCGGGTAGGTTCTCGAGACGTCCCGCCAGAGGCGTTTCCATGTGGCAATAGGAAGTTCCTTAGCCTGACCATTTGTTGGAAATCCATTCAACCCAATACGAGCCTTGTATGGTTTTAGTTGTAGAACCTGCCATTTAAAATGGCAGCTATAGTAGGCACAGTATAATGGTACCTATGCTGGCTAGGATTTATATTCTACTTTCGAAAGGTTTTCCACTATGCACTAGTAATAATATCAAAAAGAATTTTTGCGTAGTAAGCATCTTTGACTATCATAAGGAGAAATCTCCCCCATGTGTGCGTTTGCATTGTGTGTGTGCCGGGAGGCCTTATGGTAGTTTCATTTTCCGAAAGCATTGCGGATTTCAAAACTTAAAATCTTTTGATTATTTTAAAAAAACCAAATGTTTTTGTTTGCTCATACCAGTCCCACGACTGACCCGGAGTTTATTATTCCCTTTCTAAACTCTGGGTGCCCACCATTTTCCACACGGGCAATCTAGAGTTTGGTTTTCCAGATAGTCAGGCGGTAGATATCGTTTTGGTAGCCTTCGGCTTTCTATTTGATCATTTTGGAGTCTTTGGAGTCCACGGACGGATTTTCTTATCTTGGTGCAACCTTGATGGTTGATCGAGCTTGGAGTTTTGGAGCTTTTGGATCAGAGTTGCAGTATTGGATTCTGTGAAGACTTATCACATTGTATCGTGTTCCGCTGTATTTTGTATTGTATTCTCTGATGTTGATGATTATCATTGTATCAAATTGATGTATTGGATATTGTATTCATGCTGTATCAGTGATATCATCTTTTATTTCCACTGTGTTATTTATCATCTAATGTTGATGCAAGCTCCAGCGATACGAATTTGATGTTGTTGTTGGACATCGAGTTCGGGTCGTCACAGTCGGTCTGAACAATGACGTCCCCAGTCAAACCCAGCTGGTTAATCAACTGAACTGCGTGGCGGAGGACGAATGCCTCGCATTCAATTGGGTTATCCATTAAACATTTTTTTATAGCAAAATGAACGTCTGGCATAATGTGTATCATTCCTTGTTCTAAAAAGTTGTTCAACACCAACCTTTTCTCTCTCCAAAAAATGAGGCATTCACATAAATTATAAATGACATAGTGGGCTATTTTTTCTAATTATGCAAGGAGAAATCTATGGTCATATTGGCTTGTTGAAGAATCTTAAATTTATCTCGATTTACATGTTGAATATGCGCTTATATGATTTTTGTTTGATGATAATAAACATATATACATTCGTTTAAATGTATTTGTTAATGTACTATTTATTTTTCACAGTTTAAATAAATATTTGTTGAATAAAATAAATTACACAGAATTTGAATTCAAGCAGATATTTTATTCAAATAAATATTTACTACAATTTTGAATAGTACAATTTCATGCTCTCACTATACATATACAATTTTGAATACATCACGATTTTATATTTACATTAATAACCTCACTACATATCACTCACACTCGTATTTTATCTTCAACTGCATTCCAGTTTGAATCCAGCATCTGAGCAATCTGCAAAAATATACACTAACACAGTAAAATTGAAAAAGAAATGTTTTTGCAATATAAAATGAAATATGATTTTTGAAAATATGATTTGCCTCAGTTATTTGGGTTGTTCGTCATCATTTAAATTTCAATTCATCATACACGAACATTGTGACATACACAGTGTATCACTGTATATGCCACAAGGCCGTGCACACCGATATATACACTTGATAATGCTACAGGGACAGGTGAGCACAGGTCAAACCCAAATGAAAAACCGGGTTCAACTCACGTGCAATAACATAAAAGTCACAACTCTCGAGCACAAGGTCAAACCCGAGTTTTTGAAAAACTGGATTCAACACAGGGCAGGTCACAAGTCCAACACAGTTACAACAATGCATGAAACAGTGGACATGTATACAACAGAGGAAGCCGTGATCAAGTCCAACAGAAATGCATGCGAGTGTTAACAGTCAATTATGACCAAGTACAGTGTGAAAGTGAAACAGTGGTGAAGCTGGAAATACAAAGACCAGTTACTCAATGCATGCAACATGACTCGACAACAAGTACAACACTGCACAAATTCAACACAGCACCAAAGTCAAGACCACAAAGGCAGTGCATCAGTGTGCAAAGAGCTCGAGCACAGCAAATATGGCAGCAAGCTTCAACTATATGGAGACGAGACCAAATACACAAGTTCACATGTGCAGCCAAATGGACAGAGAAGAATAACAAATATACAGAGACAATACAGCATGAACCAAAGGCAGTGCACAAATGACCAGGCTACAACATGAATTATGCAATGCAGATGCTAACATTGATGAATGTATATGACAGCAACAAGAGGCAACATCACATAATACAACTACAACAATGACCAAAAGTGTACAGCAATGCTAGTGAAGACAAAACAACTCAAAGGCAAATGCATGTACAAAATGTAGTGAATGCAGACTGTAAATTAGTGTCAAAGCAAATGATAAATAATTTTTACAGTGTCAAGCTCATGTATGCAACAGATAAAGTGCACCAGTGATGCAAGCTACGAAGCAATGAACAGAGTAATCAAAATCATCAATGCAATACACAGTATGAATGAATACAACAAGTCCAGATACAAGTTAGTTCCAGTGCCAACATATTCAACTAGAAGTGCAACTACAAGTACAGAGAGCAACAACTCAAATGCAAGTATGCAAATGCAAACTCAAACACACTGATCAAATGAAGATATGAAGAACACAAGGGTCGAACTAATAAGTCCATCAGAAATTCACAAGCTAATATCAGTTGTGATCAAGTCAACAAAAGTCTGGTTTGAATCAAAGCATACTGAAGCCGAGCCAACAGAAAAATTCAGAGAATAAAGCAGTGATACAAAAATCACAATGAATTAAAACAGTGCCGAAGAATCAGCAATATCAAGAATTCAAAGTTTTTTTTTAATTGAACAAGTCAATAGAGAAATACACGGAGGCAGTCATGAATCAAAACCGTGTCAACCAAGCCGTGAGAAGAAAGTATCAAAATATACGCATATGAAAAAGTCAGAGATAAATCTCAAGCATCAATACAAGATCGAACGAACGAAGACAAATTCAAATGAACGTATACGAACGCAAAAATAGGATTTCGAATCCTATATAAGCCCAACCATCATCGGCAAATTAATCATCGAGTTCAAGCATCAACCCAGTAAAGCAAAAGGAAAAAGTACATAACGAAATCACAAACAACAGTGAACTCGATCAAACAAAAGCAGCCAAGAGCGAACGAACGAGAACGAAGCACACGAAAAGGCGAAGCTTCAAAGCCCTAATTTGGATCAAGAGCCGAAGCCCTAAATTCAGATCGAACAAAGAATACAACAGAGGGCCGCCATTTTTTCAAAGCCAAATTTGGATCGCAAGCAGAAACCTAATTCGACAAAGAGGGACGGCCGTATCGGGTTAAAGAAAATAAATTGGGCCGGCTTGCTTTATTTTTAAAGGGCTTTAGTATATTTTAAATAGGGTTTAAGTGCTATTTGTTTTTTTTAATTGTTTTTTTAACTTTTCAAATCGAAAACTGTTAAATCACCACCTAGGGTTTAGGTAGTGTCAGATTGCCTTGTTAGAATTAGTTCAGTGAGCAGGGTGTGCGAGTTTGCAAAGCTCTATAGGCGGGAGCAGAGTTTGCGAGTAAGCGAAGCTCTATAGGCGGGAAGCAAAGTTTGCGAGTAAGCGAAACTCTATAGGCGGAGCAGGGTGTGCGAGTCTAGTAGAGTGTTTATGAGCGGGAGCAAATGTTTGCGAGCAGGGTGTGCGAGTCTAGTAGAGTGTTTGTGAGCGGGAGCAAATGTTTGCGAGTCTAGTAGAGTGTTTGTAAGCGTGATACTGTTTAATTCTAATAGAAATCTGTGAATGCAGCAGTAGGCAGGGGTTGCCGAAGCTGGGTAAATTTTGTGTGTGATTTACTTTTTCAGCATATTTAATTCTGCAGTTTATTTCTGTGTTTAAATCGAGAAAATTTGCTGTAACCCTATTCACCCCCCTCTAGGGTTAATCTAGATCCTACAAGTGGTATCAGAGCCCGGTATATTTTTTTTATTTAACTCTAGAGTCATGAGTCTACAAAATAATGCTTTTTCTGAGGGGCAATCTATTGCTAGGCCACCCATGTTTAACGGGAACGATTATGCTTATTGGAAAGTTAGGATGGGTATCTATCTTAGTTCTGTTAATTACGATGTTTGGGATATTATTGAAACTGGCTATAAACCTCCCACTATAATCGTTGGTGGTACTGAGATTCCTAAACCTAAGGATAGGTGGGATGCTAACGATAAGAGATTGAAAACGACAAATGCTAAAGCCATGAATGCTTTGATATGTGCTCTTGATAAAAACGAATTTAATCGAATTTCTCATTGTACACAGCACAGGAAATTTGGCATACTTTGGAGGGCACACACGAAGGAACTTCTCAAGTCAAGGAGTCTCGTCTAGCCTTATTAAGCAACGAATACGAAAACTTTGTGATGGACAAAGGCGAGAGCATAAAAGACATGTTTGGACGTTTTTCAACCTTGGTATACAACGCTAGAGCGCTTGGGAAGGTCTTCACTGAGGTAGAGCTTGTGAGGAAGGTGCTACGAGTTTTACCAATGAACTTTGAGGCAAAAGTCACGGCAATCCAAGAATCGAAAGATTTGAGCAAACTAAGCATGGAGGAGTTGATTGGCAACTTGATGACATATGAGCTTGAGCTAAAAGCAAAGGAAGAACGCAACAACTCCGAACCAAAGAAGAAGACGATTGCCTTAAAGAGCAAAGAAGAAAGCGATGAAGAAGATCCAATTGAAGAGCTTGCAATGGCTGTCAATAATCTTAGAAGATGGTCTAGATTCAAGCCACGCAAGAAGAAAACAAAGGGCAATAGGTCAATAGATTCCGAAAATTCCGATAATGAACTGACGTGTTATAACTGCAACAAGCCTGGCCACATCAAACCAAAATGCCCGCTTCTCAAAGACAACAAAGGAAAGAAAAAGAAGAAGAAGGCCTTTGCAGCAACTTGGGATGATGAAGAAGGAGAGGAAGTTTCGGATAGCAGCTCGGAGGAGGCTAACTTGTGTCTTATGGCGAAATCAGATTCAGAAGCAAGCTCCGAGGAATCTAGTGAGGCAGGTGAGTATTCCTATAGAGATCTTGTTTTTATGTGCTTAGACCTAACTAAAACAATTGATAGTCTTGAATCTAAAATTGAAAAACTGAAATCTGATAGGAGAGAATTTGCTCGTGAAAATTTTAGGTTAAAAACTGAACTTGAAAATATTCAAAACCTAGAATGTAAAAAATGTAAGATTTTAGATTCAGAATTATCAAAAATTAGGAATAACTTTGAGAGCCTTGAAAAAGAAAACTTGAATCTTAAGGAAAACATTGACACTAGGAAAAAGGATTTTATAAATCGATGCACCGCACTTGTCACTGAAAACTCAACATTAAAAACGAAAGTCCAAAATCTTGAGAAATCCCTGAATAACTTTTCAAAAGGAGAAAAATCACTCAAAATGTTATTGGGAAATCAAATTTTTGCTAACAAAAGAAAAGGACTAGGTTTTGGGAAATCACAAGATGATGATAAAGGTAAAAGTGTCTTTGCTCAATCTGAAATAATTGGACATCATAGTCATAGGAACACAAAATTTAATCAAGTCAATTTAATGTGCATGTTTTGTAGAAAATTTGGACATAATCGAAATAATTGTTGGTATAGACCCAAACACGTGAAAACTATACTAATTTGGGTTCCAAAAGGCACAAATATAAAATCTTTAAAAGTCAAGCAAATTTGGGTGCTAAAAGGAACATATATAAATAGTTTTGGGTCTTCACAAACATATGTTTCATATTCTGCCACTAACAATCATGGGCCTATAAAAACAAATAGGTCACAAAAATCTTTCATCGTTTAGGTGTGGTGGCAGGCTAAGGAATAACAACAGTGTTATCTGGATTTTGGCTTTTCCAGAAACACAACGGGCGACAAAGCAAAGTTCCTTAGCCTAGTACAAAGGTGACAAAATCACAATGGGAAATCACGAAAAATTATCGTAAAGGTAAAACAGGTAAATTTGTTTTTGAACGATATATCAAATGTGATAATCTGCACCATAATCTGAATTAAATCAGCCAATATTGAGATGTACAAAAGATGATGATTTTTGATTCTATGGCTTTTTCAAAATATTGACCAATCATCTTTAAATAGAATTTCTTAGAGTAATTATGATGATTGACTGATTCGGACTTACTTGATATGATTCTACATGACTTGTTCTTATTTATGACCTTGATTTGTGCTTAAATGATGACCAATCAGATTTTCAATTTTGAACTAATTTATATAAATTTGTTCGGTCAAATGATTGTTACTCATGCTACACGTAGATATATTTGTTTTGATATTTGGTCACTGCTTGTAAATTTGCACGATTTCAAATTTCATGTGAAAGCTGTTAAAAAGGATTTTAAGAAATTGTAGAAACTTCAAGAAATTGTTTTTGAAATAATTATGATGTTGATTGACTGTTGATTACTCATGAATATAACTGTTTATCCTATGGTTTCTGAAATTAACACCATGATATTTGTTTGAGTGTGAACATGGCTTCATTTCAAATTTCATTCTGAGATAGTTTGTTGAAATTGCACAATCTGGTCTTTGATATCCAACGAGTGAGTATTGAGTGAAATTTAAATTCAGATGCAAATTACACTGGTAATATAGTTGATAGAAAAATTACTAGTGGAACGTGATTAATTTTGAAACATTCATTTGCTGCATCATTTTTTTTCAATGAAAATATCTGCATATTTTTCACTTGAAATAATTTTCAAATAGCAGAAAATTTTTCTTATAAAACCCCCTCGAGAAAATCATGTTTGACCATATTTACAGATTAGTCATTTTTATTTGATTTTAAATTTTGACTAATCTAACTCCCTAATGATTATCGAAAAGATGAATAGTGATTGAAAAAGTGATGAGTGTTGATATTTATCATATATTATAACTCGAGAAAGTATAATTAGAAAATTTCTTTAGAATTTTATAACAAGAGTTATAAAAACTTTTTGTTGGGTAAAAATTCCATGACCATTTCTATTTCTATCATCTTTCTATCGACCATCACTCACCAAGATCATATTTAGTATGTAAATTTGTGGTAGTTTACAAAGGAAATCATTCGTTCTTCAATATCTTTAAATTTGGGAAGGAAATTATTTGTGCTTCAATTTATTATATTTGGCAATAAAAATAAATATCCAAAGTATTCACTCTCATTTAAAAGTCCTCACGGTTATGCATGGGTGAATTACTTGGATTTTTTATTATGTGCTTCCATGCTCATTTAAAAGTCCTCGTGGTTATGCATGTATGGAACGCATATCAAAATTAATTGATTTAATAGACAAGTTGATTCTAATCCCATTTAAAAGTCCTCACGGTCATGCGTGGTTAGAAGATACTTGATTTCATTTTTTAAATTAAATTGGAATACTACTAATCTCATTTAAAAGTCCTAATGGTTATGCATGGTTAGTAGATATTCAAATTTCCTGAAATAAATATACCACAAATAGACATAACTATATGAATTTTTGATGATTTTATCCCCATCACTTCTGAAAGTGGAATATGCGCCTAACAAGGGTAATTATGATTTTTGTTTGATTTTTTATCGAAATTTAATATTTATATTCAATTGAGTTTTAATGTTGAATTAATATCGATCACTGTATCTCTACTTTTCTATTACTATTATCCTTTTGCTGATAACAAAATGGGGAGAGAAAAGTTAAGATTTTGTCAAATAGAATCAAGCAAAGGTCAAATAATTTTCCATTTGCATATAGGCTCATTCATATATTTCTATTTGTATGCATATATGTAGGGGGAGCATCATGTAGAGAGGAAGCATTTAAATAGGGGGAGCAATTAGAATATATCATTGATCAAATACATTTAACACGGTCAAAATCTTAAATATATGTTTGTTATCATCAAAAGGGGGAGATTGTTGAATATGCGCTTATATGATTTTTGTTTGATGATAATAAACATATATACATTCGTTTAAATGTATTTGTTAATGTACTATTTATTTTTCACAGTTTAAATAAATATTTGTTGAATAAAATAAATTACACAGAATTTGAATTCAAACAGATATTTTATTCAAATAAATATTTATTACAATTTTGAATAGTACAATTTCATGCTCTCACTATACATATACAATTTTGAATACATCACGATTTTATATTTACATTAATAACCTCACTACATATCACTCACATTCGTATTTTATCTTCAACTGCATTCCAGTTTGAATCCAGCATCTGAGCAATCTGCAAAAATATACACTAACGCAGTAAAATTGAAAAAGAAATATTTTTGCAATATAAAATGAAATATGATTTTTGAAAATATGATTTGCCTCAATTATTTGGGTTGTTCGTCATCATTTAAATTTGAATTCATCATACACGAACATTGTGACATACACAGTGTATCACTGTATATGCCACAAGGCCGTGCACACCGATATATACACTTGATAATGCTACAGGGACAAGTGTGCACAGGTCAAACCCAAATGAAAAACCGGGTTCAACTCACGTGCAATAACATAAAAGTCACAACTCTCGAGCACAAGGTCAAACCCGAGTTTTTGAAAAACTGGATTCAACACAGGGCAGGTCACAAGTCCAACACAGTTACAACAATGCATGAAACAGTGGACATGTATACAACAGAGGAAGCCGTGATCAAGTCCAACAGAAATGCATGCGAGTGTTAACAGTCAATTATGACCAAGTACAGTGTGAAAGTGAAACAGTGGTGAAGCTGGAAATACAAAGACCAGTTACTCAATGCATGCAACATGACTCGACAACAAGTACAACACTACACAAATTCAACACAGCACCAAAGTCAAGACCACAAAGGCAGTGCATCAGTGTGCAAAGAGCTCGAGCACAGCAAATATGACAGCAAGCTTCAACTATATGGAGATGAGACCAAATAAACAAGTTCACATGTGCAGCCAAATGGACAGAGAAGAATAACAAATATACAGAGACAATACAACATGAACCAAAGGCAGTGCACAAATGACCAGGCTACAACATGAATTATGCAATGCAGATGCTAACATTGATGAATGTATATGACAGCAACAAGAGGCAACATCACATAATACAACTACAACAATGACCAAAAGTGTACAGCAATGCTAGTGAAGACAAAACAACTCAAAGGCAAATGCATGTACAAAATGTAGTGAATGCAGACAGTAAATTAGTGTCAAAGCAAATGATAAATAATTTTTACAGTGTCAAGCTCATGTATGCAGCAGATAAAGTGCACCAGTGATGCAAGCTACGAAGTAATGAACAGAGTAATCAAAATCATCAATGCAATACACAGTATGAATGAATACAACAAGTCCAGATACAAGTTAGTTCCAGTGCCAACATATTCAACTAGAAGTGCAACTACAAGTACAGAGAGCAACAACTCAAATGCAAGTATGCAAATGCAGACTCAAACACACTGATCAAATGAAGATATGAAGAACACAAGGGTCGAACTAATAAGTCCATCAGAAATTCACAAGCTAATATCAGTTGTGATCAAGTCAACAAAAGTCTGGTTTGAATCAAAGCATACTGAAGCCGAGCCAACAGAAAAAATCACAGAGAATCAAGCAGTGATACAAAAATCACAATGAATTAAAACAGTGCCGAAGAATCAGCAATATCAAGAATTCGAAGTTTTTTTTAATTGAACAAGTCAACAGAGAAATACACGGAGGCAGTCATGAATCAAAACCGTGTCAACCAAGCCGTGAGAAGCAAGTATCAAAATATACGCATATGAAAAAGTCAGAGATAAATCTCAAGCATCAATACAAGATCGAACGAACGAAGACAAATTCTGTAACAGTACGGATTTTCGTTCTTTCGAAAATTCAACATCGATACTCACTTTATCGACTGCCGAGAAATCGAAGACCGAAAACACGGAATGTTATGGGTTTTAAAAAGAATTTAAGAAAAGAAAGAAGAGAGAAAAAGGTAGAAGATAGAGGGAAAAGAAGATAGAAAATTTAGAAATAGAAAGAAAAAGAGAATAGAGAAAAAGGAGAAAAACAGAAGAAAATAGGACGGGACAGAAAACAATAGAACAACATCAGAATCTCACAATTCGCAGCGGAACAACATATAATAATGAATGAATAATCTTTAAACAAAGAACTATATCAGTTATTACATTTCATCACATTTCATTACATCATATCATCAGAGTGTACAACAACATACAACAACAACAGTGCAGCGGAAAAGAAATACTATATAAATAATACGCCATGCCATCCAGCTTGCCTCCAGCAACTCCAGAATATCCAGAATATCCTGATAAACCTTAACTCTTAACTGCCCGTGTGGAAATTTGTGGGCACCCAGAGTTTAGGAAGGAAAACAATAAACTCCAAGTCAGTCATGTGACTGGTGTGAGAACTCAAAACAGTTTATTTATCTTTAAAATCAAAATAGAGGAATATTTTTAATCAATTCGCAATGCTTTTAAAAATGAGACTACCATAAGGCCTCCCGCACACACACACACAATGCAAACGCAGAATCGGAGGAGATTTCTCCTTATGATAGTCAAAGATGCTTGATACGCATTTAAAATAATATTTGATATTATTACTAGTGCATAGTATAGAGAAAATTTCATTTCAAAAGTAGAATATAAATCTTAGCCAACATACGACCATTATCGTATGCCTACTATAGCTAACTATGTTCAATAGCAGGTTACCGCCACATTCCATAGCAGGTTTTACAACTAAAACCGTACAAGTCACGTATTGTTTCTTTGGATTTCCAACAAATGGTCAGGCCAAGGAACTTCCCATTGCCACATGAGAATGCCTCTGGATGGACATCCCCGAGAACCAAACCGGATCTCTACCAACACAAGGTCGGGTTACTCCTAACTGAGTAACAACTGACCGAATATGCCATCCCCCGGTCCTTTGGGACCTTTATCAACCGAGCGCTCGTAATCAATTCACACAATCATAACAAAGTGTTTTCAACATGAGTAAGTATCTGGGCTCCATACCATGATACCACCCTTTTCCAGAAGGAAATGGACACATCCTAAAGGGTGCTACCCCTCATAACCTTGCTGCTTCTTTCCTGTTTTGACCATTCACGGGGTGTGAGGCTCGACGAAGTCACGTCCACAAAAACATACTTTAAACAAAAGCCATGCTTTGGGTCAACAAATGATCAACACAATGATCACTAAGATAGACGATCAAATAAATGATCCTATCACAAATAATCAACACAATGATCATTTCAGCATCACTCAGCATGTCACATTACCAAACTGGGAATATATCGCTGATAACTTCAACTATATAACCTCTGAGCTCGTACGTCACAGAGAAGGGTGTTAAGCAAAGAATAAATTCTCCGCCACCAACAGAAATATATTTGAAAGAAATCGGCTTTATATCTCAACTTGTAATGTCAGACATACAATCCATACAAGTCTGTTCCGGGATCGAACAAAACCGAAGGCACTTACAAAGAAGTCCTTGCAATCCGGATATTCACAATCCTGATCGGATTTCCCATCACTTAGGGAGTTTCTATACCGGCGCGACTCGGTGCAGAAACAATCGATAGTTCATCCTATCGCTCTCGCAAATACCGGTCTTCAACACCGATCTTCAAATGCAATTCACAACGACGTATCACATATTCGGAATGGGTTATACGACCCCATGGTCCTTTCCCGGTTAACCCGAATAGTGAGCGCTTATTCAAAAATAAGTGTGCATTCAAATTCAACAATTCACATCAAATACCCATTCAAAGGGAAATACTGATAGTCGGCTATTGAACTATCAATGGATATGCATACATCACCAGATTCCAAATAATTTTCCAAATTATTTATTTTCCAAAATATCTTTACAAGATATATGATTTCAATACTTCAAAAATAAATCAATATTTATTTTCAAACAAATTCCACTTTTCATTTATAAATTCCATAATTAATTTATATTTCAAAATATCCATGCATATACGATTTCAATTCTTCATTTCAATTTATCTTCAAAAAGATAAATTCAAATTATTCATTTCATATTGGAAAACAATTCCATACTTATTTATTCATAAGTAATTCACAAACCTATTTATTTTCAACACTTAGAAAATATTCAATATACTTAAATCGAATTAAGTATATATTTCATTCTTTTAAGAAAATCATTCTCTTAAACATATTTATTTGGGCCAAAACGAATGTTACGTAAAACATCGTTACGACAACCCAAAATCACTAGTATAGGGATTCGAAATTAAAATAGATATATAAATCCTAATACTATTCAAAACATTTCCTTTCGGAAATCATTTACTATAACAACAGTGTTATAGTCCACCATTTCCTTTTATTTCTCGAAACATCTATTTCAACAATAAATGTTGAAATCTATGGTTTCGAATCTCAACACCTTTAAAACATCGTTAGACCTTTTTAATTCTGTTTAAAATATCACATTCTAAAACATTTCCTTTAACGTGTTATTCACTATTCAAAAATCGTGAACATACTTCGTTAACAAATTTCATCCTTTTATTCAATCTATTTTAAAGGATTATTCACCATTCAAAAATGTGAATATAACTCCATTAATAGGTTATAACAATTAACTTATCAAAATAAGTCGTTTGCGAATTTATAAAACAACGTTTATAAATTCCATTTCTATTTATTTCATAACAACTTCCTTTATAAATCTTCTTTATTTACCTATTCGATTTATAATCTTAATTATAAACCAAAAGTCCAAATTATAAGTCAAACACTTATAATTTATTTATTTGCAAAAATCGTTCCTTTGAACTGTACAAATTTTATAAACCTATTGTTTATAAAATTCCATTTATAACTTCACCGTTATATAATTCTATAAATTTCCTTCATTAATGAAATTCATTTACAAATCATTCAAACACTTATAAAACTCGTTTTATAATGTCAATATTTCAATTTATAAATATCCATTTATAAATCTCTTAATATAAATCAGTTTATATTATTCTTTAAAACGTCTTTAAATTCCTTTAAAATTTCACCACTTCGATTTATAAAATAATCAAATTTTATAAATCCTATATTTAAACTTTTATAATATATTCAAAAATCCAATCTAAACTATTTTATAAAATCTTTAGTTCATATTTCTCAAAAATCAGCTTTTAACTGTATTTCTCAAAAATTATAATTTTTATAACTTTAAAAATTATAACGTTCATTTATTTATAATGGATCAATTCCAAAAATATTTTATCTTTTCAAAAATCACTTTTAAAAACATTTTAAAATCCCAAAATCTGGGTCCAATGATGCTACACACCAAATAGTCAATCACGACTACAACGATATCATATATCAATATGAAAATCCATCAAATATCAAAATATTTGAAATCAAATAAAAACTGTTGAGGAATCCAGTTGGATCCCTCCAACCTGTTTTCCTGCATCCAAAAACATTAGCACAATACCAATTTCGCTCCAGTACGAAATTATCGCGGTACATGTTTTTAATAAATATTATCCGCTTACTAACGGCGTAATAGGGTCTCATCCGCTAAACAAAAAAATGCGGGAAATCAACAACTGCAATATATACATATGCCAATATATATATATTGATATTATATATAATACCAATTTCACTGTTTATGAAATATTCGCGGTATATGTTTTTATTAAATAACATCCGCTTACTAACGGCGTATAATGTCTATTTTAACAATCAATAGATATCATTCATCATTCATACATGCATTCAAATATTTTAAATCTAACTATTTAAAATAAAATCGAAACCTATTCGATTGAGTGAGAAGTTCTCACCTTGGTTTTTAATTTCCGTTTTAGCTTTTATTTCGAATAAAATTAAACGCGCGTTTAATTTTACCCGAAATTCTCACTAACTCCAAACGACTCCAAACCAACTCCATCGCGTAGTGCTCGTCCATACGATTCCAACGCAACTGATTTCGCGCAGTTTCGACCTCGTATGAAAAAGTTATGCATTTTACAAGTTTGTACACGTTTTATATAACTTAAATCACACATAACTTAATTATTTATACCCAAAGCAAATCTGGGCCGTTAGATCTTGGGCCCCCAAATCTTTGCCGTTCCCCTTCATCCCCTCCCTCACGCTATCATCTCCAGGTTGAGGCCGACATACATGAACCCATAAGCAACAACTAGGGTTAATTTTTGCACCCACCACACTCAACGATACTCGATCACACCAATGCCAACGCGAAGCACACGACGCAAGCTATCTCCACCAGGAAGAGCTCAAGGCTCGGCCCCCCTATGACGCGCGCGCACGGTGGTGAACAGCCCACGAACGGCCCATCCTTGCCCCTCCATCGTCGCTCCGTTCCCGATCATATCCGTATGGATTTGAAGTATTCGGCGAGCTCTTCGATTCTTTAGTTAACAACTTTTTCTAAAAACGAGTGGATTGAGAGATTTTGAGAGTTGAAATTGGGAAATTTCTGGCCATTCATGTTTCTAGGGCCGGCTAGGGTTTAATGTTTCTATTTTTTTTTTTTTTAATGAAGGGTGTGTGTCTCCTTTTATAGAAAAAGCAAGCGTAAACACTATTCATCCCGGGAATTCCGAACTCCGATTTAGATGCCGTAACCAGCGTTTCTAAGGTTTATCCCGCGTTCCGGACACAATGGAACAGGTTTTGGAAGCTAATTCGGAAGTATGTGCGAGTTATGGCTGTAAACGCTCAATTTAAATTAAACCGATTTAAGTCGATTTCTAGGCGTTTTAATTTGTACCGGACAAACGGTAAATCCAATTGACTTGAAATTTGAAACCTTACAATAATATCACATTACGGATCCGATGAAACTTGTTTCGTCGAAATCCGAGACTTTTTTGAAAAATGGCTATTTTGACTCGCCAAATTTAAATTAAAAATAATTCGATGCGTTTCGAGCTGCCACGATCAAACGATAACTCCGATTGACACGAAAATTGAAATCCGGTAATAACTAACTATTACGGATCCAATGAAACTGATTTCGTTCAATTCTGAGACTGTTCAAAAATTGGTATTTTACAGTCGATTATTAAATATTAAAATATTCAATTTTCACAAATTAACTTTTAATTCGATTTTAAAAGTTCTAAAATATCGTTCTAACTCCCATATGATAAAATAAAATTTTACAAATCATCTCTAATCATATTTAACCCAATTTTCAATTATTTCCATAATTTAACGTATTAAATTATCGATTAAATTATCCAATTAAATCCAAAAATTCAAATAAAAATTTATTTGACTTATAAATTCACCTTTTTATATTTAAAATTAATTAAATATTCAAATTTTAATTTCTAAAAATTCTGGGTCATTACAATCTTCCCCACTTAAAAGAATTTCGTCCTCGAAATTACAAGTAAGAAAAGTTAGAGAATCTATTAATTTTCCCAAAATTTATAATTAAACTTCTTACAAATCTTTACTAAGTTTTCAAATCATACTTAGTTATCTTTTCAAAAACAATTATATCATTTAACTTTCAACTTTAAAACAAAGTTTAAAGTTTTCAAAATTTTCCAATTTTTCTCAAATTTTTCTAACGCCTTAAATTTTCGGAAAAATTCGCCATAGTCTCCTTTGCGCGGCTCGATCCGAAAAAAAATAATGACAGTATATATATCACAAATATACATCTCATCAAGTAATGAGGCATCCCGCAGGGAAAAAGTATAAAAGTACGATATTTAATCCGAGATATGTACCTTATATTTTATTAGCGAGCATATACGGCTAATATAGCGCTAAAGCGAACTCCAAATGCGAAGCAAACGCGATCCGCACCTACTAAACTCAACAAACAACATGAGAACATGCATATATGAAAATAGTATCAATATACAACATATAGCAACATAATAACTATATATGTCAACATAGCAATGTAGTAAAACAACAAATGCAATATATATTCAACCATCAACCAACTAACATCCATATCCAATAAACATTCATTCATATTCTCATTCATATTTAATGAATTGGTTTTCACTCTAAATCATATTTGATTTATTAACATTGGATTTTATCAACATTCATTCTCAATTTTAGTTAGTTATCATTTACTAATTTAAATCTAATCCACATTCAATTCTATTCAAATTTCTAAAGTTGAATTTCATTTATATAACTCAAGTTCACCTTTGTCACTTTTATTTACAACTCATATTCATAGATATCTCCATAAAGTTTCACTTCTTATGTATATAAGTTTATTTCACAATTGTAATTCACTTTAATTATAACTTAATTCTTATAATTCTTTTGCTTATACAATTATTCTTTTATTTAGATTATCCAAACAACCTAACAATCAACTTATATACACTTTAATAATTCTGAAAAATTATTCCTTTACATATAAAATATAATCAAGGCAAAATTATTCCATTTACCCAATTTAAAATCAATATTGTGTCGAATTGTTCTATTCAAGTGTTTAGAAACCCCTTCGGCTCAGTTTCGAGGCTGTGCTGACGAAAGTTCATATGCCACTCAATAAACCAATCATCACAATATAAAACAATTTTATATTCACTAACAAATACGCTCTCATAGCTATTATTACACTCAAACTCATTCTAGAGTACTGCTGACTCTATCTCTAATGAATTATACCCAACGGAACCATGGTCGTCGCTTAACCATCAGCTCTGATACCAAATGTAACAGTACGGATTTTCGTTCTTTCGAAAATTCAACATCGATACTCACTTTATCGACTGCCGAGAAATCGAAGGCCGAAAACACGGAATGTTATGGGTTTTAAAAAGAATTTAAGAAAAGAAAGAAGAGAGAAAAAGGTAGAAGATAGAGGGAAAAGAAGATAGAAAATTTAGAAATAGAAAGAAAAAGAGAATAGAGAAAAAGGAGAAAAACAGAAGAAAATAGGATGGGACAGAAAACAACAGAACAACATCAGAATCTCACAATTCGCAGCGGAACAACATATAATAATGAATGAATGAATAATCTTACTTTCATCATCTGACTCAGAAAATTTCTCTTTGTCCCTTTTTTCATCTTTTGCTGTTATTTTTTTATATTTATATTGTTGCAATGACGAAACTGTTAAGTTTAATTGCTGAAATTTGTGATGGACGGAATTTGCGACCGTAGTTATTATGGTCAATTTTTTTTTCAATTTTTACGGATTCGTTCGATCTTGCTTTCAATTTTGGTTTTGTTTGCTTCTCATAAATTTCTTTAGTGCCATGATCTGTACTTCATGTATAGGTAATCAAACAAAGTTTCATACCAATATGGAGCAGTACTTTAGATGTCTTGTTTAAAGGATAATGTCTAATTTTGATTTTTTTTGGCCCCTTTTTTTCTTAGTAAATTTAGTTTTCCCATTGTTGAAAGGATAATGTCCAGTCTCTAGGCGGCTGACAAAGCTCGTCTTCTTGCTTTCTTTATCTGATTCAGAAATTTTCTATTTGTCCTTTCTTCTATTTTTTATATTTATATTGTTGCAATGACGAGACTGTCAAGTTTAATTGCTGAGAATTTGTAATGCATGGAAATTTGTTCCTGAGCGGTTACCCGGGCAACAATTATTTTTGCTTTTGCTTTGCGATCAATGTTATTATGGTGATTTGTTTTCAATTTTTATGGACCCATTCGATCTTGATTTCAGTTTTGTTTTGGTTTGCTTGACATAAATTTCTTTAGTGCCATGATCTGTACTTCATGTTCACGTAATCAAACAAAGCTTCATACCAATATAGAACAGTACTTCAGATATCTCGTTGAATTATGACTTTTTTCTTGCTAAATTTAATTTTCCCTTGCTGTACTTTGTTACTTCTACATATTTTTTCAATGTTCTAGATTTATTTTGTATGAACTACTGAATGTTTTGTTTATAATGTTACTGTTTACATTACAATGCATCGAAAATCACCGTAGCACGGTCATTTCTACCGTGCTGCAACTTTATTTTGTTAAAAGATGTTCACTTAATTGGACTGAATGAAAATTTGGTCTCAGGTTCTATTCATTTTTTCATTTTCTACCATTATTGTGCTCTAAAATTCTCAATGTCTTAGTTTCTTTCAGTTGTTTCATTCATTAGAGTTGATTCCCCCATTATTTTCAATTCTTTTGATTGTAATGTGCTGCAGAAGATAATGTTGGATTATGGAGAAAAAAGAATGACGTGTTCTAACAAATTATGTTGACTTTTTTAGTAAAAACGGTACATGTATTTAATATAATGGACAATTGTGTTGACTATTTTATGTAGATAATGGTTTTATTAGGTGTAGTTATATGTCTTAAATGTACATATTGCTCAATACTCATTCTTTTACCATTATGTTTATTTTTTCCCAATTTACAAAGGGAACTTCCAAGAAGATATCTGCTTATAAGCATAAACAAAATTTTGATATTTGCTTACAGGTGTGGAGATATTTGGTAACGTAATTGGATTTAAACTCTAATATTAGTATTCAATGTAATTTTTTTTTTGAAATGGTACTTTATATACAACAAATCATTGAGACAACATATCCCATGTCAATAAATGTTCGAAAGCAAGTTTTGAACTTGTGACCTCTTGCACCAAAGCCGAATCAATTAATCACTTGGACAATGATGCTTGTCAGTATTCAATGTAATTGGATCATGTTACAGGTGCATATTCAGAAATCACATAGAAGCAAACATGATATTTTAAGTTACGCTTGGAAATACATGCATTTAAAAGTAGGTGTCGCATGACACTCCTCATGTTAGATTTCTTTGATGGCACATGGTATTGATAAGACGTTACATTCTAAATATGTTATACCTTTCTAGTATTTGTTTTTATATGTTAGATGATCAACTTAAGTCTGTGGATTCGGTGTACATGTCGTATGACATTATATTCAGGAGGATATTTTCATTCAATATCATTAATAATAGTTATAATATATTTGGTGTTGATGTTCTGTTGTTAGGAGAACTATTAAAAACAGGTGTACTATTAAAAACGCTCGTAATATCAAATCGTAATATCACTTAAGAATATGATTTAACAATTGAATTTATTTTACAAATTCAATTCCAAAACGCTCGTAATATCAAATCTTAATATCACTTTAGAATATGATTTAACAATTGAATTTCTTTTACAAATTCAAATCCAAATCGTTCTTCAAATTTTATCAAATTTTAATAGTATTTAAAAATAAGATCTAACAAATAATGTGTTTTTTACAAATTCAAAACGTTCATCTAAAAATACCATTAATTAATAATATGAATTCAAATTCAATTTTTTTTTTTAAAATATTGCAGCATACAAACTAACATATGATTTCAATGTAAAGAAGTTCTTTCAAACATATATGTGATTTAATATAAGTTGGATTTTATATTTTTTTGGAAAAACTTGATTACTACAATTCACTTTGTAGTTGGTATTTTGGTTTTAACGATAGGACAAGAAGTTCTTTCATTTTGGTTAGTGATCGTTGTGCAATAGCAGTGATTGTTTATCTAACATTATTTTTGTTACAAAATTGATAGGAAAACAGACATTGAGGGGAAAGAAAATTTAAACTGAAAGACCAAGCTTTTTTCAGACTGATGGACAATTTTTATAAACATTTTGTATAGTATAAAATTGAATATAATGCTACTTCTAACTAGTATTTGGTTTAGTGTTAATTGTAATTAGCTTTTGTCTTTTGGTTTAAAAATAAAATTTAATGAACTTCAATTTAATGTTTTTAAAGTTTGTCCTTCTTTCTGTTTCTTACACTCTTCGGTTGGTGTGCTATTAAGAGTTCACTTGACGCATGTGCTAATTTTATGCAACTGGCATGTACGACTGCCTACGTCACCTTTTCTCGTAGCCTACGGGAGCAGGAGCGACAACTTCTTTGGGTTTGTGGTACTATTTATATTATAATAATTATTGAAAATATTTGTATATTAAAATCTTTTTTAATACATATGCTATTCGCACAGTTAGGTTGGAATTAAACTCCAATTAATATATATGCAGTTGGTGGTTATAGTTGGTAATTAAACCTCTAGTAATTAATGCTATACTTTTAGATTATCCGAGCAGGGGAATGCTTCTAAAAATTTTAGTGAAACCTGCACGCTTTTTTATTAATATTTCCATGTTTTCAGGTAGTAAGATATTGCATTCAGGGGTACTAACATACTTATGTTTTATTTAAAAATTTAGGAGAAGTTTACTTTTGGAATTCTTAGGAGAATACCATTAACTATTGGGATGTAAATATTGTATTATACATTATAATTTGCGAATAACATACATACATATTGCATTTGTAGGTTAAATTTTACTCCAATTTTTTACATAAAATTGTTTTGTTATTTGTATATTATTTCTATGTATAATAACAGCATAAGTAGCATGTGTCTAAATGGAAAAGATGTGGTCGTGTCTATTATTTCTGCGTACTTCTAAAGGTCATGAGACAGGTGATGTAAGCGACCATGAGGGATATTGTCCCCTTAAGAAAGTGAACAACACAATGTGTTTGGTTGGGATGATATAGTAGTTAGAGATGGAAATATTTGGTTAAACCGACCAAATCGTTTTATTTCGACGGTTTTGGCAACTAAATTAGTTTCTATGGTTCTTAAAAAAATAATTCGGTTATCGGTTTAATCAAATGAACCAAGGTTATATCATATTGTCAAAATTACTAGTGTTATCTTGATTATTTTTATACCGGTTTAGTGTTCTATATTAACTTTATTTATCATACATGTGTCAAAATTACTTTTAAAAATTATATGAATACTGAATAGCAATGCTACGATCATATATCTATATTTCATTTTAAAATACAAAGAATATTCCAAACATAAATTAAATCTCGGATCTTTTAAGTTTGGTTAAATCGGATAATTAATCAAACCAGCTAATCTAAATTCAGTTGGTGTTTGGTTTTCATTTTTATTGGTTTTAGTTCAGTTTAATAATTTTCACTGTCGGATCAATCTAACCAACCCAATACTCAACCCTAATCGTAGTGAGATGGAATTGCTTAATCATAGCTATGGTGATGAATGGAGGTATATTACCGTTGAAAATATATGTTAAAAAGGTAGGATGCTTGTGTTAGTTAAGCGTGAAACATCTAATCACGATTGATACATTGCACTAGTTATGATTGATATAGTTGTAAAATTATTTGGGTAATCAATGGTTAATCAACATGTAAACAGCCTCTTACAAATGATCATATGCATTTACAATTTGATCAAGGGAAATATAATTCTAGTCCTCTATTCGTACGCGATGGCGGAAAACTATGTACATACGATTTTCACAACTTTGGAGAGTATCGTGTTTATGGTAGTTTCTGGATTCTAAGTGGTTTCAGTTTTGCTAGAACCTCAATTTATTTTAATGTGGAAATAATTCATATTTGTAGTGAGAACATAGGGAGCACAATAATATGAATTATTGTCTTTATAAAGATTAGAGCTTTGCTACCACTCCTTTATGTAGAAATAACTCACATTTGTAAATAGAGAAAGAGAGCTTTGAAATATGAATTATTTTCTTTGTATAGGTTATTGCTATAGTGAAACTGAAACCATTGTAATCAGAAACTGTTATAAGATCGACAATTCTTTCTAGAGTTGCATAAATGTACCTACATGATTTACCATCATGGCAAATGAATAGAGGGTTTGGGTGATTTCTTTGATAAAACTTAAATGTTTAAAGGTGTGTGTAAAAAGTAGTTTAAATATTTGTTAATTGTTGTTGGCTATAAATAATTCTATACGAATCAAAACTTTTTTCTAAAGGTATTAGTCTTAAGTATCAATGTTGCATAGGCTGATAGGCATGCGATTGAAATGGAAAATACAAATAATATTAAAGCATCTAAATTTTATGCGTAAATTAACAACAAAAGCATCGAGAAGAGGATGGCCCTTGTGAATTTACATTCTTCAACAGGATCATCAGCAAGAAATATGGTTGAGCCCCACAGGCCTGAGTGAGGAGACAAGTTGAGAGTTAGATTTATGGCATGTTGAGTAATAATTGACTCTTAAGGTTTGTCTACTCCACCAAGAATTTTTTCCAGGAAGTTTCTGTTTACGCTTAGGCTCTTCAAAAGAACATTCACCACTGTTGAGTTTATTGGAACCAAACCAATTTGCAACTAATAAATTTGGTCATTTTCAAAAAAGTTACTAATTTGATCTTAGTGGGTCTATGAATTATCTTGAATTTGATCTTCCAAGGCTTCATCATAATATATAAACGTAATAACTCACAAAGCATCGAGCTTCGAACGAGAAATGGAAATATTGGAATATTAAAGCATCTGAATCTGGTTAGTTAAATTAACAAAAGAAGCATTGGGAAGAGGATGCACATTGACCTAACCATTTCCTTACAACCTAGAAGTCCCTTAACATGACCATCTGCAAGAAGTATGGTTATTCCCCTCGGGTCTGAGTGAGGAGGCAACTTGAGTGTTAGGTTAGTGGCATTTTGGGCAACAGTTAAAGTTAAATTTCAAGGTGCCATCCGCTCTCAATTTTTCCTGTCCATGAAGTTTTGTTTAAAGGTTAGCCTCTACGAAGGAACATTAATGAATGTTAAACATTAATGTATATATATATGTGTGTGTATATATATATGTATATGTATGTATACATATTTTATATTCAAACTAGTCATTTACTTCGGGATCTGAAAACAAATTCCTTTTTGAAATAATATCAATATACAACAAGCAAACAAAACTATGAACTACAACAAGGTCCTAGCCTTTTGAAAAATAAATATAGAGGTGTATGTCCCTCTACAACGAGAGTAGACTATATTGAGACCACAGAACATCTGTACCTTGCTTGTCCACTTTTTAACTGTGAGTTATCTGAACCATCGATAACATAACAAATCACTTTGTATTTCGAAGTGGCAAAATCATTTACACTAATAATGATAAATAATTCAAGTCTATAATAATTTCCATTTTCAAATCCTTTCAAAATTCATTTTAAGATCATCGGGATTAGTCCACGAAGTTATTTTCATTTTATAAAATATTTTTATAAAACCATTATACAAATCGCTTTTGTATGATATCACTTCAAAATTTTCATTTCCAAATATTTTCTATTTATTTAAATATTTCATAAACTTTTATTTATGAAAACCAACTTTGAAAACAATTCCATTTACGTCAAATTATTATAACTAACTGTAATAATTAAATGGGCCAATATTATTGCTAAACACCTTTTGGTAAAGTTATGAAATAAATCACAAGGTGTTAGCCTGCAACTATTTTTTTTACCCAATACATGCCTATGGATAATTAATTGCTCATAAACTGGTCGAGCAATTGCAATAATTGACAAATAATAAACGATGCTCAAAAACTAATCGAGCGCAATTCAAACAACCAAACAATCAATCGACAACAATAATAAATAGCAATGCATCTATTAAATAATAAACAATCAATATCAAATAGATTAATTATCGAATAATAATAAATCTACAAAGTTTATAATAGCAGAATGAAGATTTGTTCTGCTCACCAAATGTCACTAACATTTTATCAATATTTTATACTTCGCTAAACATGTAAATAAACTTCAGTAGTGTGTTATATTTGTTAACACGAATCTAACGACGAAATCCGCCGGTTAAATGGGTTATGTATGGTTCAGATGGACCTTTTTAAAGTTAATCGTTTTGAAGCTTATAATTATAACAACTACATAAATAAAATTAATATATCTCATCCATGGCCCAAAGGCCAAAACACATGCAAACCCGTGACCTGCTTCTCCCTTACATGCACGTGCACACCTACCTAAGACCACCTTGCCAACCGCGCCTGACCCGCCTCATCGCTCCATACCCTACTCCATCGCCACTAGCCACCAACACCTTCTACCTACCACGCTATGAAATACCCGCATGCACCATAGAACAACCATTCCCCATATGCAAGCATGCAATTGAACACATTATATAGGACTAAAGTGCAAATTCCTTCGGTGTGAATAGTAACCCAAAATACAACATTTGCATGCACGCCACTTTGTTCCATCCACACATCCATGCGTTAAATCATGCACCCAAATGCACATATCCACCCACATATCTCTCTCTTCCTTCCACTAAATCATGCACCGTCTTCACTTGGACTCAGGGTCTAAGGATGCTTCACCCGGTACTTTCAACTTCAACCACCCTCATTCACTACCAACCGTCGGAACCTCCGCAAATCACCGCATTGAAAATGACAAGAACGGAAAACGTAGCCCATTCGGTTCTCTACAACTTTGATGTTGACAACTTTGACCAATTCTTAGTGTAGAGGAATTTATGTGAATTGTTAAATAAAGAGGAAAATGGGAGAATTTTCTTACTGTTGCATGAAAATGGTCCCTCAAAATGTTTCATGCACGCCCATTGTGTCTTGGATTTGCAGTAAAAATATAAAAGAAAAATATGCAACGTGTCCATGTTGTTTCCACATGAATGAATCAATGTGTATAAAACAATGTTTTATGCGTGTGTACAAATTTATGTAGAGAAGAAAGAAAGTGAAAGGAAGAAAAATGTAAATTGTGTTGCTCTGTATTCATGCTTTCATTTGTAGTGGAAAAGGAAAAAAGAAAAATAGGAAGAAGGAAAATGATTTAGGAAAGGTGTGAATTGCCTCCTATTTGTATGTGAATGTATGTGTATATATATGTAGGCAAAGATCTCTTAATGGCTAAGAAAACAACGTCCATTATTTAATGCAAATGAACATCAACAATTAATGCAATACGGAGGAAGGAGGAGAGATAATTTGTGTTTACAGTTTTAATATTTAAAAGTTTTGGAGTACAATGCTACACAATATCCCGTTCGTGTATGAACGCGAAAGACGGAAATTAAAATAAGATCGTGCACAACAACGTTACACGATTACAAAACAGTAATAAAATAGACCGATTTACCCATTCCGTGAAGTTTTTAATGTACCGGCATTTGACGCAAAACGTGTCAAATGAAATATTTAAAGTTTTCAAATTAAAAATAATGTAAAAAATTCTATAAGTTAAATTAGAAAACGTCATAAAAAAATCAAGTCTAACTTTTATTATAATCTAAATTCGAATCTGAATATTTAAATAAATTAAATATTCAGATTTGAATACCCAAAAATAGGGGTCGTTACAGTCATGGTTATGTTTACATAGATACATATCGGATTTATATATGCCTAATTGCCTTAACACATTGTTTTATTGGAACATGTACTTTATTAATAAACACAAAAGGGTACAAATACTTTCACAGTATGCTTCGTTAAAACCTAATAGCCCCTTAATCTCAATGGGTACCTTGCCAGGAAAAGGAGTACATACTATTTCCGTATATAAACATTATAACAAACGCAAGTTTGCCTAAAAACTCAGTTTTCTAATACATGAAGGAGTTAAAACAGAATAAGAGCGCACTCAAAACCATCCGTACGAGCAAACGTGGATCGACAAATACTCAAAGGAAAAAGTAGCAATAACAAAAAAATTCTAAGCAACACGGAACACATGGTTGAAAAAAACCTTTGGACTTCATTCAATACACGTGGAGAAAATATTGGAAGAGGTTTCACTTAAATTACTTTAACAAATGTTCACATTTCTATGAACTTCTTCCAAAACCCCCAAAATGGTGGTCCCTCATCGTAAAAAATCAGGAGATATTACTAGAAATCAAAGGAAGATTAAGCTGAAATAGAAGGCTGAACTCATGGCGGTCTAAGATTTGAGCGCGGCGAGCTATTAATCCCAAAATTTATTAAGATAAGCTCTGAATCCCTATTTAGCTCCTTCGAACACATTCTATATTGAATTAGCTCTTTACAATCTTGAAATATCATCATGATTCTCAGTTGAAATGGCATTTCTACACTTTTAAAACTCTTGCAGTTCTCTCTGACCAAATATGCCAAACCATAGTCGATAAAGCAATATTTATTAGATGAGGGGCAATGCAGTTGTTCTTTTGAAGATGGCAAATTACTTCGAGAATATGTAAGTCAGTAGAATTTCCAATATTTATATTTAATTTTTGCATTTTGTCTTCTAAGATTTTTCGTGAATAGTAACAGTCAAAGAACATATGCTCTCTTTCTTCAAAGTGATTTAAGTGGAGAGGACAGTTTCTATCAATATTGTTGTTCCATCTAAAAATTATGGTTTGACCTATTTAGCCTTGCTAACAACGTACAAGTTGACATTTTAGGTGCATAATAATTGTCCCAAATCACCTTTGTCCAATTGTATTCTTCATGTTTAACTCTAATACGATTCCAAGCCGAACTCAAGCTAAACTGTCCATCACTATTTGGCATCCAGAACCAGTAGTCCTGCTTTTTTTTATTATCAATTTCTATGTTTTGCACAGTGGATTGGATTTGGATAGGGATACATTCAAGATTGTTCTTCCACTTGTTGTTTGCAATTAGAGTAGATACACTTCTATTGCCACCCCTTGTCATTGACATATTATTCCACCCTAATTTATCAACTAGAGAGAAACCTCTTAGCTATGGATCAGACCATAAATTTATACTAGCACCATTAGCTATTTTCCTATCAATAACACCCTTACATCATGGTCTAGCTCTTAGCATTAGTTTCCATGTATATGAAGCATTGTCGTTCATTTCAGCATTCCAAAAATTAGTTTTTCCGTAATGTTTGTTGTGCATCCATTTAGACCGTAAAGGGTCACCATTTATAAATGTTCAGATTAACTTGATGGAAACTGCTTTCGCAATACCTTCTAATCTTCGAACACTAAGACCGCCTTCACATTAATTTCACAAATATTTTCCCAAGAAAACTTATGTGCTTTTGGTTTTCAAATAAAATTAGCACACAATGAATTAATTCTCTGAATGATAGCCATGGGTGTTTGAGAAATTTGCATCCAAAAATGTATGGTAGGATGCATAACAACTTTAATTAACTCAATTCTACCACTAATGTTGAGTAATTTGTTATGCCAATGGCTGAAGTTTTTGTTAATTTTGTCAGTAAGACTGCCAAAATCGCTTTTTTAAGAATAGATAAAGGGATCCCTATGTATGATACTGGGAGATTGCCTATACTAATATTCAAAATTTGGGATATAAGTTGTTTATTAGTAGATCCTTTACTAAAGAACCGCATGGATTAATGTTCATTAAGACTGTGCCAAATTATGTAATTCAGAACCTGGAAAATATGCAGAATACATTCTGCATTCTTGATGGTAGATCTGGCCAAGACTAATATATCATCTACATACAATAAATTGTAATTATCGGCTCAATTTTGTAAATTGGAGTTAGATTGCCTTTCATAAATTCCACATCAAGACTAATAGTGAGACTCTCCTTGGCCATAGCAAATAAAAATGGCGATAATGGATCTCCTTGCCGTAGACCCCTAGAAATTTTAATGAAACCAACAGGAGATCCATCTATGAGCACCGAAAATGTGGGAGTAGAAATGCACTCATAAATGAGGCTGACAAACATCAAAGGAAAACCAATGGACATCATCATATGATGAATAAATTCTCCATTGATTTTATCATAGGCTTTGTACAGATCAATTTTCAGACAAAAATTGTTAGAATTTTTCCCGTTAAATCCTCTCACCATTTCATATGCAAGTAATGAATTTTCAGTGATTAATCGCTCAGGAATAAAGCATTTTGATTATACGATATAAGGTCATTCATGTAGGGTTTTAGTAGATTGCAAAGAAGGTTGGCTAAAATCTTATAATTGACATTACAGAGCGATATGGGCCTATAATCAGACATTTCAGTTGCATCAGGTTTCATTGGAATCAGGCATATAAACGTATGATTTATCTCTCTAATTATTTTGCCCGAGTGGAGGATACCATTCATAGCATTGCTTATATTAGTCTTGAGAGCTTCCAAATGTGCTTATATAAGGGATTTTTTTGAGGAATATTGTTCAATAAGACTATCATTTAAGGGATTTTGCACCAGTGGCTTATATATATCGTCTGCCTCTACTTTAGTATGACTTAACATAGTTTACATGTTGCATTTAGTGCTAATCTGTTTTTTCAAAGCCTATTTCGCAGATTTCAATCTACAAAGAGGAGAATGGAGGAGGTTGCCATTGAATTCCTACGATAAAGCATTTTGAAGAGCTAAGGAGTAACCAGGTTGAAAATGCCATGCATTATTATACCTAAAAGGTATATTATTCCTACTCTCTTTCTTTAACACGAGATGAGCATAGATAGGTGAACGATCACTAAGAGAATGATTGCCAAAATTAATGCCAAAATGTTGAAAAATATCCATCCATAATTGGTTAGCAAAGACATGATCTATTTTTCTATGTATGGAAAATTTTTGGCCCCCCTCCAAGTATAATAATTTCCACTAAATTCAGGTTGAATAAGTTTCGATAAATTAATGCAGTCCGTAAAATCTTTGCCTTCCAATGAGTTATAAAGCCCATTATTTTTTCTATCCTGAGAAGTTAGAATAGAGTTAAAATCTCTCGCAACTATCCAAGGAAGATTAAATAGATTAGATTGGTCAGCGAGATATTTCCATAATTCAACACGTCTTGTTTCGTTATTAAATGCGTATATAGTAGTGCATAGGATACTAACACCACTTGCATTGTGAAGCATGCAAGTAATATATTGATCATTGCAATGGAGAATAATATTAGACCATAAGGAAGAATCCCATAGAATAAGAATCCTACTTTTTTTATCATTAGATATATTGTGCGGATGCTTCGATTGATTGTGATCTTTACGCATGAAGCTGTCCAGATTACCTTCAGAGAGTTTATTTTCAAGAATTCCTAAAAAAGAAAATTTGTTAGATTTATTCAATTGTAAAACTTCTAACTTTTAAATGAGTCATTCATGCCTCAAATTTTCCAAACTAGGAACTCCATTTAAGTACTGATATCTGAACTGCTACTATTTGTCGGGAAAGTAGCAGAACCCATTAGCTTTGATTTCTTATATTTTTTTACCTTTCCCTTTCAGCCATGACACTAACATATTCCATGCAGGATTTTGAATAAGTTCAGAAGTTGGAGTAGCAGTAAATTCGAACGGGGCTTCATCTTGTTGGACTTTTCAAGTGGTTTTTGCTCTGAAGAAAGTCTAAGGTTTGGACTGCATAGACTATATTGACTTGTCAGGAATTAGATCTGCTGTCGAATCTCTTAACCTAACAATTTCATTAGCTTGTATATCATTGTTATGATTGGTCTCTATTATTTCCATATCTGTGTCATTGTAAGTTGATTGAATAATCAATTCTTTCCCTATAGCCTGTATTTTATCGATTTGGCTCTGTATTAATAGTCGATGACTATTATTTCGACTTGACATTGTTTATATCGCCGTTAATTTCTTCTTTTTCATAATTTTTCATTCAAACAAAGTGGTTTTCTAAAATTATATCTTCTGCCATGATATTATTTGATTGCATATGCTCTGTTATATGTTAATTTTTTGACAGTTTTCAGTAGAAATGCTAACATCAATATTCATATCTTTATTTTTGTTAGCCTGATTCTGAGATCGAGATTTCGATCTCCAAACCATGCTATACTGAAAATGCATCTCCAAGTTCCCAAAACTAAAGCAGTTTGCATAAGTGGACGGTTTCCATTCATTTTTTACCTATTGCCAAATTATTTCATCCATCTCCAAAAGTATAGGGATCGTATTAGGAAATTCAAAGGTATTTTTGATTTCTATTAAAATTCTAGCATACACAATCTTAGTAATACCTTCGGTAAATTATTACAGCTTTATAGGAGATCCTAGCACCGAAGCAATACGACCAATTCCCCCTTCTGTCCAATAATCCAGAAGGAGATTTGGAAAACGAATCCAAATGGAAATTGAATGTAATAATTCTTTATTTAGTTTCATACCCAATGACCATCATTTCATCATCGTATGCTTCTTATTATAGTACTATGGTCCTCCTTCTAATATTCTATCACAATCCTGCTTATTGTTAAATTTGATAACATAGAAACCATTCTTCTTAGAGTAAATAGAAAATTCCTCAATAGGTTTCCATGCTCTTGTGATATAATCTCTGAAATAAGAATAGTAAGGTTTGGGGCCCACTACATAAATAACTATAGCATTAACCCACGATTTCCTTGCATCCTGGACAACCTCCCCCAACATTTTAACACATTTCATAGATTCATATTCTCAAGGTTGATAAAATTTTAGCGGGACCGAGATCGAAATATTGTTACCTTTGACAACTTCATTCCACGTAGGCTTTTCACGGTGGAAAAATTCCACTTGTTTGTGTTAGATCCATTCTCCATTTGCATAGTTAGATTAAAGCTAGGGTTAAATTGATTAACATTTTTAGTTGAAAACTTATTGGTATGGTCTCACTCAGAATTATTCCGTAAATTACTGGATGCTCCACTGTTGAAATTTATCTTTGGCATGTCCTTATTTTGTCTCTTCCAATTTTTTGACTTGACTATCGTGAATCCATCTGAAGCCATGTTGTCCGGGCACGAATTTGACATAGGGGAAAATCCAGGTAGGTGATCTAAAGAGGCTCTATGTGGAGGTCTAAAGAGAGTTAACAGCAGGAGGTGGAAGAAGAATCAGGCGGAGAATTAGGACGGAACGCAGGAGGAGATTTGGCGGCTGAGCATAGGAATTAAGGTTTTCCAAATGAAATTTATGCGATGTTTTAACACATTTAAAATATTCTTAAAATATATAAATACAACAATAAATTTTGAAATTATTTATATATAAAAGAATATTAAATATCTAATCTAATTTTGATTAAGTCAACAAATTTTAAATTTAATTTATACTATCCAATATGTTTTGGTAAAAAATTTAAAATTCAAAACTAGATCTTAAAGCAGCGTCTTAAATATATTTAATTAAATTTAAATAAGAATATTTATATAAAATTAATTATAAACATTCAAAAAAATTATGTAATTTTTTATTAGTTTGTTTCCATATTTATTTTATTTTATTTACTTGTTTAAATTGCAAATCATTTTCTAATTTTTCTTTTGAAATTAGGTACTTATGAAGTGGTACACTGTTATAATACAAATCTTAGGCAGTGCTACATAGTATAAGTTAAGACATGTCTAGTGGTTCAAATTGTGAATTCCCTAAGTATTGATTTTGATGAACAACTATATTAATGTTACAACTAAAATATCTCTAAATTATGTAGTACTTTAAGATATATTGTGGAGACTTTTACAAAGATAAACAGGAACTCAGTGGAAGTAAATAAATTATATAAATGAAGATTAATTAGATTAAATGGAAGAATAAGACTAATAGAAGAAGAATGAAATGTACAAGGGTATTTGAACTGATGAGTGTTTGCTTGAAACTTAAAATCCTTGCTAAAGACACCATTATAATTATAATTGAAGATCATAAAAAATAGACCTTAACAGAATCACAAAATATCCATAAAATATGAGGAAATTTGAAATTTTACAACACTGTAATGGAGTTCCTAATTTCTAAAAACGCATGTATGTCGACATATCTGTCAGGATCGGGATTTTCGACTCACGAAAGTCGACATCAATACGTCCACTGTATCAACCGCCGAGCAATCGAAGGGCCGAAAAACCGAACCGTTAGGGTTAAAGAAGAGGTAGAAGAACAGAAGAAGAAAGAAAGAAGAAGCAACAGAAACAATATCAGAATCTCACAATTGCAGCGGAATAACATATAATAGATAAGTGAATAATCTTTAAACAGAAGAACTGTATCAGCTATTACATTACATCACATTATCAGAGTGTACAACAACAAATAGCGGAAAAGAAATACTATATACTAGTTGATACGCCATGTCATCCAGCTCGCCTCTTTAGCTCCACAGCATCTCCTGATTTCCAGAATGACCTGATAACCTAATTCTAGAGTGCCCGTGTGGAAATTGGTGGGCACCCAGAGTTTAGGAAGGAAGCAATAAACTCCAGGTCAGTCATGGGACTGGTGTGAGAACTTAAAACAGCTATTTATTTTCAAAAACAAACAAAGAAATATTTTAAAATAGATCCGAAATGCTTTTTAGAAAATGTAACTACCATAAGGCCTCCCGCCACACACACAATGCAAACGCAGAATTGGAAGAGATTTCTCCTTATGATAGTCAAAGATGCTTACTACGCAGAATGGTTTGATTATTATTATTATTAGTGCAAAGTGTAGAAAACATTTCAAAAGTATAGTATTAATCTTAGCCAGCATAGGTACCATTATAGTATGCCTACTATAGCTACCATCTTAAATGGCAGGTTCTACAACTAAAACCGTACAAGGCTCGTATTGTTTCTCTGAATTTCCAATGAATGGTCAGGCCAAGGAACTCCCCATTGCCACATGAAAACGCCTCTGGAGAGACGTCCCGAGAACCTAACCGGATCTCTGCCAATACAAGGTCAGGTTACCTCTGCAAAAGTAGTTAACTACTGACACGAGTATGCCATCCCCCGGTTGTAAACAACCTTTATCCGAGGATTCTCAATACCAACAACCACAAAGAAATAAATTTGCAGCCACAACATTTAAGTATCTGGGCTCCATACCATGATACCACCTCTATCCAGAAGGAAATGACATACCCTAAGGGGCGCAACTCCCTAAAACCTTGCTGCATCTTTCCTATTTCGACCATTTCCGGGGTGTGAGGTTCGACGAAGTCTCGTCCACAAAGCTACGCTTTTCACAAAAGCTATGCTTTGATCAACAAATGCGCAACAGCACTTCCTATGCCACATTACCAAATTGGGAATATATCACTAGTAACCATCAACTACATAACCTCTGAGCTCGTACGTCTCAGAGAAGGTTATTAAGCTAAGAGAATAAATTCTCCACCACCAACAGTAATATATTTGATAGAAACCAGCTTTACATCTCGAATTTGTAAGGTCAGACACACATCCATACAAGTCCATTCCAGGATCGAACGGAACTGAAGGCACTTCCAAAGAAGCCCTTGCAATCCGAATATTCACAAATCATGACGGGACTTCCCATCACAAAGGATGATAAAATCTCTATATCGGAGATCAGCCGATGCAGAGACATTCGACGGTAATCCTTCCGTTTTCGAAAATATCCGGTCTTCAACACCGGTCTTCAAATGCTATCCATTACGACGTATCACTGTTCGGAATGGGATTCATGACCCAAAGGTCCTCTCCCGGCTAAACCGAATAACGAGCGCTTATTTTAAAATAAATATAGCATTCAAATTCAAGCAAATCACAACAAATACCCTTTTAAAGGTAAATATTGATAGTCGGTTATTTAACTATCAATAGATATGCACAACATCACCAGATTCCAAATAATTTCCCAAATTATTTATTTTCCAAAAATATCTTTACAAGATATATTTTCCCACACTGCAGAAATAAATCAATGTTTATTTTTAAACAACTTTCCCATTCCTTTATAAATTCCATGGTGAATTTAAATTTTCAAATATCCACTGACATACAATTTGCAAATCGATGTCAAATATTCACTTCCAATTTATCTTTAAAAGATATAATCTCAAAACATTTCACTTCATATTTGAAAACATTTCCATACTTATTTAACAATAAGTAATTAACAAATCTATTTATTTTCAATACTTAGAAAATATTCAATATACTTAAAACATGATTAAGTATATATTTTATTCTTTTAAAGGAAAACATTCTCTTAAACACATTCATTTGAGTCAAAACGAATGTTGCGTAAAACATCGTTACGAAAACCCAAAATCACTAGTATAGGGATTCGAAATTAAGATAGATATATATAAATCCCAATACGATATAAAATATTTCCTTTCAAAAATCATTTACTATAACAACAGTGTTATAGTCCACCATTTCCTTATTTCTCGAAAACGTCTATTTCAACAATGAATGTTGAAATCCGAGGTTTCGATACTTAATACATTTTAAAACGCCTTCAAATCGTTTTAATTTTATTTAAAAGATCACTTCCTAAAACATTTCTTTAATATATTATTCACTATCCAAAATCGTGAATATAAATCATTTGTCAAATTCAACACTTCTACATAATTTAATTTAAAGGATTATCCACTATCGAAAATCGTGAATATATCTCCTTTAATAAGATATAAAAATTAACTTATCAAATTCAATTGGTTTCGAATTTATAAAACAACGTTTATAAATTCACATTTATATATATATTTAAAAAAAACTTCAACATATAAAATCACTTAATTAACAAATTCTATTTACATTTCATTTAAATGCCAAAATCCAATTTATAAGTTAATTATTTATAAATCTTTTATTTTACAAAATCTTTTCATTTTATAACTTCACAATTTATAAATCTATAAATTTCATTCACTTATGAAATCCATTTATGCTTCATTTTTACACTTATAAAAACTCATTTTATAATTCCAATATTTTTCATTTATAAATATCAATTTTATAAATCTTTTATATAAATCATTTATAATAATTCTAAAATCCCAATTTAAACCATTTTATAAATTAATCACCTACTTATTTCAAAAATCAAATTTCGGTTATATTTCACAAAAAATCATAATTTTTATAACATAAAAATTATAACGTTTATTCATTTAAAATGAATCAATTTCAAAATTCAATAAAATGTATATTTTCAAACGCTTGAATATCCTTTTAAATTCGAAATCGTTACTTTTAACATATTTAAAACTCTAAAAATAGGCCCAATGCTGCGACAGAACCAATACATCAACCACGGCATCCAAACATCATATATCAATATGATTATGGAATATATGGCAAATATCTGTAAATAAATCAATACTGTTGAGGAATCCAGTTGGATCCCCCCGACCTATTTTCCTCGCAGATGTTAGCACAATACCAATCCCGTTTCAAGACGGGATATCACGATACATGGGTTTATATAAAATATTATCCTCTATTATGCGGTGCAGTAGGGTCTCGTCCGCTATATAATGCTGGAAAATCAACTCCAAGTACATATATAATACCAATTCCACTTCGAGGTGAAATTTCGCGGTATATGTATTTAATAAATAACATCCGCTTAATATTCGGTGTATAGGGTCTATTTCAATACAACAGATAGCTATTTATCATCCAAGCATACAATCAAGCAATTTTAAATCTAGTTATTTAAAATTTAAATCGAAATAATTTCGATTGAGTGAGAAGTTCTCACCTTGCTTCAAATACAGTTGCAGTGTTTTATTTCGAATAAAATTAAACGCGCGTTTCATTTTACCCAAAATTCACACTAGCTCCAATCCATCCCAATCCAGTTCCATCGCGTAGTGTTCAACAATACGATCCTGACGCAATTCGTTCCGTCAATTTTTGACCTCGTATGAACAAGATATCAATTTTAAAGGTTGAACGAATTTAGTATATAATTATTTACATTTTCTTTTATATTTTACAACCTGCATCCATATAGCCGTTTGTTTTCGAACCCTAGATCCTGGTTGCACCTCCCATCTTCTTCCCCAGGTCAATGAATGCGGCCAAGAAACCCATGCCGCCGTTATGCCCTTGATTTTCGCGACCACCACGTCGACTTTGAAGACGATCAGAGAGTGCCATGACGATGTTCACTAACTCCACTACCCACGACCTCAACACCATCAAGCTCGGCCCTCCCCAGCACGAGGTCCAATGTCTTGAACGCGGCCACAACGTGAGCCCCTAGCCTCCAATCAGCTTCGCTAAACTTGATCATCTCCATATGGATTTGTAGACCTCACTTAGCTCTATCTATTTCTAGTTGGAAGTTTTACGAATCGATTAACGGATTTGAAAAAATTAGGAGAGAAAGAAATTAAATTTTCAGCCATTGATTTTAAGGATGGGGCCTGAAGCTTGAAACGCTAATTTGTGAAAATAAGAAAATTATGTGGCCATTTATAGAAAATTAAGCGACACTATTCACCCAAATTTTTTTCGAACTCCAAACGATGCGTGCCGCCTGGCGTTTATAATGTTTTACCTCTATTCCGAACGTAATGGAATATATATCGGGAGCCAATTCGATCATATTTGGAAGATAGGTTTTTGAATCGACTATTTAAATTTAAAAATTCACTCAAACCGATTTCAGTGCATTTTAACTTGCCCCGGACAAACCGTAAATCCGATTGACACAAAATTTGAAATCTTAAATAATATAACATATGGATCCGATGAAACTGGTTTCGTCGAAATCCGAGACTGTTTGAAAATAGCTATTTTTACTCGTCAATTAAATATTAAAATATTCAATTTCTACAATTTAACTTTTAATTAAATTTTAAAAGTTCTATAACATCATTCTAACTCCAATATGATTTAATACAACTTTACAAATCAATTTTAATCACATTAAACCCAATTTCCAATTTTTTCTGTAATTTCACATATTAAATTATCGATTTAATTATCCAATTAAATCTATATATTCAAAATAAAATTTATTCGACTTACAAATTTTACTTGTTAATATTTAAAATCAATTAAATATACGAATTTCAAATGACAGAAATTCTGGGTCGTTACAACTTCCCCCCTTAAGAGAATTTCATCCTTGAAATTACCAAGTAAGAAAAAGTCTTGAAATCCATTAACTTTTCAAAACCATTTGTTCAAATTAAATTTCAAATTCATTTAAACATTTTAACTTTTCCAAAATCCATAGTTAAACTTCTTACAATAACTTTACTAAGTTTTCAAATCATACTTAGTTATCTTTTCAAAACCAACTATATCGTTTAACTTTTCACTTCAGAATCAAAGTTATAGTTTTCAAAAATTTCCAATTTTCTCAAAAATATTCTAACACTTTAAATTTTCGAAAAATTTCGCCAGCGTCTACTTTGCCGGCTAGCTCGGTACGACTACAAAAATGGCACCACGACCGCCAGATTTCAAATAGAAAAGAAAACGCCAAGTGGCTGGACAAGAAAATCATCAAACTTCATACTGAAATTCGAATACATACCTTTTGTCTAGCAATTCAATTTTTTTTATCTTCGAAATCAAAATCCGAATTTCCTTTAATACACCTGTATATCCTGCTAACCATAATATCCATTTTCATTCTGTCTCACATTATCAATTTCATTTGAATTCAATTTACAATTTCAATTCTATTTGGATTCAATTTACCTTCTGAATATTGAATTTTATCAATTATTTTTCATTCACAACTGATTCATCTTGCTATTTTAAATTAGTTTCTTTTACTAATTCATTACAAGTTCTAGCTCATTTCATCTCGCACAATTCAAATTGGTTTTCGCTATTCAGTTTTCAATTTCAATTTTTATTCTTCTTTTGTTCGTTCCCAAACACAATTCAATTCACTATTTCGGTTTATAACCACTTATATTTAAATTGGATTTCAAATTACATATGAATTTAATTTACCCTTTATTTATAAATGTTGAATTCAATTCATTTCAACCCATATTAAATTTGTCATTTCTTCAATTAGTTTTACTTACTAATTTTATTTTAATACTTAGCTTCATTTGATCCAACTTGACAAATTTTAAATTTACTTTCAAATTCAAATTCATTCGTTCATAAATTTATTTCCATAATTCAAACTCAATTTCAATTCATTGGTTTCTACCCCAAATTTATTTTCAACTCAATAAATTTTATTCCACAAACTATTTTTATCAGATTCCGGAGTCTTTCCAACATTTCAAAACCATTTTTGAAACCAATTCAAATTATCCTTTGAATTTCCAAACCCAAACCCAAATTTTCCAAACAACTTCCTTTTAAAACAACTTGGCAGCAGTCCCTCTTTTGGAAACCCGAAAATGAACACCAATGATGTCGCGATCATTATCGAAATTATTTTCCAGCGACCGAAAAGAATTTAGAGCTTTTATCCCTCCAAAAGCATTTTTCCAAACCCTTGAAAACAATTTTCAAACTCAAAAAGGAATTTAATCTTTTCCAAATTGAAAACCTTTTCAAAACATTTCCAAATATTCCTCTGGAATTTTACTTCAAATTACAAATCACATTTATAATTTATATTCTCCAATTCTATTTGTATGTGAATTTATTTCTTAACTTTGGAGTTACGATTTCAATTTCTTTTTCAACATTAATGATAATAATTTAATATCATCACTTTCTAGCAACCAAGCAATCATATATTATAATAATTCACAGAAAATTATTCTCTTTTATATACGAAAATAATTTTAGGTAAAATTATTTAGTTTACCCTATTTTAAAACGACATCGTGTCGAATTTGTTCTATACAAGTGTTTAGAGATTCCTATCAATAACGTTAATTACTCGTATTGACCAGAATCCATATACCACTCAACAAACCAATCAACAAAATATAAAACAATTTTCATATTCACTAACAAATACGCACTCATATCTATTATTACACTCAAACTCATTCTAGAGTACTACTGACTCTATCTCTAATGAGTAATTCCCAACAAAGCCAAGGTTGTCGCTTAACCAATCGCTCTGATACCAAATGTCAGGATCAGGATTTTTGACTCACGAAAGTCGACATCAATACGTCCACTGTATCAACTGCCGAGCAATCGAAGGGCCGAAAAACCGAACCGTTAGGATTAAAGAAGAGGTAGAAGAACATAAGAAGAAAGAAAGAAGAAGCAACAGAAACAATATCAGAATCTCACAATCGCAGCGGAAGAACATATAATAGATAAATGAATAATCTTTAAACAGAAGAACTGTATCAGTTATTGCATTACATCACATTATCATTACACTATCAGAGTGTACAACAACAAACAGCGGAAAAGAAATTCTATATACTAGTTGATACGCCATGCCATCCAACTCGCCTCTTCGCTCCACAACATCTCCTGATTTCCAGAATGACCTGATAACCTAATTCTAGACTGCCCGTGTGGAAATTGGTGGGCACCCAGAGTTTAGGAAGGAAACAATAAACTCCAGGTCAGTCATGGGACTGGTGTGAGAACTTAAAACAATTATTTGTCTTTAAAAACAAACAAAGAAATTTTTAAAATAGATCCGACATGCTTTTTAGAAAATGTAACTATCATAAGGCCTCCAGCCACACACACAATGCAAACGCAGCATTGGAGGAGATTTCTCCTTATGATAGTCAAAGATGCTTACTATGCAGAATGATTTGATTATTATTATTATTAGTGCAAAGTGTAGAAAACATTTCGAAAGTATAATATTAATCTTAGCCAGCATAGGTACCATTATAGTATGCCTACTATAACTACCATCTTAATTGGTAGGTTCTATAACTAAAACCGTACAGGCTTTGTATTGTTTCTTTGAATTTCCAACGAATGGTCAGGCCAAGGAACTTCCCATTGCCATATGGAAACGCCTCTGGAGAGACGCCCCGAGAACCTAACCGGATCTCTGCCAACACAAGGCTGGGTTACCTCTGCAAAAGTAGGTAACTACTGACACGAGTATGCCATCCCCCGGTTGTAAACAACCTTTATCCGAGGATCCTCAATACCAATAACCACAAAGAAATAAATTTGCAGCCACAACATGGGTTAAGTATCTGGGCTCCATACTATGATACCACCTCTATCCAGAAGGCAATGACATACCCTAAGGGGCGCTACTCCCTAAAACCTTGCTGCATCTTTCCTGTTTCGACCATTTCCTGGGTGTGAGGTCCGAAGACGTCTCGTCCACAAAGCTACGCTTTTCACAAAAGCTATGCTTTGATCAACAAATGATCAGCAGCACTTCGTATGCCACATAACCAAATTGGGAATATATCACTAGTAACCATCAAGTACATAACCTTTGAGCTCGTACGTCTCAGAGAAGGGTGTTAAGCTAAGAGAATAAATTCTCCGCCACCAACAGAAATATATTTGATAGAAACCAGCTTTACATCTCAAATTTGTAACGTCAGACACACATCCATACAAATCCATTCCAGGATCGAACGGAACCGAAGGCACTTCCAAAGAAGCCCTTGCAATCCAGATATTCACTAATCACGACGGGACTTCCCATCACAAAGGGTGATAAAATCTCTATATCGGAGATCAACTGATGCAGAGACATTCGACGACAATCCTTCCGTTTTCGAAAATATCCGGTCTTCAACACCGGTCTTCAAATGCTATCCATTATGACGTATCACTATTCGAAATGGGATTCATGACCCAAAGGTCCTCTCCCGGCTAAACCGAATAACGAGCGCTTATTTTAAAATAAGTGTAGCATTCAAATTCAAGCAAATCACAACAAATACCCTTTTAAAGGTAAATATTGATAGTCGGTTATTTAACTATCAATAGATATGCACAACATCACCAGATTCCAAATAATTTCCCAAATTATTTATTTCCCAAAAATATCTTTACAAGATATATTTTCCCACACTTCAAAAATAAATCAGTGTTTATTTTTAAACAAATTTCCCTTTCCTTTATAATTTCCAAGGTGAAATTAAATTTCCTAATATCCACTGATATAATTTTCAAATCGATTTTAAATATTCACTTCCAATTTATCTTTAAAAGATATAATCTCAAAACATTTCACTTCATATTTGAAAACATTTCCATACTTATTTAACAATAAGTAATTCACAAATCTATTTATTTTCAATACTTAGAAAATATTCAATATATTTAAAACACGATTAAGTATATATTTTATTCTTTTAAAGGAAAACATTCTCTTAAACACATTCATTTGAGTCAAAATGAATGTAGCGTAAAACATCGTTATGACAACCCAAAATCACTAGTATAGGATTCGAAATTAAGACAGGTATATATAAATCCCAATACTATATAAAACATTTCCTTTCAAAAATCGTTTACTATAACAACAGTGTTATAGTCCACCATTTCCTTATTTCTCGAAAACGTCTATTTCAACATTGAATGTTGAAATCCAAGGTTTCGATACTTAATACATTTTAAAACACCTTCAAATCATTTTAATTCTATTTAAAAGATCACTTCCTTAAATATTTCTTTAATATTTTATTCACTATCCAAAATTGTGAATATAAATCGTTTGTCAAATTCAACACTTCTACATATTTTAATTTAAAGGATTATCCACTATCCAAAATCGTGAATATATCTCCTTTAATAAGCTATAAAAATTAACTTATCAAATTCAATTGGTTTCGGATTTATAAAACAACATTTATAAATTCACATTTATATATATATTTTAAAAAAAACTTCAACTTATAAAATCCCTTAATTAACAAATTCTATTTATATCTCATTTAAATGCCAAAATCCAATTTATAAGTTAATTATTTATAAATCTTTTATTTTACAAAATTTATTCATTTTATAACTTCACAATTTATAACTCTATAAATTTCATTCACTTAAGAAATCCATTTATGCTTCATTTTTACACTTATAAAAACTCGTTTTATAATTCCAATATTTTTAATTTATAAATATCAATTTTATAAATATTTTATATAAACCGTTTATAATAATTCAAAAATCCCAATTTAAACTATTTTACAAATTAATCAACTATTATTTCAAAAATCACATTTCGGTTATATTTCACAAAAAATCATAATTTTTATAACATAAAAATTATAATGTTTATTTGTTTAAAATGAATCGATTCCAAAATTCAATAAAATGTATACTTTCAAAAGTCACTTGAAAATCCTTTTAAATTCGAAATCGTTACTTTTAACATTTTTAAAACTCTAAAAATAGGCCCAATGCTGCGACATCACCAATACATCAACCACGACATCTAAACATCATATGTCAATATGATAACAGAATATATCGCAAATATCTGCAAATAAATCAATACTGTTGAGGAATCCAGTTGAATCCCTCCAACATGTTTTCCCTGCATCCACAGATGTTAGCACAATACCAATCTCGTTTCAAGACGGGATATAGCGGTACATGAGTTTATATAAAATATTATCCGTTATTATGCGGCGCAACAAGGTCTCGTCCGCTATATAATGCGGAAAAATCTACTCCAAGTACATATATAATACCAATTCCACTTTGAGGTGAAATATCGCGGTATATGTGTTTAATAAATAACATCCGCTTAATATACAGCGTATAGGGTCTATTTCAATGCAACAGATAGCAATTTATCATCCAAGCATACAATTAAGCAATTTTAAATCTAGCTATTTAAAATTTAAATCGAAACAATTTCGATTGAGTGAGAAGTTCTCACCTTGCTCCAAATACAGTTGCAGTGTTTTATTTCGAATAAAATTAAACACGCGTTTAATTTTACCCAAAATTCACACTAGCTCCAATCCATCCGAATCTAGCTCAATCGCCTAGTGTTCGACAATACGATCCTAACACAATTCGTTTCGTCAATTTTCGACCTCGTATGAACAAGATATCAATTTTTAAAGGCTGAACGAATTTAGTATATAATTATTTACATTTTCTTTTATATTTTACAACCTGCATCCATCATAGCCGTTCATTTTTGAACCCTAGATCCTGGCCGCACCTCCCATCTTCTTCCCCAGGTCAATGAACGCGACCAAGAAACCCATGCCGTCGTTGTGCCCTTGATTTTCGCGACCACCACGTCGACTTTGAAGACGATCAGAGAGTGCCACGACGACGTTCACTAACTCCACTACCCACGGCCTCAACACCATCAAGCTCGGCCCTCACCAGCACAAGATCCAATGTCTTGAACGCGGCCACAACGTGAGCCCCTAGCCTCCAATCCGCTTCGCTAAACTTGATCATCTCCATATGGATTTGTAGATCTCACTTAGCTCTATCTTTTTCTAGTTGGAAGTTTTACGAATCAATTAACGGATTTGAAGAAATTAGGAGAGAAAGAAATTGTATTTTCGGCCATTGATTATAAGGGTGGCGGCCCGAAGCTTGAAACCCTAATTTGTGAAAATAAGAAAATTATGTGTCCTTCTATAGAAAATTACGCGACACTATTCACCCGAAATTTTTCCAAACTCCAAACGAAGCGTGCCGCCTGGCGTTTATAATGTTTTACCTCTATTTCGAACGCAACGGAATATATATCGGGGGCCAATACGATCATATTTGGAAGATATGTTTTTGAGTCGACTATTTAAATTTAAAAATTCACTCAAACCGATTTCAGTGCGTTTTGACTTGCCCCGGACAAACCGTAAATCCAATTGACACGAAATTTGATATCTTACAATAATATAACATTACGGATCCGATGAAACTGATTTTGTCAAAATCCGAGACAGTTTGAAAAATGGCTATTTTTACTCGTCAATTAAATATTAAAATATTCAATTTCTATAATTTAACTTTTAATTAAATTTTCATAGTTCTATAACATCATTCTAGCTCCAATATGATTTCATACAACTTTGCAAATCAATTTTAATCACATTAAACCTAATTTCCAATTTTTCTATAATTTCACATATTAAATTATCGATTTAATTATCCAATTAAATCCAGATATTCAAAATAAAATTTATTCGACTTACAAATTTTACTTGTTAATATTTAAAATCAATAAAATATACGAATTTCAAATGGCAGAAATTCTGGGTCGTTACAATATCCCTCCCAAGTATGTTGCCATACTGACTGTTTTTCTGTTTTTTAAAATTCAAATGAAGGGATTATCCCTCTACCTCTTCGCCAATAGGCCATTGTGAGAAAGATCAACAATATATTCTTCCACTCTCTTTCCGAATCATAATCTTTCGCTACAATTTTTCAATGATTTGCAAACCACAAAAGATCAGAGAATTTATACTTGAATTCAAATTATTCTTTGTCTTATTTCATCGTATTTCTTAAAAAGTTCCAAGATATATTGCTATTGGAGGCCTTTAGGATCATTGTTCTGAATCTAGAAGAATTTATATTGAAGATACAACCACTTACATACTCTACTATTTACTATAAAGAGACGAAGGTGTACTTTTAACTTGTGAAATCAAAAGAGTGATCTTCTAGCTCGATATATCAAGAGGGTGCATCTTGGAGCCTGTGAAATTTAGATCGCAAAGGGGTTCTTGCCACTCGTATAAAGCAAGTGGTGATAGTAAAATTTTGTGTGGTGTAGTGCTAGACCAGATATCGGATTAGTTAATCTGAACCAGTATAAAAGTCAATGGTATTATTTACTTTATTACGTTTTACTTTGTTACTTATTCTATGATTATTTATTTCCGTTTGCAATTCGAGTAGATATAGTTTTAAATTCATAAGTAAGTTTTAAATAATTGAAATACACTCTAGTGTTAAATTCATGAGCTATAGTCTATTTAGGATTTGTTTTGGCTTAAAAATAAATTTTGATGTATTTTGGCTTAATTTTTTTTCAAAGTTTTTTTTTGTATTTAATACTCTTAAGTTTGTGCTATTCGGAATTTATTTGATGCACGCGCTGATTTTATGCAACTGTTTATATTTGTCTGCTTGCATCACCTTTTCTCCTATCCTATGGGAGTCAGTGCGACAACTTCTTTGTTTGGATTTGAGGTACCGTTTAAATTATAATAATATACTGATAATACTGGTGTAGTAATATCTTTTTTTAATACATATGTTGTTCACCCAGTTAGAGTTGGTAATTAACCCTTAATTATTATTATTATTTTAGACTATTTGAGCAGGGGAATGCTCTTTAAGTTTTTTTGGTGCTTCTTGTTAATATTTCCTTGTTTTTACTTAGTAAGATACTATGCATGGGAGTATTAACATACTTTTACGCGTTACTCAAGGAGAACTCTAATATTGGATTTTTTTTGGGGATATCATTAATTATTGGGAATGTAAATATCATATTCTAATTTGCGAATAACATGCATTCGTATTGTATTAATCGGTTGAATTTTGCTATACTATAAGATTTTTTTTGGTATCAGTAAATTATTTCTATGCATTATTATAATAGAAATAGTACCTTGTGTCCAAATGAAAAAGAAGTAGTCGTGTCTACAATTTCTACGTACTTCGAAAGATAACAAGAAAAGTGACGTCAGTAGTAATGTAAGTAAGCATGAGAGAGATTGTTCATATAAGAACGTGGACATGTGTTAGTTGGGATGATGCATGTAGACATATCATTGTTGCATATATAAGTCAAAAATGAAGGGTATTTGTGTTTGTTGAGCGTGTTAGTTAAGCAACATGTAATCAAGATTGGTACATTTGCACTAGTTATGATTGATATAATTGTTGTAAAATTATTTGTGGTATTCTTACTTTATAAATAAGCAGTGCTCTTTTAATTCTTTTTGTTAGTTTGCATTATATGTGATGACAGACAAAAGTTAATGATTATTTGTACTTGTGATAAGATGTTACAAATAGGAGAATGTGATTATTGTTTTAATTCAATTATTAGATACAAATTACAGTATAGCAAATTTAGAATTAGCGGTTTCAATTGTATGTAAGTAAATTTAATGAAAGAGACAAATTACATTACTATACAGTACCATCCCACAAACTAAATATAACTATTATAATACGTAATGTGTAAGACATTTAAAAAGTTGATATTATATGTGTGTAAACTTAATTAGCTCATATAAGATTTAACTTAATCAATGGGCACTAAAGTGGTTACATAAAGCAAATAAATTCGATGTATATATGTATCTATACTGCACATATTTTTTATTATTATCAGGCATATATAGATGTAGCTTGATACACATGGTGCAAAATTAATTTTTTAACATACATATACGCAAGAACTTCATGACTTTATGGACAAATATTATTATGTTATAGTGTAATATTATAATAATTATGACTTGTGATTGAAGATGTTTTAATAGTTTTCGCGTTAAAATCAAGTGATATAAAGTTCTGTGAAATCACATATGTTCAATGTAGTTAGATTTCAAACTTTTTGTAAAACTTGGTTATAGAGAATTACTTATTATTTGATATTTTTGTTTCGGATTTTAAATGTATGATGAAATACTTTCTTTATGTTTTGGTACTGTCATATCTATGTTCATTTTTACTTTATTAATCTAAAAAATTAGGGTTTTGTCTAATTTCTAGGCGGCTAACAAAGGTCGTCTTCTTACTTTCATCATCTGACTCAGAAAATTTCTCTCTGTCCCTTTTCTCATCTTTTGCTGTTATTTTTTATATTTATATTGTTGCAATGACGAGGCTGTAAAGTTTAATTGCTGAATTTTGTGATGGACGGAATTTGCGATCGTAGTTATTATGGTGATTTTTTTTCCATTTTTATGGATCCGTGCGATCTTGCTTTCAATTTCGGTTTGGTTTGCTTCTCATAAATTTGTTTAGTACCTGTATTTAATATAATGGACAATAGTGTTGACTATTTTATGTAGATAATGGTTTTATCAGGTGTAATTATATGAATGCTCTCATTCTTTTACCATTATGTTTATTTTTTTCTCATTTTACAAAGGGAACCTTCAAGAAGATACCTGCTTACAAGCATAAACAAAATTTTGATATTTGCTTACAGGTGTGGAGATATTTGGTAACGTAATTGGATTTAAACTCTAATATTAGGATTCAATGTAATTGGATCATGTTACAGGTGTGTGCATATTCAGAAATCACATGGAAGCAAACATGATATTTTAAGTTACGCTTGGGAATAGTAGGTGTAGCATGACACTCCTTATGTTGGATTTCTTTGATGGCACATAGTATTAATAAGACTTTACTTTCTAAATAAGCTATACTTTTGCAGTATTTGTATTTATATGTTAGATGATCAACTGAAGTCTGGGGATTCCGTGTATATGTGATATGAGGTTATATTCAAGAGGGTATTTTCTATCTTTTAATAATAGTTCTAACATCTTTGGTGTCGATTTTTTGGAGTCGGTGAACTATTAAAAACGTTCATAATATTAAATCTTAATATCACTTTAGAATATGATTTTAACAATTGAATTTCATTTACAAATTCGAGACGCAACAGATTATCAAATGTTAATATCCTTTAAAAATGATATCTAAAAATATTTTTTTTTTACAAATTCAAAACGTTCATCTACAAATATCATTAATTAATAATCTCTACTATTAATAATGAGAATTCAATCTATTAGTTTCAACGTGTCCTTTTGAAATTTCAAAAATGCCTTTATCTTCAAATTTTCAAAAGCATAGATATCATTTTTCAATACCATGCGATCAATTTAACTTCACTTACCCTTCATACCTCATCACAATTTATAAGCTCCTCACAATTTTATAAGCTCCTCATAAGAGGACAATCTATTACTTTCTCTTTTAACTTATATAGGCTAACAACTAAGGTATTTATACAGACTAACAATTAATGTATTTTTGGTGTGGTGGGACTAATTAAAATTAATCGGCTTATACACTTTAAATTATATTAAGCTTTTATGACTAAGTACGTCGTGCCTGCTTCCACGCTTATGTTAATGATGATCGGCACCATTGACTATTTTTCAATTTAGTGCACATTTAACATATCATAAACATACAACTACAGGTTGAAAAAATCATTGATTAAATTCTGTCTACTGTTTGTTTGAGTAGTCAAGGTGTTTTCATAACAAATTATTTTTTTACTGATGGAGTCTTGGTAATTCAATTCACTGAATATTTCATAACCGAGTGCTCTCTGTGGTGCTGCTGCCACCTTCTACTAATCATTTGTTCACATGCTCTATTTCTGAATGGATATACATCTCTTCTGTATCTCTACTATCTTTACTTCTCTATCTTTACTATTAATAAAGAAAATTCAGTCAATATGATTTGCAGTGTCTTTTTGAACTTTCAAAATTCCCCTCATTCGTCAATGGAATCTCACCATCCTTTTCGCTTACCCATCAAAAGAATTTTACTATCAATTTTTCATTGATATCACCAACAAAACAAATAGCAATGTGTTGTGACTACACAAATATTTGCACTTAAAACACACCTTCATTCAGGGTAAACATCTTTTACTATTATATGCGCATACGTGCGTTGTATGCTAGATTAAATTAAAATTCAAATCTCAAAAAGAAAATTGTTGTAGCTTATAAATAAAATTTAAACTAACATATGATTTCAACGCAAAAATATGCTTATTTTTATAGATATTTTTTTTTTGTGAAAACCCAGGAGAACCCGACGGGCCGGTGAACTCCTGAGGAGGGTATAGTAAAGCCGTCCGCTGATCCAAGCCCCCATACCCCCGGGTAAGTTTATGTAGGATAGGGAAGCGCATGGTAGGAATCGAACCTCGGTTTTTTTAACAGAACCCAAGCCTCCTTTCCACTGTGCCACACCCGCGGACAGATTATTTTTTCTTAAACGTGCTACACGTATATGATTTGTAGAAAAATAATTCGAGCATGAAGAATGTCGGTGTCATCATCACGTGTGAAACGCATGCTGTAACGCTTGTATACACTAATTAGAGTTTAGCAAATTCAAAATTAGCACTTTCGGTGGTATGATTATTTTGAAAATTTAATGAAAGATGCAAACTATATTATCATCTAGGACTATTTCACAAACTATATATTATTATTGTAGAATGTTATTTGTAAGACATTTGGAAGGTTACTATAGATGGATGTAAACTTAATTAGATCAAATATGATTATATTTTAGGTTAAGAGGTAATTTGCAGTAGGTAAAAGTAACATCCGTTGATTAATGGATAATCAATAGTTAACATATAGCAAATAATTTTGATGTGTATATGCTTGTTTCCTTATCGCACATTTTTTATATTATTAGGAGGTCTGTATAGGTGTGGAAAGATGTACATGGTGCTACGTTAATCTTGAACATACACATACGCCAGAACCTTAAGATTTTATGAACAAGTAGTATATTGTAATGTAATGTTATTGATGTGTTTATGGCTTGGGGTCGAACATGTTTAGACAGGTATCATATTAAAATCAAATCATGTAAGAAGTTCAATCAAACGTATATGTGATTTAATATAAGTTGGATTTTATATTTTTTTGAAAAAACAAATATTAATATTCACTTTTTAGTTGGTATTCTGGTTTGAATGTTCATGATAAGATAAGAAGTTCTTTCAATTTGGTTTGTGATCGTTATGCAATAGCAGTGGTATTTTACCTAACATTTTTTATTATAAAATTGGTAGGAAAACAGATCTAACCGGAAAAAAAAAATAAACCGAAGAACAACAAGTTTTTTTAAATTAGAGGTCAATGCTGTTTATAACTAGCATTTTATATAGCAAAAAATTGAATATAATGCTACTTCTAACTAGTATTTTGTTTAGTGTTAATTGTAACTAGCAGTTATCCTTTGGTTTAAAAATAAAACATAATATACTTCAATCCAATTTTTTTTTTAAAGTTTGTTCTTTTGTCTATTTCTTCCACTCTTCGGTTAGTGTGCTATTAAGAATTCATTTGATGCTTGTGCTAATTTTATGAAATTGGCATTTACGAATGCCTGCGTTACCTTTTCTCGTAGCCTATGTGAGCCGATGTGGCAACTTCTTTGTTTGGGTTTGAGGTACTATTTATATTATAATAATTATTGAATATATTTGTGTATTAAAATCTTTTTTTGTACTTGTGCTATTCGCACAGTTAGGTTGATAATTAAACCCGAATTAGTTATTGTTATTCTTTTAGATTATTGGAGCAGAAGAATGATCTTAAGTTTTTTTTAGTAAAATCTTGGTGCTTTTGGTTAATATTTCCATGTTTTTACTTAGTAAGATATTGTGGATGGGAAAATTAACATGTTTTTATGCTTTATTCAAAAAATCTAGAGAATTCTAATGCAAGGATTTTTTTGGAAAATAGCACTAATTATTGGGAATTTAAGCATCATATTTTAATTTGCAAATAACATACTGAAATATTGCATTCATAGGTTAAATTTTGCTACACTTTAACAAAAAAATGATATTAGTAAATTATTTTATGTATTAGTATAACAGAAATAGCACCTTGACATGTAATCACGATTGATACATTTGTACTAGCTATGATTGATATAATTGTTGTAAAATTATTTGTGGCAACTAACGGTAAATTAACATGTAAACAACCTTTTACAAATGATCGTGCACATTAACAATTTGATCAATGGAAATATAACCTCAACCCTCTATTCTTTTGCGTTGGTAGAAAGAATAGAGGGTTGGGGGTGATTGCTTTGATTTAATAGTAAATGTTAAAAGGTTGACTGTAAATAGTTGTTTAATATTTGTTAACTGTTGTTGGTCACAAATAATTCTACTGCAAATGTATGAATCATAGCTCTTTCTAAAGGTATTAAATCGTAATTATCAGAAGATTGTTGCGTAAGTACGAGATTGAAATGAAAAATACAAATATAGGAATATAAAAGCATCTGAATGTAAAAGTACGAGATTGAGAGGTTACCTGAGCAACGATTATTTTTTCTTATAGTTTCGCGATTGAAGTTAATTATGGTGATTTGTTTGCAATTATGATGGATCCGTTCAATCTTGGTTTTAGCTTCAGTTTGATTTGCTTCTCATAAATTTCCTCAATGCCAATATCAGTACTACTTTATGTTTAGGTAATCAAACAATGCTTCATGTTAATATTGAACTGCCCTTATTGTGGCAAATATGGTTATTTTTGATATTTTCCACCATTTATTCTTAATAAATTCAGTTTCGTTGTGTTTTTGTATTTCAACAATTTTTTCCAATGTTCTAGATTAATCTTATACGAACTATTGAATCTTTTATTTATAATGTTACTGTTTGCATTATATTGTATTGGAAATCACTGTAGTATGATCGTATCCATTGTGCTGCAACTTTATTCTGTCCAAGGATGTTGATTTCTATCAATTTTCCTTTTCCACCATTGATGTGTTTCTGATATTCTATAACTGTCTTAGTTTTTTTCAATTATTTGGTTCATTATAGTAGATTCGCCTATTATTTTGAATCCCTTTTATTGTCATATTTTAGTTGTGCTAGAAGAACTATTGAATCTTAAATGACATTACATTTAGGAGGATATGATTTTTTGTACTTCAGTTAATATATACACTAATTTGAGTTTAGCAAATTTAGAATTTATCGTTTCAATGGTACCTTTATTTTGAAAATGTAAGGATAGATACAAAGTATATTACTACATAGGACTATTTCACAAATTAAAAATAACCATTGTAAAATGAAATTTAAGACACTTAAAAAGTCATTATTGATGGACGTAAACTTGATTAGATCAAATCTGTTATATATTTACTTAATGGATACTCAGCGGTTACATAAAGCAAATAACTTTAATGTCTACACACACACACACACACATATATATGTTTCCATGTTGCACTTTTTTAATATTATCAACATATTTATGCGTGTGTGTGTTTATGTATGCATGCGCGCACAGTTAGATGTACGTTGTGCAACATTAATCTTGAACATGCATGTACGCAATAACTTTATTGCTTTTAAACAATTACTACATTATAGTGTTTTTGATCGGCTTATGGCTTGGTGCTGAACATGTTTAAACAAATATTATATTATAGTATAATTTTGTTAATATATATACAGTTGGTGGTTATAGTTGGTAATTAAACCTCTAGTAATTATTGCTATACTTTATTATCCGAGCAGGGGATTGCTTCTAAAATTTTCAGTGAAACTTGCATGCTTTTTTGTTAATATTTCCTTGTTTTAGGTAGTAAGATATTGCGTTTGGGAGTAATAACATACTTTTATGTTTTATTTAAAAATTTAGGGTAATTTTACTTTTGGAATTCTTAGGAGAATACCATTAACTATTGGGATGTAAATGTTGTATTATACATTATAATTTGCGAATAACATACGTACATATTGCATTTGTAGGTTAAATTTTACTCCAATTTTTTACATAAAATTGTTTTGTTATTTTTATATTATTTGTACATATTGTATTATAATAGCATAAGTAGCATGTGTCCAAATGGAAAGGATGCGGCCGTGTCTATTATTTCTACGTACTTCCATGAGAAAGGTGATGTAAGCGACCATGAGGGATATTGTCCCCTTAAGAAAGTAAACATCTCAATGTGTTTGTTTAGGATGATATAGTAGTTAGAGATGGAAATATTTGGTTAAACCAACGAAATCATTTTATTTCGACAGTTTGGTATGATTTTGAAACTAAATTGATTTCTATCGTTCTTAAAAAAATAATTCGGTTATCGGTTTAATCAAATGAACAAGGTTATATCATATTGTCAAAATTACTAATGTTATGTTGATTATTTTTGTACCGGTTTAGTGTTTTATATTAACTTTATTTATCATACATGTGTCAAAATTACTTTTAAAAATTATATGAATACTAAATAGCAATGATATGATCATATATCTATATTTCATTTTAAAATACAATGAATATTCCAAACATAAAATAAATCTTGAATCTTTTAAGCTTGGTTAAATCGGATAATTAATTAAACCAGCTAATCTTAATTCGGTTGGTGTTTGGTTTTCATTTTTATTGGTTTTAGTTCAGTTTAATAATTTTCACTATCGGATCAATCTAACCAACCCAATATTCATCGCTAATCGTAGTGAGACGGAATTGCTTAATCGTAGCTATGGTGATGAATGGAGGTATATTACCGTTGAAAATATATGTTAAAAAGGTAGGATGCTTGTGTTGGTTAAGCGTGAAACATCTAATCACGATTGATGCATTGCACTAGTTATGATTGATATAGTTGTAAAATTATTTGGGTAATCAATTGATAAACAACATGTAAACAGCCTCTTAAAAATGATCATATGCATTTACAATTTGATCAAGGGAAATATAATTCTAGTCCTCTATTCGTTTGCGATGGCGGCAAACTATGTACATATGATTTGTACAACTCTAGAGAGTATCGTGTTTAGATGGTTTCTGGATTCTAAGTGGTTTCACTTTTGCTAGAACCTCACTTTATTTTTATGTGGAAACAATTCATATTTGTAGTGAGAACATAGAGAGCACAATAATATGAATCATTGTCTTTATAAAGATTAGAGCTTTGCTACAATCCTTTATGTGGAAATAAATCATATTTGTAAATAGAGAAAGAGGGCTCTGAAATATGAACTATTGTCTTTGTATAGGTTATTGCTGTAGTGAAACTGAAACCATTATAATCAGGAACTATTATAAGATCGACATTCTTTCTAGAGTTGCATAAATGTACCTACATGATTTTCCATCATGGCAAATGAATAGAGGGTTTGGGTGATTTCTTTGATAAAACTTAAATGTTTAAAGGTGTGTGAAAATAGTAGTTTAAATATTTGTTAATTGCCGTTGGCCATAAATAATTCTATCGCAAATGTATGAATCAAAACTTTTTCTAAAGGTACTAATCTTAATTATCAATGTTGCATAGGCTGATAGGCATGTGATTGAAATGGAAAATACAAGTAATATAAAGCATCTAAATTTTATGCGTAAATTAACAACAAAAGCATTGAGAAGAGGATGGCCCTTATCACCAACAAAACAATGCCAATATCAGTTTGATTTGCTTCTCATAAATTTCCTCAATGCCAATATCAGTGCTACTTTATGTTTAGGTAATCAAACAATGCTTCATGTTAATATTGAACAGCCTTTATTGTGGTAAATATGGTTATTTTTAACATTTTCCACCATTTATTTCTTAATAAATTCGGTTTTGCTGTGTTTTTGTATTTCAACAATTTTTTCCAATGTTCTAGATTAATCTTATACAAACTATTGAATCTTTTATTTATAATGTTACTGTTTGCATTATATTGTATTGGAAATCACTGTAGTATGATCGTATCCATTGTGCTGCAACTTTATTCTGTCCAAAGATGTTGATTTCTATCAATTTTCCTTTTCTACCATTGATGTGTTCTGATATTCTGTGACTGTCTTAGTTTTTTTCAATTATTTGGTTCATTGTAGTCGATTCGCCTATTATTTTGAATCCCTTTGATTGTCATATTTTAATTGTGCTAGAAGAACTATTGAATCTTAAATGACGTTACATTTAGGAGGATATGATTTTTTGTACTTTAGTTAATATATACACTAATTTGAGTTTAGCAAATTTAGAATTTATCGTTTCAATGGTACCTTTATTTTAAAAATGTAAGGATAGATACAAAGTATATTACTACATAGGACTATTTCACAAATTAAATATAACCATTGTAAAATGAAATTTAAGACACTTAAAAAGTCATTATTGATGGATGTAAACTTGATTAGATCAAATGTGTTATATTTAGTTAATGGATGCTCATTGGTTACATAAAGCAAATAACTTTAATGTTAACACACACACACACATATATGTTTCCATGTTGCACTTTTTAAATATTATCAACATATAAATGCGTGTGTGTGTTTATGTATGCGCGCACGCACAGTTAGATGTACATTGTGCAACATTAATCTTGAACATGCATGTACACAATAACTTTATTGCTTTTAAACAATTATTACATTATAGTGTTTTTGATCGGCTTATGGCTTGGTACTAAAGATGTTTAAACAAATATTATATTATAGTATAATTTTTTTAATATATATGCAGTTGATGGTTATAGTTGGTAATTAAACCTCTAGTAATTATTGCTATACTTTATTATCGGAGCAGGGGAATGCTTCTAAAATTTTTAGTGAAACTTGCACGCTTTTTTGTTAATATTTCCTTTTTTTTAGGTAGTAAGATATTGCGTTTGAAAGTAATAACATACTTTTATGTTTTATTTAAAAATTTAGGGGAATTTCACTTTTGGAATTCTTAGGAGAATACCATTAACTATTGGGATGTAAATATTGTATTATACATTATAATTTGCGAATAACATACGTACATATTGCATTTGTAGGTTAAATTTTACTCCAATTTTTTACATAAAATTGTTTTGTTATTTGTATGTTATTTCGATGTATTATAATAGCATAAGTAGCATGTGTCCAAATGGAAAGGATGCGGCCGTGTCTATTATTTCTACGTACTTTCATGAGAAAGGTGATGTAAGCGACCATGAGGGATATTGTCCCCTTAAGAAAGTGAACATCTCAATGTGTTTGTTTGGGATGATATAGTAGTTAGAGATGGAAATATTTGGTTAAACCAACCAAATCATTTTATTTCGACCGCTAGGTATGATTTTGAAACTAAATTGATTTCTATGGTTCTTAAAAAAATAATTCGGTTATCGGTTTAATCAAATGAACCAAGGTTATATCGTATTGTCAAAATTACTAATGTTATGTTGAATATTTTTATACCGGTTTACTGTTCTATATTAACTTTATTTATCATACATGTGTCAAAATTACTTTTAAAAATTATATGAATACTGAATAGCAATGCTATGATCATATATCTATATTTCATTTCAAAATACAATGAATATTCCAAACATAAAAAGAATCTTGAATCTTTTAAGCTTGGTTAAATCAGATAATTAATTAAACCAGCAAATCTTAATTCGGTTGGTGTTTGGTTTTCATTTTTATTGGTTTTGGTTCAGTTTAATAATTTTCGCTATCTGATCAATCTAACCAGCCCAATACTCATCGCTAATCGTAGTGAGATGGAATTGCTTAATCGTAGCTATGGTGATGAATGGAGGTATATTGCCGTTGAAAATATATGTTAAAAAGGTAGGATGCTTGTGTTGGTTAAGCGTGAAACATCTAATCACGATTGATGCATTGCACTAGTTATGATTGATATTGTTGTAAAATTATTCGGGTAATCAATGGTTAATCAACATGTAAACATCCTCTTACAAATGATCATATGCATTTACAATTTGATCAAGGGAAATATTATTCTAGACCTCTATTCGTTTGCGATGGCGGCAAATTATGTACATACGATTTGTACAACTCTGGAGAGTATCGTGTTTAGATGGTTTCTGGATTCTAAGTGGTTTCACTTTTGCTAGAACCTCACTTTATTTTTATGTGGAAACAATTCATATTTGTAGTGAGAACATAGAGAGCACAATAATATGAATCATTGTCTTTATAAAGATTAGAGCTTTGCTACAATCCTTTATGTGGAAATAAATCATATTTGTAAATAGAGAAAGAGGGCTCTGAAATATGAACTATTGTCTTTGTATAGGTTATTGCTGTAGTGAAACTGAAACCATTATAATCAGGAACTATTATAAGATCGACATTCTTTCTAGAGTTGCATAAATGTACCTACATGATTTTCCATCATGGCAAATGAATAGAGGGTTTGGGTGATTTCTTTGATAAAACTTAAATGTTTAAAGGTGTGTGAAAATAGTAGTTTAAATATTTGTTAATTGCCGTTGGCCATAAATAATTCTATCGCAAATGTATGAATCAAAAATTTTTCTAAAGGTATTAATCTTAATTATCAATGTTGCATTGGCTGATAGGCATGCGATTGAAATGGAAAATACAAATAATATAAAAGCATCTAAATTTTATGCGTAAATTAACAACAAAAGCATTGAGAAGAGGATGGCCCTTATGAATTTTGCATTCTTTAACAGTATCATCAGCAAGAAATATGGTTGAGCCCCTCAGGTCTGAGTGAGGAGACAAGTTGAGGGTTAGATTTATGGCATGTTGAGTAATAATGAACTCCTAAGGTTTGTCTTCTTTACCAAGAATTTTTTTCTAGGATGTTTCTGTTTAAGCTTAGGCTTTTCAAAAGAACGTTCACCAATGTTGAGTTTATTGGAACCAAATCGATATGCAACTAATAAATTTGGTCCATTTCAAAAAAGTAACTAATTTGGTCTTAGTGGCCTATGAATTATCTTGAATTTGATCTACTAAGACTTCATCATAATATGAAAACGTAATAACTCACAAAGCATCGGGCTTCGAACGAGAAATGGAAATATGGGAATATAAAAGCATCTGAATCTAGTCAGTTAAATTAACAAAAGAAGCATTAGGAAGAGGATGTACATTGACCTAACCATTTCCCTTACAAATTTGAAGTCCCTTAACATGACCATCGGCAAGAAGTATGGTTATTACCCTCGGGTCTGAGTGAGGAGGCAAGTTGACTGTTAGGTTGATGACATTTTGGGCAATAGTTAAAGTTAAATTTCAAGGTGCCATCCGCTCTCAATTTTTCCTATCCATGAAGTTTTGTTTAAAGCTTAGGTTCTACGAAAGAACATTAATGAATGTTGATCGTTAATGTATATATATATATATATGTATATATATGTATATATGTATATGTATGTACAAATATTTTATATTCAAACTAGTCCTTTACTTCGGGATCTGAAAACAAATTACTTTCTGAAATAATATCAATATACAACAAGCATACAAAACTATGAACTACAACTAGGTCCTAACCTTCCGAAAAATAAATATAGAGATGTATGTCCCTCTACAACGAGAGAGTAGACTATACTGAGATCACATAACATCTATACCTTCTTTGCCTACTTTTTAATTATGAGTTATCTGAACCATCGATAACATAACAAATCACTTCGTATTTCGAAGTGGAAAAATCATTTACACTAATAATGATAAATATTTCAAGTCTATAATAATTTGCATTTTCAAACATTTTCAAAAATCATTTTAAGATCATCAGGTTTAGTCCTCGAAGTTATTTCCATTTTATAAAATATTTTTATAAAACCACTATACAAATCGCTTTTGTATGATATCACTTAAAAAATTTCATTTTCAAATATTTCTATTTATTTAAATATTTCATAAACTTTTATTTATGAAAACCAACTTTGAAAACAATTCCATTGACGTCAATTTATTTTAACTAATTGTAATAATTAAATGAGCCAATATTATTGCTAAATACCTTTTGGTAAAATTATGAAATAAATCACAAGATGTTAGCCTGCAATTATTTTTTACCCAATACATGTTTATGGATAATTAATTGCTCATAAACTGGTCGAGCAATGCCAATAATTAACAAATAATAATCGATGCTCAAAAACTAATCGAGCGCAATTCAAACAACCAAACAATCAATCAACAACAATAATAAATAGAAATGCATATATTAAATAATAAACAATCAATATCAAATAGATTAATTATCAAATAATAATAAATCTACAAAGTTTATAATAGCAGATTTGTTCTGCTAACCAAACATCACTAACATTTTGTCAATATTTTATACTTCGCTAAACGTGTAAATAAACTTCACTAGTGTGTTATATTTGTTAACACGAATCTAACGACGAAATCCGTCGGTTAAACAGATTCTGTATGGTTCAGATAGACATTTTCAAAGTTAATCGTTTTGAAGCTTATAATTATAACAACTACATAAATAAAATTAATATATCTCATCCATGGCCCAAAGGCCAAAATGCATGCAAACCCGTGACCTGCTTCTCCATTACGTGCACGTGCACACCTACCTATGACCACCAGCCACCTCGCCAACCATCTTGCCAACCATGCCTAACCGACTCACCGCTCCATACCCGACTCCATCGCCACTAGCCACCAACACCTTTTACCTGCCACACTACGAAATACCCGCATGCACCAAAGAACAACCATTCCCCATAATGATATAGGACTTAAATGCAAATTCCTTAGGTGTGAATAGTAACCCAAAATCCAACGTATGCATGCACGCCACTTTGTTCCATCACACATCCATGCATTAAATCACACACCCAAATGCACACATCCACCCTCATCTCTCTCTCTTCGTTCCACTAAATCACGCATCGTCTTCACCGTTGGACTCAGGGTCGAAGGATGCTTCACCCGGTACTTTCAACCCCAGCCACCCTCATTCACTACCAACCGTCGGAACCTCCACAAACCATCATTTTGAAAATGACGAGAACGGAAAACGTAGCCCATTCGGTCCTCTACAACTTTCATGTTGACGAATTTGGCCAATTCTTAGTGTAGAGGAATTTATGTGAATTGTTAAATAAAGAGCAAAATGGGAAAATTTTCTTACTGTTGCATGAAAATGGTCCCTCAACATGTTTCATGCATGCCCAACGTGTCTTGTATTTGCAGTGAAAATATAAAAATGAAGAAATGAATCTTTGTTTTCTATTTGCATCCTAGAAAGAAAAATGTGCAAGGTGTCCATGTTGTTTCCACATGAATGAATCAATGTGTTTCCACATGATTGAATCAATGTGTATAAAACAATGTTTTATGCGTGTGTACAAATTTACGTAATGAAGAAAGAAAGTGAAAGGAAGAAAAATGTAAATTGTGTTGCTCTGTATTGATGCTTACGTTTGCAGTAGAAAAGGAAAAAAAAGAAAAATAGGAAGGAGGAAAATGTTTTAGGAAAGGTGTGAATTGCCCCCTAAACGTTTGCGTATATATAAGCGAAGATCTCTTAATGGCTAAGAAAACAAAGTATCCATTATTTAATGCAAATAAACATCAACAATTAATGCAATACGAGGAAGAAGGAGAGATAATTTGTGTTTAAAGTTTTAATATTTAAAAGTTTTGGACTGCAATGCTACACAATATCCCATTCACATATGAACACGAAAGACGAAAATTAAAATAAGATCGTGTGCAACAACTTTACACGATCACAAAACATCTAATCATGATTGATACATTGCACTAGTTATGATTGATATAGTTGTAAAATTATTAAGGTAATCAATGGTTAATCAACATGTAAACAGCCTCTTACAAATGATCATATGCATTTACAATTTGATCAAGGGAAATATAATTCTAGTCCTTTATTCATTTGCGATGGCGGCAAACTATGTACATACGATTTGTACAACTCTAGAGAGTATCGTATTTATGATAGTTTCTGGACTCATAGTTGAAACGACCCGAAAATTTCGTTAACTAAATTTGTCATATTTTCCATAATTTTTAATAAAATGAATGTTAGGAATTTGGTGTTTCCATTTGTTCTTATTAAAAGTTAACAATTTAAAATGAGATTTCCAATTCAATAAAATAATGTAATTATTGTGGTTTAATTTTTGAATGGAATATGTGAAAGCAAGAGTAATTATGGAATAATATGTTATTTATTTAGAGTATTGAATAAAAAAAAAATTTTGTAAGCCAATTTTAATTAATGGTAATAATGCGATATAAGCTAATAAATTTGATCTCAATGCGATAACCATTTAATGAAGGTAATGAAACAGGATTTAGGAAAATGTATATTAGGTATAAATCAAATAGAAGGAAACAAACGTATATATCGAATTGATTTATGAATAAATACTTTGGATAGTAATTGAATGTACAGTAATGGTAATTTAAAACTTATTTATAGTAAGACTGCATAAGATTCAGTAAATTAAGCGGTGGAAAGGTTTTTCCCTAGATATACTTTGAAGATGCGAAATTAAAGGTGAATATTAAAATTGGTTAATGTAAAATAACATTGATTAACCGTAAATGGGAATAAATTTGAAAATAAAAATTTATGTTAATACAAGTGGATCAATTATAAACTTAAATGAAACATTCCAATTTAATAAGAGGTATTCGAATGTTATGTTTTATTTAAAGGTAATAAATGGATTTAATTGGAATTTGTGTACGTTGGATTATATAGGAAAGGAGTATACAAAGGAAACTGTGAATAGTAGAGTAGCAACTGAAAAGGAAGAAATTGAAATAAGGGAAATAAACATTGTATAAATTAATAGTAATAAATGCCAACATTGAATTGTAATAAATATATTTAATATTACGAGCGGGTGAACGTAAAGATAAGGGTTAAGAGTGTTGGAATAGGTATACTAGAATATCTATAGAGTGTAAATGTACGTATTTATAGCAACATGAATTATTGAAGGAAAATAATTGGTAAATGGGGTTTGGGCTAAGGAAATGTTATTAATTGTTTTGAAACCTTATTTATTATGGGAAATTAATTCAGCATAAGCAAAAACAATGCAAATATCTAATTTATCAGTAAATTAATAATAAATAGTAATCAGTGCAAATTTATGTAACAATAGAATGTGAAATTTGGGGAATAGATGCAAAGTATATATGAGTTGCTAAAAGTATGCATAATAAGTGCAAATTTAATAAATCAATGGGAGTATAGATTTAAGAATAGAAAGTTTGGTAGTAAATAGGATATAAGAAGACAAAGGCAACTAGTAAATTAATAAATGAATTCATGATAATAAGTAGCAATTAATGCATATATATTTGGCATTAGTGATAATTACAAAACTTTACCCATTTATCTAATTTATTTAATTAAATCTAAATCTATGGCAACATTGTTGTAATGATGGTTGTAAGTGAATTTGAATGTAAAAGGGTAACAATTATTTAGGTTAACCATTTTGTGTATGATAAGTTAAGAATGGCAATCGATTGAAATAAATCTAAATTAATTATTTTGTTTTGGTTAATGTGTTCTAGTTAATAAAGGGGAGTTTATAAGAAATGAAGCATGCACTAATGACATGTGTTATAATTCAAATGTTATTTATACCCATAAAATGTCTATTTACTGAATAGAAAGATCTTTAAATCAATAAGCGAATTTATTGAGGTTCCAATTTATAAGTTATAACATTTAATGTAGACTCAGTTACAATTAATTGACTTAAATCAGGCAGTTAGCATAGATTTGTAATTGGAGTAGTTAATCCTATAAGATGAAGTTAATGCTAATTCTATTTATAATTGGACCATTTGTTGATATAGATTATAGAAAGCAAGATGTATAAATTTAATTAACAGGAAATTATTGTCAAGGACAAAATTTTACAGCTTTTTAGCCTCAAGGACAGACCTTCAATATTTTATCCTGAAGGACAACTTTCTGTAGGTATCAGTTTTTAGTTATTGATAGCAGTTTTTAGGTATCAGTTTGTAGTTATCGGTAGCAGTTTTTAGGTATCAGTTTTTAGCTCGGTATCAGTTTTGTTGTCCTTATGAATAAATTTGAAAAATGTTTGTCCTTGTGAATAAATTTTAAAAGAATGTTTGTCCTTGTGGTAAAAATATTGAGGTCGTGTCCTTGAGGCAAAAAGTATAGAAATTTTTGTCCTTTAAATTAATTCCCCCTTTAATTAAAGTATCAACATTCAACAATTGTAATTATTGAAAATTTAAAATGGAATTTGAGGATAATAAGGTGAAACCATGAACAAATGTTAATGCATCCTTATTACTGGTAAAAGATGAGTATATAAAAGTTTGAAAATCAAAGATAGGTTTTTGAAAACTTAATTTATAATTTCTAAATATAAGGAAGTGGAGAAATTAACACTGCAATGGGTATACTTATCAGCTTTTAATTTACATCTAAACTAGTTTAGATCAATTTGGAAATTAATAAAATTGTGGATATATTTTGAAACGTAAACGAAACATCTAGATTTACATTTGTAAATACGTTTAAAATAAAATGTAAATGATAAGGAATTTATTTATTTCCTAAATCCGTAACGTGTGTAATTAATATTATTTATCTTTTGGGACCACTTCCGTTTGCACGTTAAAATTCGTGCACACCTATTCTTTTGCGATCTATCTATAAATAGACGATCATAAACCCTAGCCTCCATTTTCTATCATTTGTCTGTACGTTCTTTTCTTCATCTCTTTCTCTTCCTCAAATGGATGCAAACCTAGATCTATTTCTATTTAAATTTCAAATGAAAATTCAAACATCTCAGAAAAATTCCAAAAAAATATATGTTGTAGATTTCATCCATACGAATCTACGCGCAGTCTCCGTTTTCGAAATCGATACTCGAGTCAGCGGCAAATCGCGGTCAAAATCAGGAAATTCGAAACCTAAGTCAATTTGGGCGTTTTGATGTGGAGCGACTATTTGCAAAATGGTTTCACGTGAGTCTCCAGTTATGTTGACGTGGCTTTATTATAATTAGGTTTGTTTGTTTATAATTCAATTTTTTTTTTTAATCGTTTAACTCGAATAACTTGCTCATACGTTATCCGTTTCGCGTGAAATTTCTTTTGTTAGGATCGTATTTAAACTCTGGATCTGATGACGCAGGTTTGGACAGATTTGGAGACCGTCAAATTTTGGGTTTAAATCCGATTTAAATTCGATTTAAATTCAAAAGGTGAGTGTTTTAACCCACTCACAACTTCTAAAAAGTTTTTATGTTTGTTAAATTTATTTTAGATATGAGTAGAAATTTATTTATGACTGTTGGCATGCTTTATTCAGCATATCTGTTAAATCGCACTTATTAAATTAACTGTTAATTTCTTTTATGTATTGCATATAAATTGGCAGTTAGAATTTATTTATGTGCATGTAAACTGCTAGTCAAACTGTTATAAATTTAACTGAATATGAGATGTTAATTAATAACTGCCAATTATTTCCTGTTATATTGTATATGCCATATGTGGATGTTTGTTTAAACTGATGATGTTTGAGATAATTTGGTTGATGATTGATGATGGATGAATGGATGTTTTGTTTCATATCATTAAACTGCAAGTTATCATGTATTTTTCATTTCATTCGGGATTGTGGTTTGAAATGATATACAACCACAAAATTTTATATCTTTTAAATTGCGGATTGAAATGATAAACATCCGTATCACTTGACCATAGGATAGAAAATTATATACAGGCACCGCGGTAAATATATAAAATGATTTTTGAAATGTTTTTCTATGGTTTTTTCAAAGCTATATATATGGTTTATGGGTTTTTGATTTGGTTATTAATAAAGGTTTTCATATATAGTAATTTCCGATTTTAAGCTTTGTATAAATTGTTTTGAAGTATAAAATAAAGTTTGATTTTTAAGATCAAATACAATTAAGCATTTATTTAAAATTTAAGTTCTAGAGTTTTATTGACTTAAATGAGAATAAGGTCGGAAGATGAATATTGAGTAAAATTTGGAATTAAATAAAAAGGTTATTAATTTTTAAAGGGTATGATTTTTATAACTTGATTTTTGTGTAGAGTGATTTAAATGAATATTTCAAGATTAATAAAATTGAAAGATTTTCCAGTTATGTGAAGTTAAAGGTTTTACTTAAATTATATTGAATTCATTAAGTAAACATTTCAAGTCGAAATAAGAAGTAATTGAATTTAATATATGTGGGATTGTCAAATGAGTTTGTTTTGAAATGGTGAAATATTTAAAGCTTTGAAACATAAGAATTGAAATGGTATTTGGAAGTTTAAATCGATATTTGAAATTGATTTGTGAAATCTAAAGAAGCTATTGTGTTTTATAAAGTAATTTAATATTTAACCATTTAAGAGATGGAAATTTGTTTCGAAGTTATGATTTTCAAGGTAGTATGATTTAGAATTATTATATACAAGGGTTGTGATTTCTAAATATTTCACTTTGGAAACCCTATGATTTTGGAAAAGAATATATATAGGAAAATAAAATGACATTATATGATTTTGGGTCTAAATGATATCGTATTGTTTGGGGTTTTAAAAATATAAACGATATCGCATTTATATGGGTTTAAAATGGATTTTTGTTCTGGCTTTAAAGTATAATTATTTTAAATGACCGCGGTGTTATAATAACGTTTGGTTGTTGAAGAGACCGGAATCGGAAGTTGTCATACTCTCTGCCAACTCCGAAAACCACTTTAACAACCGTGTATGCGGTGGAGATTACAGAATGAAGTTGGTTGGTGGCGACGATTCCTGTAAGGTAAATACGTGGACCCAACTCCCGTGAGTTGGCATAAGGTGGCTAAAACAGGAGCGATTCTCGGGCCAATGAGGTCATTCCTCTGATCGGACACTCCTTTTCGATATTATACTTTGACTTTGGATTGTTTCAGTGGCCACTTTTACTTTGATTTTTGGGGGAGTTTGTTCGAGGTGGGCGGTAGCTGCGGCTATGCGTTTCCATCAGCCCGGATAGCAATTGGTATATCTACCCTGGCATTGCCTAGTTCTGCCGTGTCACCTACCCTAGCGCGCCTTATACGATTTTGGTTTTGTACCATACCTATGGAGTGCCCTCTGACGACGCCCAGTACGGGGGAGATTACGGTACTGTATAGACTATGGGAATATATTTTGTGTTAAGGGCTATATGGGTAACCCCTTAACGCTATTTAAAAGTAAGTTTATTTTAAAAATAGACACTATTATAATAGCGCAATATACTACATAGTAAATAGTTTAACGGATCCTTAGGAGATGTAAATCCGAGCATCTCTTGAGTTACTGCACTCATATTTATTTCTGTTAATTTAACTCATATAAGATCTTTTAGTTCTGACTCGAGTGTTTTGTCTTTTTCAATTCGCTCGGGTCAGTCCGAGCGTTTCAGGATTTGAAGTTTTAGCACTGGAGGACAAAGACGAAGATTTGTATTACTATTATCTACTGTTATTCCACTACACACATATTTTTCCGCTGCATTGTTATTGGTATGTGTAACTCTGATATGTATTATATAAATGTTTGTAAACAGTTTTATAAACTGTATATTTTATTATTATATTTTATCCTTCCGCTGTGAGATTCTATTTTGTTTATTTCTTCTCTGTTTTTCTTATTTACCCCATTACAATCCGCCTTCCGTATGGTTTAAATCGACATGTGTGTCGATTTGAAGCGTGGGAAAAGGCGGGACGTTACAGTTGGTATCAGAGCTTTGGTTTAGCGATAAACCTTGGCTTTGTGGGGTTTGACTCTTTATTAATAGGGTAGTAATACTCTTTGGGAGTCACTGAGTGTATATACGAGAGAACGTATTTGTTAGTGTTATAAAAAGATTTTGATATTGTGTTAATCTGTTCCATTTTGTATTTATAAATTCTGGTTAGTGCATGGGACGCTATGACATCAATAGGGATTTCTAAACACTTAATAGGACAGACCGACATAATATTTGTTTTTAATATAGGTGAACGAAATAACTTCGCCTATTATATTTTCTATATATAAAATATTTTATTAAGGTATTATATATATATTGTTGGTTGCAATAGATTGGTTGTTAGGAATAAAATTTTAAATAATAGGTAAAATGAGATTGAAATTAAAATCAATGAAATTTGGAAATTTTAGAACTTAAGTCCGGGATTTTGGAAATTTGCTTTCAAAGGATTTATGAATTATAATAATTTTGTTTATAAGTATTTTCTTATATAAATATTTAGTATAATTTGGAAGAATTGTTTTAAAGAAGATTTTGGAAAAAATAAGTTTCGTACTTTCCTCTCTGTCGCTGGAAAATAATTTCGGTGATGGCGGCCGCATCATCGACTTTCATTTTCGAGTTTCGAAGGGAAAGGCCACTGTCGTAAATTCTACTGCAGATTTATTTTGAAATATCTAAATTTTAATTGTTTAAATATAATTAGAGGTATATAAGTTATAAGAATATACTTATCTATTGAAATTTAACCCGGTATTTAATTCTTAATTTCCATTAATTAATTGTTTCAATTATGGTGGTGAAACAGAAAAAATTAATAATTGAAACCCTAAATAAAATAAGAGACTAAAATACTAAGCTATAAAGGAAGTTAAATTTTTAACTTATAAGGGAAAATTTAAGATTTAATGAACATTAAATTAATTAAAAGAAGAGATAAAACTTGTATAAATTCATTTCATTTTCTTTAACATAAATAACTTACCAAATATGAAAAGTTGAAATGTTAAATAAGAGATTGGAATAGAATATTATACATGTAGAAATTTTGGAAATAATAAAGTATTAAATGAATTTCTGTTATAAATGAGAATTTAATGTTATAAACTTAAGTTATAAATTGAAATTTTACCAAAATTAAAGGTAAGTATTATAAATAGGTGATTTTAAACTTAAGTAAATAAAATGAAATTCTTTAATTATAAGGATTGATGTGTAGGGTTATAAACCTAAGTATGATAAATGCTACTAGTTTAATATAATAAAAGTAGGTAATATAAATAGATGATTGGAAACCCTTGTTAATGAGTTAATAAAATCCTTTATTTATAAGAATGGATGTTATAAGATTAAGAATTTAAGTAAAATTAAAAAGGGTTACTATAATTAAGTGTAATAGAAATGGAAGCATTAAATAAATGGTAGAAAGTGAGAAGTGCATTAAATGTAATAAAATAGAAGAAACTTACATGACCTAAATAAATGGAAACGGATAATTGGAGGAGTGAATAAAATTAAAGGTTGTTGGAAATAAATGTAAATTATAAAAGGATAATTTAAAGAAATAAATGAAAATAAAAGATAAACTGTTATATGAATGAAAAGATCAAACTATTAATGTATGAAATATAAATTTATAATAAGTTAAATTGATTTGTTGGTTTAAATCAATATTGTTTGCTTTATGGTTGGCTGGGTAAGGAAATTTGAAGTTGTTGGATGAATAAATAATATAATTCTGTCTCATCTAAGACTGTTGAGTAAATGATGCACTGGATGGTTATTTTTCATTCCATACCATTTCAAGTTTTGAACCCGAACAACTATTTGCTTGTTTGACTGAATGGTTGTTTTGTTTGTGTGTATGTTGTTTGTTGAAATCGATGATTGTGTATTGATTATTGTTAGTAGTTGAAACTATGAAAATATTTCACTTTAATATAAATAGTTAACCTTTTAGATTATATAAGGGAAATGCAGGTATGGAAGCAATTGCCACTGATTTTAGTTCCATAAATTAAGGGTAATTTGCCCGACAAATAGGCACGTTTCCGGGTTACGTTTTGTAGCGATATTTTTATATATTTCCCGTTTTGGGATATACTATTTTGAATATTCTATATGATACTTTGTTATATTTTGGTATTATATTTTCCCGAGCCTCTCCGTACAAAGGAGACTCTGCCAAAAATTTCCGTAAATTTTGGACTTAGAACTATGTTGAAAATGTTTTTCAAACTTTAATTATTTAAGTATAAAAGGATATAATGATTATAAAACGGGTATATTTTATTTAAGGTAATAAATTTAGCAAATTACTGTTTATAAGTTAAATATTTTGAATAAGATGTATTGTTATTTAATTCTTTCTTCGCCTTTCTTTTCCTTTTCGGGGACGAAAACTTTTGAGTGGGGGAGAGTGTAACGACCCGAAAATTTCGTTAACTAAATTTGTCATATTTTCCATAATTTTTAATAAAATGAATGTTAGGAATTTGGTGTTGCCATTTGTTCTTATTAAAAGTTAACAATTTAAAATGAGATTTCCAATTCAATAAAATAATGTAATTATTGTGGTTTAATTTTTGAATGGAATGTGTGAAAACAAGAGTAATTATGGAATAATATGTTATTTATTTAGAGTATTGAATAAAAAAAATTTTGTAAGCCAATTTTAATTAATGGTAATAATGCGATATAAGCTAATAAATTTGATCTCAATGTGATAACCATTTAATGAAGGTAATGAAACAGGATTTAGGAAACTGTATACTAGGTATAAATCAAATAGAAGGAAACAAACGTATATATCGAATTGATTTATGAATAAATACTTTGGATAGTAATTGAATGTACAGTAATGGTAATTTAAAACTTATTTATAGTATGACTGCATAAGATTCAGTAAATTAAGCGGTGGAAAGATTTTTCCCTTGATATACTTTGAAGATGTGAAATTAAAGGTGAATACTAAAATTGGTTAATGTAAATAACATTGATTAACCATAAATGGGAATAAATTTGAAAATAAAAATTTATGTTAATACAAGTGGATCAATTATAAACTTAAATGAAACATTCCAATTTCATAAGAGGTATTCGAATGTTATGTTTTATTTAAAGGTAATAATTGGATTTAATTGGAATTTGTGTATGTTGGATTATATAGGAAAGGAGTATACAAAGGAAACTGTGAATAGTAGAGTAGCAACTGAAAAGGAAGAAATTGAAATAAGGGCAATAAACATTGTATAAATTAATAGTAATAAATGCCAACATTGAATTGTAATAAATATATTTAATATTACGAGTGGGTGAACGTAAAGATAAGGGTTAAGAGTATTGGAATAGGCATACTAGAATAACTATAAAGTGTAAATGTACGTATTTATAGCAACATGAATTATTGAAGGAAAATAATTGGTAAACGGGGTTTGGGCAAAGGAAATGTTATTAATTGTTTTGAAACCTTATTTATTATGGGAAATTAATTTAGCATAAGCAAAACCAATGCAAATATCTAATTTATCAGTAAAGTAATAGTAAATAGTAATCAATGCAAATTTATGTAACAATAGAATGTGAAATTTGGGGAATAGACGCAAAGTATATATGAGTTGCTAAAAGTATGCATAATAAGTGCAAATTTAATAAATCAATGGGAGTATAGATTTAAGAATAGAAAGTTTGGTAGTAAATAGGATATAAGAAGACAAAGGCAACTAGTAAATTAATAAATGAATTCATGATAATAAGTAGTAATTAATTCATATATATTTGGCATTAGTGATAATTACAAAACTTTACCCATTTATCTAATTTATTTAATTAAATCTAAATCTATGGCAACATTGTTGTAATGATGGTTGTAAGTGAATTTGAATGTAAAGGGTAACAATTATTTAGGTTAACCATTTTGAGTATGATAAGTTAAGAATGGAAATCGATTGAAATAAATCTAAATTAATTATTTTGTTTTGGTTAATGTGTTCTAGTTAATAAAGGGGAGTTTATAAGAAATGAAGCATGCACTAATGACATGTGTTATAATTCAAATGTTATTTATACCCATAAAATGTCTATTTACTGAATAGAAAGATTTTTAAATCAATAAGCGAATTTATTGAGGTTCCAATTTATAAGTTATAACATTTAATGTAGACTCAATTACAATGAATTGACTTAAATCGGGCAGTTAGCATAGATTTGTAATTGGAGTAGTTAATCCTATAAGATGAAGTTAATGCTAATTCTATTTATAATTGGACCATTTGTTGATATAGATTATAGAAAGCAAGATGTATAAATTTAATTAAAGTATCAACATTCAACAATTGTAATTATTGAAAATTTAAAATGGAATTTGAGGATAATAAGGTGAAACCATGAACAAATGTTAATGCATCCTTATTACTGGTAAAAGATGAGTATATAAAAGTTTGAAAATCAAAGATAGGTTTTTGAAAACTTAATTTATAATTTCTAAATATAAGGAAGTGGAGAAATTAACACTGCAATGGGTAGACTTATCAGCTTTTAATTTACATCTAAATTAGTTTAGATCAATTTAGAAATTAATAAAATTGTGGATATATTTTGAAACGTAAACGAAACATTTGTAAATACGTTTAAAATAAAATGTAAATGATAAGGAATTTATTTATTTCCTAAATCCATAACGTGTGTAATTAATATTATTTATTTTTTCGGACCACTTCCGTTTGCACGTTAAAATTCGTGCACACCTATTCTTTTGCGATCTATCTATAAATAGACGATCATAAACCCTAGCCTCCATTTTCTATCATTTATCTGTACGTTCTTTTCTTCATCTCTTTCTCTTCCTCAAATGGATGCAAACCTAGATCTATTTCTATTCAAATTTCAAATGAAAATTCAAACATCTCAGAAAAATTCTAAAAAAATATATGTTGTAGATTTCATCCATACGAATCTACGCGCAGTCTCTGTTTTCGAAATCGATACTCGAGTCAGCGGCAAATCGCGGTCAAAATCAGGAAATTCGAAACCTAAGTCAATTTGGGCGTTTTGATGTGGAGCGAATATTTGCAAAATGGTTTCACGTGAGTCTCCAGTTATGTTGACGTGGCTTTATTATAATTAGGTTTGTTTGTTTATAATTCAATTTTTATTTTGATTTTTTTTAATCGTTTAACTCGAATAACTTGCTCATATATTATCCGTTTCGCGTGAAATTTCTTTTGTTAGGATCATATTTAAATTCTGGATCTGATGACGCAGTTTTGGACAGATTTGGAGATCGTCAAATTTTGGGTTTAAATCGGATTTAAATTCGATTTAAATTCAAAAGGTGAGTGTTTTAACCCACTCACAACTTCTAAATTTTTTTTATGTTTGTTAAATTTATTTTATATATGAGTAGAAATTTATTTATGACTGTTGGCTTGTTTTATTCAGCATATCTGTTAAATCGCATTTATTAAATTAACTGTTAATTTCTTTTATGTATTGCATATAAATTGGCAGTTAGAATTTATTTATGTGCATATAAACTGCTAGTCAAACAGTTATAAATTTTATTGAATATGAATTGTTAATTAATAACTGTCAATTATTTCCTGTTATATTGTATATGCCATATGTGGATGTTTGTTTAAACTGATGATGTTTGAGATAATTTGGTTGATGATTGATGATGGATGAATGGATGTTTTGTTTCATATCATTAAACTGCAAGTTATCATGTATTTTTCATTTCATTCGGGATTGTGGTTTGAAATGATATACAACCGCAAAATTTTATATCTTTTAAATTGCGGATTGAAATGATAAACATCTGTAACACTTGACCATAGGATAGAAAATTATATACAGGCACCGCGGTAAATATATAAAATTATTTTTGAAATGTTTTTCTATGGTTTTTTTCAAAGCTATATATAAATGGTTTATGGGTTTTTGATTTGGTTATTAATAAAGGTTTTTATATATAGTAATTTCCGGTTTTAAGCTTTGTATAAATTGTTTTGAAGTATAAAATAAAGTTTGATTTTTAAGATCAAATACAATTAAGCATTTATTTAAAATTTAATTTCTGGAGTTTTGTTGACATAAATGAGAATAAGGTCGGAAGATGAATATTGAGTAAAATTTGGAATTAAATAAAAAGGTTACTAATTTTTAAAGGGTATGATTTTTATAACTTGATTTTTGTGTAGAGTGATTTAAATGAATATATCAAGATTAATAAAATTGAAAGATTTTCCAGTTATGTGAAGTTAAAGGTTTTACTTAAATTATATTGAATTCATGAAGTAAACATTTCAAGTCTAAATAAGAAGTAATTGAATTTAATATATGTGGGATTGTCAAATGAGTTTGTTTTGAAATGGTGAAATATTTAAAGCTTTGAAACATAAGAATTGAAATGGTATTTGGAAGTTTAAATCGATATTTGAAATTGATTTGTGAAATCTAAAGAAGCAATTGTGTTTTATGAAGTAATTTAATATTTAACCATTTAAGAGATGGAAATTTGTTTCGAAGTTATGATTTTCAAGGTAGTATGATTTGAAATTATTATATACAAGAGTTGTGATTTCTAAATATTTCACTTTGGAAACCCTATGATTTTGGAAAAGAATATATATACGAAAATAAAATGACATTATATGATTTTGGGTCTAAATGATATCGTATTGTTTGGGGTTTTAAAAATATAAACGATATCGTATTTATATGGGTTTAAAATGGATTTTTGTTCTGGTTTTAAAGTATAATTATTTTAAATGACCGCGGTGTTATAATAACGTTTGGTTGTTGAAGAGACCGGAATCGGAAGTTGTCATACTCTCTGCCAACTCCGAAAACCACTTTAACAACCGTGTACGCGGTGGATATTCCAGAATGAAGTTGGTTGGTGGCGACGATTCCTGTAAAGTAAATACGTGGACCCAACTCCCGTGAGTTGGCATAAGGTGGCTAAAACAGGAGCGATTCTCAGGCCAATGAGGTCATTCCTCTGATCGGACACTCCTCTTCGATATTATACTTTGACTATGGATTGTTTCAGTTGCCACTTTTACTTTGATTTTTAGGGGAGTTTGTTCGAGGTGGGCGGTAGCTGCGGCTATGCGTTTCCATCAGCCCGGATAGCAATTGGTATATCTACCCTAGCATTGCCTAGTTGTGCCGTGTCACCTACCCTAGCGCGCCTTATACGATTTTGGTTTTGTACCATACCTATGGAGTGCCCTCTGACGACGCCTAGTATGGGGGAGATTACGGTACTGTATAGACTATTGGAATATATTTTGTGTTAAGGGCTATATGGGTAACCCCTTAACGCTATTTAAAAGTAAATTTATTTTAAAAATAGACATTATTATAATAGCGCAATATACTACATAGTAAATAGTTTAACGGATCCTTAGGAGATGTAAATCCCGAGCATCTCTTGAGTTACTGCACTCATATTTATTTCTGTTAATTTAACTCACGTAAGATCTTTTAGTTCTGACTCGAGTGTTTTGTCTTTGTCAATTCGCTTGGGTCAGTCCGAGCGTTTCAGGATTTGAAGTTTTAGCTCCGGAGGACGAAGACGAAGATTTGTATTACTATTATCTACTATTATTCCACTACACTCATATTTTTCCACTGCATTGTTATTGGTATGTGTAACTCTGATATGTATTATATAAATGTTTGTAAACAGTTTTATAAACTGTATACTTTATTATTATATTTTATCCTTCCGCTGTGAGATTCTATTTTGTTTATTTCTTCTCTGTTTTTCTTATTTACCCCATAACAATCCGCCTTCCGTATGGTTTGAATCGGCATGTGTGTCGATTTGAAGCGTGCGGAAAGGCGGGACGTTACAGTTGGATGATAGTGGTTTTAGTTTTTCTAGAACCTCACTTTATTTTTATGCGGAATCAATTCATATTTGTAGTGAGAACATGGAGAGCACAATAATATGAATTATTGTCTTTATAAAGATTTTAGAGCTTTGCTACAACTCCTTTTTATGGAAATAACTCTTGTTTGTAAATAGAGAAAGAGAACACTGAAATATGAATTATTGTCTTTGTATAGATCATAGTTGCAGTGAAACTGAAACCATTATGATCAGCAACAATTATAAGATCGACATTCTTTCTAGAGTTGCATAAATGTACCTACGTGATTTACCATCATGGCAAATGAATAGGGGGTTTGGGTGATTTCTTTGATAAAACTTTAATGTTTAAAGGTGTGTGTAAATAGTAGTTTAAATATTTCTTAATTGTTGTTGGCTATAAATAATTCTATTGCAAATGTATGAATCAAAACTTTTTCTAAAGGTACTAATCTTAATTATCAATGTTGCATAGGTTGATAGGCATGCGATTGAAATGGAAAATACAAATAATATAAAAGCATCTAAATTTTATGTGTAAATTAACAACAAAAGCATTTAGAAGAGGATGCACAGTGACCCAACCATTTCCTTTATGAATTTACGTTCTTTAGCAGGATCATCAGCAAGAAATATGGTTAAGCCCCTCGGGTCTGAGTAAGGGGACAAGTTGAGGGTTAGATTTATGGCATGTTGAGTAATAATTAACTCTTAAGGTTTGTCTGCTCTACCAAGAATTTTTTTCCCGGAAGTTTCTGTTTACGCTTAGGCTCTTCAAAAGAACATTCACCAATGTTGAGTTTATTAGAACCAAACCGATTTTCAACTAATAAATTTGGTCATTTTCAAAAAAGTTACTAATTTGATCTTAGTGGGTTTATGAGTTATCTTGAATTTGATCTACCAAGGCTTCCTTATAATATATAAACGTAATAACTCACAATCATCGGTCTTCGAACAAGAAATGGAAATTCGAGAATATAAAAGCATCTGAATCTGGTCAGTTAAATTAACAAAAGAAGCATTGGAAAGAGGATGCACATTGACCTAACCATTTCCCTTACAAACTTGAAGTCCCTTAACATGACCATCAGTAAGAAGTATGCCTATACCCCTTGGGACAGAGTGAGGAGGCAAGCCGAGTGTTAAGTTGATGACATTTTGGGCAATAGTTAAAGTTAACTTTCAAGGTGCCATCCGCTCTCAATTTTTCTTGTCCATGAAGTTTTCTTTAAAGCTTAGGCCCTACGAAAGAACATTAATGAATGTTGAACTTGTTGCCAAGTCAAGATATAGATAAATTGGATAAATTTCAATTTTTTATTATTATTGGATCTTAATGAGCTTATGAAGTCTAATTGTTGTACTAGATACAATCTGATTAGTTTTAATAGAGTAATATTTTATTTAATTATCTATTTTTAATTAAATAACATTAATTTTTTTTATATTTATATGTTTTTAGAGTGGGTATATGCTCACAAGCATATATGTGTAATGTGCAATATAAAATATATACATGGTTATGTTTTTTTTTAAATAGGGTACTTAGATGGTAAATGTATTAGCAATACATGTCTTAGGTAGTACATAACATGCTACATGTCGATATATGTTCAAATAACGCTATGCAACTTTCGAACTTGTGACCTCTTACATTAAAGTTGAAGTGTCTAACCACTGGGATAATGGTGTCAGTCATTGTAACGATCTCAATTTTTGGACCATTAAAAATCATTGAAAAAACCCATCAGTTTTAAAACTATGAATGAAAAATACAAACTTAATACACAATATTTGATAAATATTCAACATTACCAAATGTATATGATACAATTTCAATTATGCAAGTTATCAGAGTAATCATTTATTCTACAATGTGCTTTAATACAAACCCAAAATCAAATACTACAAATAAATTGTAAATTTACCACTACGCAACTCTGATGAGAAACAACAATATCCTTGCCTACAAACTCAATAACCAATGTAAATGTGGAATAAAGTAGTAACCAGAAAAGATATAAAAATACATGACATATGACAAACAATACATAGAAAAATATTTATGTTATTATTAGGGCTGCATTACTACCACTTTTGACTGCCTACGTACCCATATCCAATTGGGTATCCTATTAGATACATGATCGAACAAACATAGTTCTCCTACCGCAAATTGAATATATTTGGCCTACGATGCAACATACAATATGCAATTCCAAAACTTCTCACTTAGGCTTAATCTTCAATTTTAGATTTTTAAAATCTAATTAACTTTACGGAAATTATCTCTTTGAAACTTTATTCCTGGAAATTCAAAACTTTTGATATATATATATATATGTGTGTGTGTGTGTGTCTATATGTGTGTGTGTGAATACATACATACATACATACATACATACATACATACATACATATATAGATACATATATACATACATACATATATATATATATATATACATATATACATATATACATACATACATACATATACATACATACATACATACATACATACATATACATACACACACACATATATATATTCAAACTAGTCCTTACTTCGAGATCCGAAAATAAATTACGTTTTGAAACGATATCAATATACAACAAGCATACAAAACTATAAGCTACCTTATTTGGATGTTTCTAGCTAGAACAAGGCAAGTGGGTCCCATAATTCTGAAAATAAATATAGATGTATGTCCCTCTATAACAAGAGCGGACTATACTGAGACCATAGAACATCTGCCCCTCCCTTACCCACTTTTTAGTTATGGGTTACCCGAATCATCGATAACATAACAAATCATTTTATATCCCAAAGTAGCAAAATTATTTACACTAATAATTACAAATACTTCAAGTCGATAATAATTTCATTTTCAAATCCTTTCAAAAATCATTTTACGACCATCGCGTTTAGTCCTCGAAATTCTTTCCGTTTTATAAAATATTTTTATAAAACCATTATATAAATTACCTTTTGTATGATATAACTTCAAAATATTCATTTCCAAATATTTCTATTTATTTAAACATTTCATAAACTTATATTTATGAAAACCAACTTTGAAAACAATTCCATTGACGTTAAATTATTATAAATAATTATAATAATTAAATGAACCAATATTATCTCTAAACACCTTTTAGTTAAATTATGAAATAAATCACAAGGTGTTTGGCTACAATTGTTTTCTACCGAGTACATGCGTATGGATGATTAATTGCTAATAAACTGGACGAGTGTTATCCCGCTTTTTGGCAAAGCCGCGATACCAAACGATCGGTCGAAAAACGGAGAATAGTTCGTCTTAGAGGTTGGTCATATTTCGTTTCGCTATGGATATCGCTGAATTTCGTCTGAGTCCAGATTGAGCTACAATTGATAAGACACGACAAGAAAGACCGTAGAAGCCGCCATCTCAAATTTCGAGTCAATCCGAGTTCATATGCTCAAGTTATGATCGGTTCAACTTGAAGGGAACACACTGGTTTCAAACCCATCACGGTGGTTGTCTTCGAACCGTTCCTCATGCACCATTCGAACCGATCACCATTCGAACCCATCGGAAAGCCACGGTTCGACTCTATCAACTTCGAATCCATCTGGTTCGCGCCAGTGGACCTCATGACCATGGAGAGTTTGCTAGGCCCGTATCCATCCAAATATCCTTGTTCGAATCCACTAAGCTTCGGTTGTTCGAACCGATCACAGAAGCCTCGTTCGAACCCATCCATGAGGCCTCGTTCGAACCCATCACAGAAGCCTTGTTCGAACCCACCTGTGAAGCTTCATTCGAACCCACTGGGTCAACTGGCCAAGGTGACGTGTCTTTCATCGGTTCGAATGGCCGAAGTATATGGAGTCGAAGCATTCAACTCGGAGCAAAACCCGGATCGAGGCGAAGTGAGCACTCCACATCAACACGAACACACGCGCCACCATGGTTTCGAAACCATCGATTCGAATGCATGGTTTCGAACCAAACAGCCACGTAATGAACCCCATTTCGAATCCATCATTTCTCTCAATCTACTGATCCAAATGCCTCGAAATTTTCATACAAGCTTGAATTCATGTCGAAGAGTGTCCACACCAAATTTCGCCACGATTGGATGAATTCTTGATCGGTTCAAATGGAGTTCGAACCGATGAAAAAGTGGGCCCAAACTTCCTAAGACCGGGCGTGTGGGCCCCCTCACGTGCCAGAAGTGGTCTCCCGAGTTTTCAGTGAAATATCAGCAGCCTACGCCTATAAATAGAGCCCCAGGGCCAACAGAAAAAGGATCTTTCGACTCTCAAGCGCCCAGACTCTGCCGGATCAAGATCTACGTCATCCTACATCATAATTTCATTGTTGATTTTGAATTTCCAGTTGTAACTTGCTGTTGATTGCTCCAACAACTTGTAGTCATTGAAAGAGAATCAATAAAACATCAAAACACTTCACAGTGGATGTAGGCAACACGCCGAACCACTATAAATCGCTTGTCTACGCATTTACTTTACCGTTGATTGGAGTTTTTTTAGATAATATCTGTTTTGAACTTACATTCTTCACTATTATCTCTTTAACGACTCTCGAAGAGTGTTGTGCCCAATTTTGACACAAACACTTTGGTGCTTTCACTGAGAAAACCCAGCTTTTCTCCTGCTCATTGGATCTTTCATCGATATTGGATTGAAAAAAATCTAAGAGAGAGAGATCCAGATCATCAAATCCAACTTCCTTCCCTTCTATTCAGATTTGCATAAAGTCTAGGAAAGGAATTCAACTATCAAGATGTTTAGCACAAGAACCACCTCAAACGCTGTCAATCAAGAAGAACGGGATAGACAAAATCCTGTGCCTCCACCTCCATCTAATCAGAATGCTACTGGGCACTCTGAACCGTCGGGTCCGGTTACTCGATAAGAGTTGCAGTTGCTACTCCAAGAGCTGACCCAGAGTTGGCAACAGCTAGAAGAACAGCTACGCGCTAACGCTGAGTTAATCAACAAGCTGGATCGCCTAAAACGAAAGAGATCCATGAGAGACCATGCTTCTCGCTCATCCAGCGAAAGTTCTTCATCCTCTGATTATCATAACCGGCCTCCACGACCCCGGCTAGATGGGAGTCGTATGCCACCCGTTGGAAATCAACCGACATTGACCGTTGGACAACTTAGAGTTGGTCCGTCAGCCAGTTTCCAAACCGGACCCAGTGCCGTTCCTCACCACACCATGGAATACCGCACCACTAACGTTGCGGCTGAGCCAGGGGTCGACGCGCAAGACCAGTCGGACCTGGACCGTCGTCATAGCGGGCATACTCCTAAACCGTACATCCCAGAGGACTATGAACCGAGAAGGCGAGATTTGGACCGTCGGCGATATCTGGTCCAAACTCAAAGTATGGAACATGATCATACTCCGGTGCAAATGCCGGATCTTTCAACTATGATAAGTCAGATGATCCGTGAGAGTCAGGGATTCACAAACGACGATTGGGGAGTTTCCCGAAGTCACACTCCTTTTACGGACGATATTCTTACTACTGAACCCCCACGGCGATTCCGAATGCCCACCCTACCCATGTACGAGGGAAACTCCGATCCCAACCAACATATTCTAAAATATGAATGGTCGATGGCTGCTGCCAGGGCTGACGATGCAGTGAAATATCGTAGTTTCCCCATATCCTTGGGGGGCATCGCTACCATGTGGTTCACCCGACTGCCACCTCGATCCATCTCATCATTCGAAAAGCTAGCCACAAAATTCGTTGAGCAATTCCGCATGCATGTCGCAATGCCCAAAGATGTCAACACTCTATCTAGTGTCACGCAAGCTCCCGGAGAGACCCTTAGACACTACTTAGAGAGATTCCATACTGCATGCGTGGAGATTAGTAATCCATACGATAACTCCATCCTTATGGCATTGACTAAGGGGATCGACCCCGATTCTGAATTTGGTAACTGGCTAGTTGGGAAACCACCTGCATCATTGGACCGTTTCCACGCCAAGGCAGCCCAATTCCTGAGATGGGAAGACGCGAAATAGTCTAGGAAGAAAAATGACGCAGGGACAAATGCGGAGGGGGCCCAAAGCAATGTTGCAATAAAACAGTCCGGCGAGAGCTCCGGAAAAGTTCAGTTGAACATTAAAAATAAACAAGCTCGGCGAAGAGAAAGCGTGAATCAAATTAAAAAACAAGATCAAAATCGCGGCCCGCAGCGCAAGAATCCAATGTTCGACAGTTACACTCCTCTAAATACATCACTAGAGGACTTGTACTTACAAACTGCGATACAATTCAATATCAAAAACCTGCACCAAGACCATCGTCAGAGAGACAAATCTAGACGGGAAAGTTTTGCAGGTTCCATGAAAGCTACGGGCACAATACGAACGAGTGTCGTCACTTACAGGATCTTGTTGAAAAACTGATCAGAGAAAGGAAGCTGGAACAGTTTGTGCGGACACCACAGCCCAGAGAAGCGGGCCCATCATATCCAAACAATGGAGCCAATCGGCCGAGACAGGAGGACTCGACTTGTCCCCGTGGAAGATTGGTGATAAACGCCATCAGTGGCGTACCTACTTACTCAGGAGCCTGGAACGACGAAGAACCTCGTCACTGTCACATATGACAGACTCCTTCAATCTATGAATACTTTGCAATTTCCTTTGCATTCTGAAATTTGAATTTGTAATAAGGCACTGACTTTGCCATATTTTCTTATTTCAGTAATAAAATACTATCTCTTCAAGCTAGAGCTGTGGTTCACCGAATACAACGTTCAACAATCACGACACACGAAGAGCTAAGTTCCATCCAACAATGGAATTTATTCAAATAGCGAGTGACTGCGATACGACCGGCCACTCACTAAGTGAAACCCCAGCTCGGGGCAAGCCATCACGTCAAAGGCTGAATTGGACCAACACACGACAGTCCATTCGATAATTCGTTCCCAGAGCGTGAACGGACTCCAACTTCCCAGAGTGTGAATTGGAGTATAAACATTCAGTAATTCATTCCCGGAGTGCGAACGGACTCCAACTCCCCAGAGTGTGAAGTGGAGTATAAACATTCAGTAATTCGTTCCCGGAGTGCGAACGAACTCCAACTTCCCAGAGTGTGAATTGGAGTATAAACATTCAACAATTCGTTCCCAGAGTGTGAACGGACTCCAACTTCCCAGAGTGTGAATTGGAGTATAAACATTCAACAATTCGTTCCCAGAGTGTGAACGGACTCCAAATTCCCAGAGTGTGAATTGGAGTATAAACATTCAACAATTCGTTCCCAGAGCGTGAACGGACTCCAACTTCCTAGAGTCTGAATTGGAGTATAAAATTAATTATTCGTTCCCGGAGTGCGAACGGACTCCAACTTCCCAGAGTGTGAATTGGAGTATAAACATTCAGTAATTCATTCCCGGAGTGCGAACGGACTCCAACTTCCCAGAGTGTGAATTGGAGTATAAACATTCAACAATTCGTTCCCAGAGTGCGAACGGACTCCAACTTCCCAGAGCATGAATTGGAGTATAAACATTCAACAGTTCATTCCCAGAGTGCGAACGGACTCCAACTTCCCAGAGCGTGAATTTGAGTATAAACATTCAACAATTTGTTCCCAGTGTGCGAACGGACTCCAACTTCCCAGAGTGCGAATTGGAGTATAAACATTAAATAACTCGTTCCCAGTGTGCGAACGGACTCCAACTTCCCAGAGTGCGAATTGGAGTATAAACATTAAATAACTCGTTCCCAGTGTGCGAACGGACTCCAAATTCCCAGAGTGCAAATTGGAGTATAAATATCAAACCCATCGTTCTCAGAGTATGAACGAATTCCTGAAAGCCCAATTAGATGTGACTGACTATCCAGCAGCAAACTCCGACTTCCCAGAGCGTGAATCGGAGCATAAATGTGGATTACAGGTTCCCGGAGCGCGAACCGAAGCATCAGTGCGAACCCAAGCATACATGTTATCTCCAAGTTCCCAGAGTGTGAATTGGAGCGTAAATACCAAGTCGAAGTTCCTGGAGTGCGAACTGAAATATCGACACTAACTCCAGGTTCCCAGAGCATGAAGTGGAGTATAAACATCAATTCCAGGTTCCCGGAGTGCGAACCGTACTACAAACGTCGATAACTCTCAAATTCCCATATTGCGAACCAAGTTATCGGTTACAAATTATCCTTAGTCCCCAGAATGTGGACATGTGCTTAAGGTTTGCAATAAACGCAGTCAACCACCGGAAGACAACTGTTATTCCCCGAGACTAGGGGCAAAAAAAAAAAGCTAAGTGTTAATCGCTAACCAAAGTGATACAACGTCCGAAGTTCGATTATTCATCGATCACAACTTGCGACCAAGATTCTTAGACTTGGCGAATAAAAACGAATTCTACTCGACTGTAAAAACACCGCAAGTGCACCGGACTGAAAACAAAACACTACAAACACTTAAGCACAAAAGAAATGAGAGTTGAGACAAAGAAACTAAATTTTTATTTCAACTAACTGAAGACAAGGACTTACACGCAGATAAGTTCTCCCAAAAAAGAATCCCTACTAGCAGGGGCCGAACCTGCATCTATACACGGCCTACTAACAAAAAAAAGGAAACAAGTTCCTATCTACCAAAAAATCTGCTTGGGAGGCCGATCTATTCCTTCTTTCTTGGCTTCCTTATCAGCGGTTCATCATCAGAATCACTAGGAACGGAAATCCTTCGTTTGGACGACCTCCTCTCCGGTGGTTGCTCTTCGGCCGGGGGCGTAATATCTACATCCTCCTCAGAACTTGAATCTAAATGAAGACTCCCTGCCGGAGGAGTAGGAGGGACCGGACCTGCAACGGAAGACGGGATAGTGCCACCCGACGATGCTATCCTCGCAGGTGCTGGGCTCTGCGCCGCCATACTACCACCAACACTACCACTTTGCCCCGCAGCTTCTAATTCTGCATGAATCTCGGCCAGGATCTCTTCATCACGAATCGTCTAGGCTTGGCTGGGGGCATCCGCAGTCTGCATTGAAGAGCTAGAGGTTGGCCGGAGGTCACTAATGATGAACGGAAGGTTTGTGGAGAAGCCACGCTGCTCGCCGAGCAGCTCTCTCACCATTTGTTCATCAAGAGATAATCCGCTCCCCTACGCCGCCTCGGTTGATACTGCAGTTACAACAGTAGTCTCAGTGGTGATGGCCTTATCCCCTTTGCTTGATTCTTGGGACGTGGCAATCGGAGCAACTCCAGTCACTAAACAAAGATAAGAAGAGGTTATTAGTAACTGCTTCAGAGCAAACTCTCTATTTCGAAAACACTTGAGATGAGTTCGGAATACCTTCCCCAGTTTGACTTGCGGACGACTGAGCGGCCTCAGAAGCATGCTCCTGAATAGGAGATAACCGCGGCTGTTCCGGATAGTAAGCAGGAACGGATTGCGAGTGAACCACAGATACAGGCACTACCGAAGGTGGAGCGGTGACTTTAGTAACATTAGAGTGATGCTCAACACCTGATCCCTCTCCAACCTCCAGAGATTGGCCACCAATCATCTCCTCCTCATGAGAGATAATAGCGTCATTAAGGACCTTCTTCTCATCGTCTGTCAGCAGCCGGTTTTCAAGTTCGAATCGGTCGACTGATTCACCCGGACGTGCTTCCTCTTCTTCCTCAACCAATCGACCCCAAGCGCTGCGGAGGTGTATCGGGTAATCTTCGAGCCAGGCCAAATTTCGGTGTCTCAACACGTTGGCATTGTAAGTGATAAGCAAATCTTCAATATCGGCCTCCAGCCTGGCCTCCGCTTGATGAACTTTCTCCTCAACCTCCATCTCAACCACCTGGACCTTAGCTACTGCAGTATCCCGTTCAATCCGGAGAATCACGGCTTGTTCACACGCCTCCGGGGCTGCATTATTCACATCGTCCCTATCCTTGGCGATTTCGGCGAATTTAGACTTAAGCTCGTTTAGCTCGTTCAGGGCTGCGTCCCTCTCAGCAGTGACCAGGGTATTTCGATGGCCCATGTCCTCTACCGTGGCATAGTGCTCACGTTTCATCCTATCCATTGTTGCTCGAGCTTCGTCAGCTTTTTTGATAGCCTCCATTTCAGACTTCCGAGAAGATTCAGCTTCAGTGTTTAGCACATCAATAATACGTCTCTTTTGAGCTAACTCAGCCTGCATTTTCTCGATGGTGGCCCCATGCTCAAAGGCCAATGACGACGCTTTCTCGGCCGCCTTGTACCATGCCCTGTATTGGGCATAAAAGTCATGCACATAATCGGGCTCCGTCTGCTCGGCCTCCGGCGGAATTCTTTTCAAGTGAAGGGGAAAAATATAATTATCAAAGCAAATATTTGGGAAGTCCTTCTTCAGTTGTGCAAGCCTGCTTGCTCCTTCCCCCGAAATTTCAGTAGGAGTTTGTTCCACAACTATTGGGGGCATTGCCTCAGATCTGGGATGGCGAGATTCATACTTAGAAGATTGAGAGGCCGACTGGTAGTGCGAGGAATCAGAAGGACGAGAAACATGGACAGGAGGTTGTATAGGAGCTCTTGGAGGAGGAGTGCGCGATCGAGACCGATGTCTATAATCCCTATCTCTCCGTTCTTGGCTAGAATACCCGGAGTACTTGCGATCATAATCCCTATCTTTTTATCTCCGTTGTGACTCGTAATATGAGGAAGATTTGCGAGCTTGTCGCAGGCTCCCTAGCATCGAACCGCGTCCAGTCATAATATCTGCAAAGCGAAATAAGAATAAAGTTAGTGGTTTCTCGAAACCAATGACCTAGGACTCGGGGATATGTGGTGTCGTGAAATGTGTATGAATATGTATTCCCCCCACCAACCCGAAGTGTCGAATGAGCTAGTAATAAAAGGCTCGCTCAATTTTAGATTAAGATGAAACTCCTCCAACCCGGCGTCATGTTGAAAAGACACATCATCCGGGATTGGAAGATCGGTAAGCCCCTCGTAAAGACTTTCAGTTCGCGGAGGAGACATCTCAGAAATTCTAACTCCGGGAGAGGATCGGGCCGTGACAACCGATTTCCATCTCCCTTTCTTAGTTGACGTGACGACGGCTGCCTTGCCTTTTCTTTGCTCTTCAACATCCTGAACCACGTCTGTAGGCTCCAACAACGGCTCGTCGTCAGTATGAGTTCTTTTAGAATCAGCCTCCTCGGCTATGATAACTTTGGGCTCCTTGTGCTTGACTCGGTTTTTAGAGACAATCCTCAGTGCTCCGTCAAACAGTATACTCTGCCCTCGTTCAATCAACCCGTAAGTTCGGAAATTCCTATCCGTCAAGAGCAGCTCAATATCCCTATCTCCACTCGGGACTTCTCGAAGTACTCGCACCATCTCCTTAAAGTGCTCGCCCTCAGGTCGCTGAATCGTCGCTGTAGAAAAGAGAAAAAACATAAGTTTCACTTTGACCGCAATTGCTTTAGTAATTACTTGATAACTCAGCTACACTCACGTCTGAATAACCATCGCCGGGCAAACCCCGGAGGACACCTGACATAGAACCATTCCGTCCTATAGTAACTCAACCTGGTCCAGGACCCAGTGACCACTTGGCAGTTCCTCACCGCTTCTAGAAATGTGAAGGAAGGGTACTCACCTCGAGTTTTGAAATTAAACAGATATCTGATCTCGGTCGGGATCGGTGGTCTATGAAGGTACTCCATGAAGACGATGAATAAACTATTCACGGAGGCATACCCGTTCGGGTGTAGTTGAGATGGAGCAATCCTCAAAAAAGACAACACCTCCCTTATGTACTCGTTGAACGGAGGAAGCGTCCCAGCCGTGCACGCGTGGCGATTAAATGCTGTATATCCCTCCGACGGGTTGTGTGGTCTATCATTCGACTTCGGCAATAAGACGTCATCCAGCGACAGACCGTGCCTCAAGCATATTCTCCCTAACATGTCTTCAGAAATATTCGATTGAACGGAATCCAACGGATTGGCAATGAAAGACGCAATGGGAAGTTCGTCCGGGGCCGGACCAATGATCTCAGGTTCAATATCTGGAACCTCTAGTCTCGGAGCGGCTGTACTTTGAACCTCCTGCTGTTGCGAACTTGAAGGTTCCATAACTAGCTAACTCATGAGAAACCATCGTTAGACGACAAAGGACCCGTGCGTTCCCCAGTGTAAAGTGTATGAATGTATGTTGTGCAGTGCCATGCATTGCTTGAATAAATATTGCAAGGTTAAAGGAAATATGCAAACGACAAAGCTACGAAGTCCAGTTATAATGACCGTCATCACTGACCGTCATCACAAAACTGTTTATATGATGAGAATTGATTCGAATAGAAGTTGTTATCGTTCCATCGACGAGCTTCGAGAGGTGGTCAAGTATGCAGTTTAATATGTCCAAATATGCAGGAGTGAAGCTCGTCCGAGTTATGCTTAGAAACGTCAAACTTTGGAATCCATCATAGAGGGTTCGAACAGATCACAGGGACCTCGTTCGATACCAACCTAACATCAATTCGAATCGATGAATGGAAAGCGCGCTTCGAAACGATGATCAGGTGTCGAGTTCGAATCGATCAAAAATGGATGACTTCGAATCGATCCTTCTTTGGCTAATTCGCACCGATCAGAAATCCCCAACTTAACATCGATATCATTCAAATCGATCCTCTTCGAATCGATATAAAGTTGAGAACTTCGAACCGATAGCCGATGGATTCGAACCCATCGATTTGAATGAACCCATCGAATCCATCAATCGGTGCGAACTGTGTCACCTCCATAAGGTCATCCAAGAGGTCGATACGAAATCCAAAAGAAATGATGCTGCCATCATCGATTCGAATAAGAGTTCCCAAATGGTTTCGAAGCCTCCCCAAGCCAGATCTGGTTTTACCAATCTCGAGACCAAGCAAATGAAGAAGATGAGATTGGTTCGAAGTAACTTTGCCGTTTGGATTCGAGGCTAATTACCTAGTTTAAGTGATGGATTCGAGGAGTTAAGGTCTTGGATCTGGATTGGTTTGAATACGTGATGTAGTTCCTTCTCCTCTGAAGCTTCGAGACGATGTAGAACACAGTCAAAACAAGACGAGAGTAAAAAGTGAAAAGTGAAAAAGTGGCAGGCCCACTGCTATTTATATGGAGTTTTGATTTTGACCAAGACGATTCCCCTTCCGGTAAACGCGACCGGTCGCAACCAGTCAAAGCATGGATCGTTTCGAAACATCCATTCGAAGCCATTTGCCTAATGCCGTGTGGGTTCGAAGTTACTCTCACACTTCATCGATACGAAGTACACAGTAGAGTGACGAGCTGCAACGATGCGAAACAATCGGTGGGCGCATCGATTCGAAGCCCTTGTTCACATCAACGACTTCGTATCCATCCATAACCTATCGATACGAACCACTATGTCGTATCCATCCTTTCAGATCGGTTCGAATGTCAATTTCGTGCCCATCATAGCATAAGCGTACTGCATCCATATGTGCGTAGGTTTCGAATCCATCGATACTCAAACGCATCGGTTCGAAATCTTACACTCGTGCAATACAAATCCAATTCCTTCAACTTTTAATATCGGTTCAGGAGAGGATTGATATGAAGGGACCTTTCAAAACAACCATCAAGCGTTGTCTCAATTCAAATTTCAAAATCGGTTCAGGAAAGGATCGATACGAAATTCAATAGCAAACAAAACTAACAACGACTTGTAGACGCACGGCGTTAACAAATATCAAACTAGCATATGTGCATGTATATCGAACTAACATTCGACTTTAAGCATTTGCATGGATCAAACACTTATCTTGTTACAAATGCAATAGCCAACGGCTAAGCGCTATTATACAACAATCAATCATATCAACGCAAGGTTGTAGCAATACAGAGTACGAGTCTCAACAAAAAAAGAGCAATGATTGTTCGGAGAGAAGTTGTAGCTATTCAAAGAACGTCATGTTCCCACAAGACGTATTTTGGGGGGCAAAATGTTATCCCGCTTTTTGGCAAAGCCGCGATACCAAAAGATCGATCAAAAAACGGAGAATAGTTCGTCTTAGTGGTTGGTCATATTTCGTTTCGCTATGGATATCGCTAAATTTTGTCCGAGTCCAGATTGAGCTACAATTGATAAGACATGACAAGAAAGACCGTAAAAGCCGCCATCTCAAATTTCGAGTCAATCCGAGTTCATACGCTCAAGTTATGATCGGTTCAACTTGAATGGAACACAATGGTTTCGAACCCATCATGGTGGTTGTCTTCGAACCCTTCCTCATGCACCATTCGAACCGATATCCATTCGAACCCGTCGGAAAGCCACGGTTCAACTCTATCAACTTCGAATCCATCTGGTTCGCGCCAGTGGACCTCATGACCATGGAGAGTTTGCGAGGCCCGTATCCATCCAAAGATCCTTGTTCGAATCCACTAAGCTTCGGTTGTTCGAACCCATCACAGAAGCCTCGTTCGAACCCATCCATGAGGCCTCTTTCGAACCCATCACAGAAGCCTTGTTCGAATCCACCTGTGAAGCTTCATTTGAACCCACTGGGTCAACTGGCCAAGGTGACGTGTCTTTCATCGGTTCGAATGCGTCGAAGTATATGGAGTCGAAGCATTCAACTCGGAGAAAAACCCGGATCGAGGCGAAGTGAGCGCTCCACGTCAACACGAACACACGCGCCACCATGGTTTCGAAACCATCGATTCGAATGCACGGTTTCGAACTAATCAGCCACGCAATGAACCCCATTTCGAATCCATCATATCTCTCAATCTACTGATCCAAATGCCTCGAAATTTTCACAGAAGCTTGCATTCATGTCGAAGAGTGTCCACACCAAATTTCGCCACGATTGGATGAATTCTTGATCGGTTCGAATAGAGTTCGAACCGATGCCAAAGTGGGTCCAAACTTCCTAAGACCGGGCATGTGGGCCCCCTCACGTGCCAGAAGTGGTCTCCCGAGTTTTCAGCGAAATATCAGCAGCCTACGCCTATAAATAGAGCCCCAGGGCCAATAGAAAAAGGATCTTTCGACTCTCAAGCGCCCAGACTCTGCCGGATCAAGATCTACATCATCCTACATCGTAATTTCATTGTTGATTTCGAATTTCCAGTTGTAACTTGTTGTTGATTGCTGCAACAACTTGTAATCATTGAAAGAGAATCAATAAAACATCAAAACACTTCACAGTGGATGTAGGCAATACGCCGAACCACTACAAATTGCTTGTCTACGCATTTACTTTACTGTTGATTGGAGTTTTTGTTAGATAATATCTGTTTTGAACTTACATTCTTCATTATTTTCTCTTCAACGACTCTCGAAGAGTGTTGTGCCCAATTTTGACACAAACAACGAGCAATGTCAATAATTGGCAAATAATAATCAATGCTCAAAAACTAGCCAAGTGCAATTCAAACAACTAAACAATCAATCAACAAAAATAATAAACAATAATGCATCTATTAAATAATAAACAATCAATATCAAATAGATTAATTGTCGAATAATAATAAATCTATAAAGTTTATAACAGCAGAACGGAGATTCTGTTCTGCTAACCAAATGTCACCAATATTTTATCAATATTTTATACTTCGTTAAACGTGTAAATAAACTTCAGTAGTGTGTTCTATTTGTTGATACTAATCTAACGACGAAATCGACCGGTTAAATGGATTCCGTATGGGTCAGGTAGACTGTGACGCCCCACCTCTATACCCACGCTAGCCAAGGACACTACGGGGTAATGCCGTCAACTATCGCGGGGAATAAGGCTATTGAGGAGCGACCATCCGTGTAATTGCTTTGTGCTAGCACCGATATGCCAGATAAAATATAACATGCATTTCATCTCAAGAGGAAATCCGACATACCGACACTAGCTCAACGCTACTACACAGTGGCTATATATAATCTTCGGAAACAAATATAGAAATAAACATAACACAAATCGGTCACAGATAATTCATATCACAATGGCGGAAATAGATATGAATAAGTGTTCATCAGAGTAGTGGTCCAAAGATCCACAATGACATAAAAGAATAGCAACATGTGCTAGTAAAAAGAATAAGTACACAACTATGAGTTGATATCTCAAATGTATACAACAAAAACTACTAACCTAAGTAGTTAGCCAAAAGTCAGAGTAATGAATCCCTAGGGAGAAGTCAAACAGAAGCACCTGTAACATCTCGGTCTGACCCGAGTATTATTTAAGAAGAAATAATAAACGGATCAGTCCAGCTATAATTATCAGATAAAATGAGATATAAGAAGAGGTACAATAAAAACGTATGATAACCAAAAATGTCATACCTCAACAAGTATACATTAGAAAATCAACAAAGAAAAATCATACAAGTATCTCACGAACCTCATAGCATAAAAAGAATGTCATATTCTTTATTTAATTCACCAAGCCACAAAAATAATGACATACATATCAATGTCAATAAAAGTTGGTGAAACATAAATTCCAGAAATTAATAATTAGAAATCTAGAAATCATAAGAAAAGGATGGCTAATCCCATAAAAATGAGCCGGAGCTCCTCCTGACAGGGTATAGTCCCCCATTGTGGACTTTGAGCCGAAGCTCCTCCTGGTGATCCGAAGTTCCTCCTGAAAGGGTATAGTCCCCCATTGCGGACTTTGAGCCAAAGCTCCTCCTGGTGAGTCGAAGCTCCTCATGACAGGGTATAGTCCCCCATTGTGGACTTTGAGCCGAAGCTCCTCCTGGTGAGCCGAAGCTCCTCATGACAGGGTATAGTCCCCCATTGCAGACTATGAGCCAAAGCTCCTCATGACAGGGTATAGTCCCCCATTGCGGACTATGAGCCGAAGCTCCTCCTGGTGAGCCGAAGCTCAATAAAAATGAGGTACAGTCCTCCACGTGGACAAAGAGACATTGCACAATTGCTAGTCTAAATCACAAAAATGATCATCATGATCATCAAGAAGTGTCAATTACAGTAAGCCAGTAAATATATGAGCTTAGCTTCATGTCCCATAACCACTAGCTTAACTTAAATATTTACGAATAAATCATAGATCTTCACTAGAAAATTGTCACAAGAGATTCAATCGAACAAGTCCAAGAATTAACCGACGAAGTAAACGCAAGCATTTCATACCACTTGTTTTACTAAGTCGTTTAATTTGATTTCTCATACGAGTGAGGTAAAGGTTTGTATATACTAATAGATTGGAAATCGGTTTGAGAAAACGAGCTTTGTTATAAAGTAGTGTTGAAATCATTTGAAGAAAGAGTTTTGATATTTACTACTAGTATAGAAAACCTTTATATTTTAAAGTGAAAAATCATAGGATTGATTGTAGAAACAATCAATCATAAAAATTCACATTCGAAGACGTGAGTAAAATCCAAAGAAACTGATAAAGAATCCATCGAAATAGATATTCAAAAATCCATAAAATCGACCGGGAATCCCAAGATAGTTTGTCTTGACGAATGGTCAACTCAGCATCTCAACAAAGCAAGTTCTGTTGAATGTTTTTCAGACAAGATCCCCTACAGAGGGGGGTCCAGGGGGTGGCAACCCCCCAAGGTGGGGGTGCGGGGGCAACATCCCCGCTACGGGGTTCGACTTGCCCGGTCAGGTCGTGGGGGTCCAAGGGGCAGCGCCCCGTCCAAAATGGTACGACCTAGTGAAAACCTAAGGGAGGATAGGATCGAGCAACCTCGATAATAAATGATAAAAACAAATAGGATCATCACGAATCGATTTAAATTGGAAATTCAATCCAAAAAGGTAAACTGGACTGAAACAGCAGGTTCAGTCGACTGAACAGAGTTTTCAATTGACTGACCCTGTACCTGGAAATTTTCCAGGTTCAGGAAACTTTCTGTTTCCAGGTTCAGTTGACTGAACTGAGGATTCAGTCGACGGAATCATGCCTGGAAACTTTCGGGTTACAGGTTCAGTCGACTTAACAGAGGATTCAGTCGACTGAATCTTGCCTTGGCTGTTTTTCAACCTATTCAAATGAAGAGCAAACTCTTCCAAAATGTAACCGGTTGAACATTGGCTCTAAGGGTATATGCCAATCGGCAATCCGGCCCTATATGCTCCTCGATACATCACCAAAAGCGTGATTAAACATCCATAAAGTGTTTTCACACAAATTTGACTTAAAAACCCAAAAATTGGAATATTCACAAAACCAATCCAAATCAAAAGCAAATTCACATGAAGAAGTGTTAGGAATTCATACCTAACAACCAAAGATAATTATAGTCATAGATGTGAGATAAAAATCTCACCTTTTCACAAAAACAAATGAAGAAGAAGCTTGAAAGCAAAGGGAGAAGAAGAAGAGGAGGCTTACCAATGGGTTCTCTTAGAATTTGGAGCTAGATCTTGGATTTTGCAAATGAACTAGGGTTTTGGATTTCTATTTCCCATTCTCTTCCACCATTTTTGCTTTAGAACTGAAAAGAGGAGGAAGTGAGAGTGAATGGGGAGAAGTGGTTCAGATTTGGGTATTAAGTAAGTTAGTGGGCTGAACCCAAACCCAAACCCAAAGTGAAAAAGGTTAAACTTTTAGCTAGCACCAAACATATCAATGTTTATGCTCAAAAAGGTTGCAAACGGAATTTTGAGCTCAATGGAAGGGGTCTTGAGTCCTAATTCGACTGTTTGCAGAAAGTAGCTTTTTGGACCAAAATCCGACGAATGATGAAATATTTAAATAAAATATTTAAATATACAATCGATAAATATGCGGGTTGTTACAGATCCCCCTCCTTAAAGAAATTGCATCCTCGCAATACTTAAGAAGAAAATAAGAAGCAACAACCATAGAAGCATATCAATACAAAAGAAAATTTGAAATAGGAAGTTCCCCATAAGGAGCATGAAAGAGTAAGCCTGAACGGGTTCGCAGGAGAATTCTCAGGATTCCCAAGAGCAATCCTTAGGATGAGAACCATTGAACTTTCACAAGAAGAACATCTTTATTCCGAAGGCGCTCAACCTCCGAAGCAATGATGCCAATAGAATATTGCTCCTAAGTCAAATCTTGTGAAAATTCACTTTCTTCAATAATACCGGGCTCAAGAATAAAAATCGAAATCCCTAAAGCATTCCCATAGTAGAAAGACGTGAGAAAACGTCATGAATAACAGAAAATTGAGCCGGTGCAACAACGTAGTATAAAAACGGTACGCCAGATGAACCAAAGCTCGAATAATTTCAGAATACTGACGTAGTACAACCGGTAGGTCAAATGAACCGAACAGCATAAAAGAATATAGGACGCAAGCCCACAAAGAAACGAGATGAAGCTCAATAAAACAAAGTATATCGAAACGTCCGATGTTGGTAAAATGATCATTCCATTTGGACATCATCAAAGAAACAACCACTTGTTGTTTACAACAAAATGCATTGGCAACACGATTCCCCTTTCCAGGAATATACAAAGAATTTCAAGATCATAAGATACAAGGAACTCGATCCAATATTAAGTTCCTTATGAGAAAATAAATATTCCAAAGATTTATGATCAGGGTAGAGAACAAATTTCTCACCCAAAAATAATGATGCCAAATTTTTAAAAGCGAAATCAATAGCCACGAGCACTAGATCACAAGTGGCATATCTAGTCTCAATAGGCATTAATGATTTAGAATCACAAGAGATAGCACATTCTCTTTTGCAAGAGAACGATATCCAAACCAATACGATTAGCATTGGTACAAAAGATAAAGTCTTGGTTCCCCTCGGGAATCACAAGAATAAGAGTATCGAAAAGAAAGAATTTCTTTTAAATAATCTTTTTTTCCGAAAAGCTAAAAATTTCAAAATTACATTTATCTTTATGTAATAATCTTTCTTGAAAAATTTACATTTTTACAAGTCAATATATCGTGTCTGACTGTCACATCTAAGCGTTTAGGAAATTCCTATCGGTAACGTTGATCAAGCGCATCGACCAGAATTCTTAAAGCACTCAATGGGCAATACAATCACAAAACTATCTTCTATATGATAAACATGTTTTTTGAAACCTTTAAAATTCTCTTTGTTCATTTTAAGAACAAAAACCCCATTTATACATATAACTAAATCTTATGAAAAAGATTTGCAAAATTTTAAATTGTTGTTTTCATCCAAAATCAATATATACAAGAATGGAGTCATCAAGGTTGTAGAATACTCGATTCATAAAATGGATGAAATAAGCTGGACAAACTGAATGACATAATAAGTCATTAATAAGTATCATAACGAGTGCGGAATGCGGTAAATGGAATGCTAACTCCCGCGACTCGTAGCAAATGAAAATCGGTGGCAAGGTCGAGCTAAAAAGACCTTAACATCACTCAAAAGATTGCTTAGCTGATAATCCTAAGACAAGCTCAAAAATACCAAAAAATTCTCAAACTACATGAATGAGAGAAATAACACTTTCCTCGTCATGAGCTTAAAGAATAAAATGATGCCATCAAACTGGAATCAAAATCACAAAGGAAAAATAGAAATCTGCTAAACAGATTGAAAATGTCAAAGATGAATAGTCCACATGGGACAAAGGATATGGCTTCATAATAATTAAGCCAATCCTTACAAAAGTCAATTCCGAATCATAAGTAAAAATCAACTCGGAAAGAAAAATCACATTAAATAATTTCGACATCAATAAAAAAGAAAATTGAGTGTTGTGGATCCACCAATCCGGATTCACAATCCTCAAAGAAGTCATCAAGCCCAAAATATTCAAAGAAAAAGAATCGACCAGTTCTTTTGACATAAAATAATGAGATGGATTCATATCAACAAGAACTCGAAAAGGATAATCACAAAACAAATGAAATCAAGGATTGATTAGGAAATACCTTGACCAAGAGAAGAGTTGCTAGGGGCTTGTAGCTTCCCTTCTCCCTTGCTTTGACGCTTAGGACAGAAGATATATAATGACCCACACTTTTGCAATAGCGGCAAGAAATAGGCCTTGGACACCTATTTATATAGTGGTCCCTTGAGCTACAATTGTTGCATTCTCCACGATTAGGGATAGGAGTCTTTGCTATAGAAGTCACTTGCTTCACCCTCTTGTTAGGATTAGGACTTTTGAACCTAATAAAGGGATGCCTCTTCTTGTTGTTGTTGGAGCTCGGTTTGGCACTCCAAACCTCGACATCACTTTCTTTATCGGCCTCTTCAAGACGAAGAGCGATATCAATAAGCTGATCAAATAAAATATCTAGTTTCAGGAGTAATGGCTTCTTAATATTCTTATTCAAGCCATAAACAAATCTCTGGTTTTTCTTCAATGGGGTATTAATGTATTCAACCCCGTATTTAGAAAGAGATTCGAAAGATGCGACGTAGTCCATCACAGAAGATTCACCTTGAACAAGGTCAATAAAACGCCGGGCCAAAGTTACCTTTTCAGCCTCCGGCACGAATTTCAATTCGAATCTTTCTTGGAATTGCTCCCAAGTGAGATCCTCTTCAACGATTTCAGACATTAAAAGCTCATACCAATATAACGCTCTTTCTTGGAGCATGCTAGAAGCCACTTGGACTCGATGTAGATCAATAAGGTTCATGCGAGAAAAGATGCGATCGCATGATTTGAGCCAAGCTTGAATTTCAATAACACTCTTGGATCCCTTGAATGGCCTTCCACCCAAATCGGTACAGTCTCTGCACAAGCGTGCAAAACTGGATCTAGAATGAGTAGGCTCTGGATTGGGTCCGGCAGCTTGAGCATTCTTCACGAGATCTAAAAGCTGCTGAGCGGACATAAAATCTCCATCTTGGGGAGTAGCACTAGATTGACCCACACTGGGACGGCCAGGTCTAACCATTCTCTTCTTTAAGAAAGAAAGAAAGAAGAAGAAAAAGGTTATTCAAAAAATGGATATCAAGCAATCTTGATAGATAAAACAAGGAATCATAAAGATAATAGGATGAATCGGTACGAAGACTCGAATTAAATCCTAAAGCAGGACTCCTAAGATGGACTTAGGATGATGATCCTTGTTAAATTATTCTACATTGTTCTGAAGTTTAGCTCTGATACCAAGCTGTGACGCCCCACCTCTATACCCACGCTAGCCAAGGACACTACGAGATAATGCCGTCAACTAGCGCGGAGAATAAGGCTGTTGAGGAGCGGCCATCCGTGTAATTGCTTTGTGTGAGCACCGATATGCCAGATAAAATATAACATGCATTCATCTCAAGAGGAAATCTGACATACCGGCACAAACTCAAAGCTACTACACAGTGGCTATATATAATCTTCGGAAACAAATATAGAAATAAACATAACACAAATCGGTCACAGGTAATTCATATCACAATGGCGGAAATAGATATGACTATATATAACACATAAAAGTGTAAATCAGAGTAGTGGTCCAATAGATCCACAATGACATAAAAGAATAACAACATGTGCTAGACAAAAGAATAAGTACACAACTATGAGTCGATATCTCAAATGTATACAACAAAAACTACTAAACTAAGTAGTTAGCCAAAAGTCAGAGTAATGAATCCCTGGAAGAGTCAAACAGAAGCACCTGTAACATCTCGGTCTGACCCAAATATTATTTAAGAATAAAATAATAAACGGATCAGTCTAGCTATAATTATCAGATAAAATGAGATATAAGAAGAGATGCAATAAAAACGTATGATAACCAAAAATGTCATACCTCGACAAGTATACATTAGAAAATCACCAAAGGAAAATCGTACAAATACCTCATGAATCTCATAGCATAAAAAGAATGTCATATTCTTTATTTAATTCACCAAGCCACAAAAAAATGACATACATATCAATATCAATAAAAGTTAGTGAAACATAAATTCCATAAATCAATAATTAGAAATCTAGAAATCATAAGAAAAGGATGGCTAATCCCATAAAAATGAGCCGGAGCTCCTCCTGACAGGGTATAGTCCCCCATTGTGGACTATGAGCCGAAGCTCCTCCTGGTGATCCCAAGTTCCTCCTGACAGGGTATAGTCCTCCATTGCGGACTTTGAGCCGAAGCTCCTCCTGGTAAGCCGAAGCTCCTCATGACAGGGTATAGTCCCCCATTGCGGACTTTGAGCCGAAGCTCCTGCTAGTGAGCCGAAGCTCCTCATGACAGGGTATAGTCCCCTATTGTGGACTATGAGCCGAAGCTCCTCCCGGTGAGCCGAAGCTCAATAAAAATGAGGAACAGTCCTCCACGTGGACAAAGAGACATTGCACAATTGCTAGTCTAAATCACAAAAATGATCGTCATGATCATCAAGAAGTGTCAATTACAGTAAGCTAGTAAATATATGAGCTTAGCTTCATGTCCCATAACCACTAGCATAACTTAAATATTTACGAACAAATTGTAGATCTTCACTAGAAAATTGTCACAAGAGATTCAATCGAACAAGTCCAAATATTAACCGACGAAGTAAACACAAGCGTTTCATACCACTTGTTTTACTAAGTCGTTTAATTAGATTTCTCATACGAGTAAGGTAAAGGTTTATATATACTAATAGATTGGAAATCGGTTTGAGAAAGCAAGCTTTGTTATAAAATAGCGTTGAAATCATTTGAAGAAAGAGTTTTGATATTTACTACTAGTATAGAAAACCTTTATATTTTAAAGTGACAAATCATAGGAGTGATTGTAGAAACAATCAATCATAAAAATTTACATTCAAAGACGTGAATAAAATCCAAAGAAACCGATAAAGAATCCATCGAAATAGATATTCAAAAATCCATAAAATCGACCGAGAAGCCCAAGATGGTTTGTCTCGACGAATGGTCAACTCAGCATCTCAACAAAGCAAGTTCTGTTGAATGTTTTTCAGATAAGATCCCCTACAGAGGGGGGTCCAGGGCGATGGAAACCCCCTAAGGTGGGGGTGCGGGGGCAACACCCCCGCTACGGGGTTCGACCTGCCCGGTCAGGTCGCGGGGGTCCAAGTGGCAGCGCCCCGTCCAAAACGGTATGACCTAGTGAAGACCTAAGGGAGGATAGGATCGAGTGACCTCGATAATAAATGATAACAACAAATAGGATCATCACGAATCGATTTAAATTGGAAATTCAATCCAAAAAGGCAAACTGGACTGAAACAGCAGGTTCAGTCGACTGAACAGAGTTTTCAGTCGACTGACCCTATACCTGGAAATTTTTCAGGTTCAGGAAACTTTCTGTTTCCAGGTTCAGTCGACTGAACAGAGGATTCAGTCGGCTAAATCATGCCAGGAAACTTTCGGGTTCCAGGTTCAGTCGACTAAACAGAGGATTCGTTCGACTGAATCTTGCCTTGGCTGTTTTTCAGCCTATCCAAATGAAGTGCAAACTCTTCCAAAATGAAACCGGACGAACATTGGCTCTAAGGGTTTATGCCAATCGGTGACCCTGCCCTATATGCTCCTCGATGCATCACCAAAAGCATGATCAAACATCGATAAAGGATTTTCACACAAATTTGACTTAAAAACCCAAAAATTGGAATATTCACAAAACCAATCCAAATCAAAAGCAAATTCACATGAAGAAGTGTTAGGAATTCATACCTAACAACCAAAGATAATTATAGTCATAGATGTGAGATAAAAATCTCACCTTTTCACAAAAACAAATGAAGAAGATGCTTGAAAGCAAAGGGAGAATCAACCACTCTTCCACACAACCCAAATTAGCTTGAATCTATGCTTTAAAAGAAGAACATTCCCAAAGTTAGGTTTAGAAATTTCTGAAATTGATAAAAGAATGAGTTGGAGAAGAAGAAGAGGAGGCTTGCCAATGGGTTCTCTTAGAATTTGGAGCTAGATCTTGGATTTTGCAAATGAACTAGGGTTTTGGATTTCTATTTCCCATTCTCTTCCACCATTTTTTCTTTAGAACTAAAAGAGGAGGAAGTGGGAGTGAATGAGGAGAAGTGGTTCAGATTTGGATATTAAGTTAGCTAGTGGGCTGAACCCAAACCCAAACCCAAAGTGAAAAAGGTCAAATTTTTAGCTAGCTCCAAACATATCAATGTTTATACTCAAAAAGGTTGCAAACAGCATTTTGAACTCAATGGAAGGGGTCACGAGTCCTAATTCGACTGTTTGCAAAAAGTAGCTTTTCGGACCAAAATCCGACGAACGATGAAATATTTAAATAAAATATTTAAATATACAATCGATAAATATGCGGGTTGTTACACAGACCTTTTTAAAGTTAATCATTTTTAAACTTATAATTATAACAACTACATAAATAAAATTAATATATCTCACCCATGGCTCAAAGGCCAAAACGCATGCAAACCCGTGACCTGCTTCTCCCCTACCTAAGACCACTAACCACCTCACCAACCACCGTGCCAACCTCGCTTGACCCCACTCACCGCTCCATACCCGACTCCATCGCCACTACCCACCAACACCTTTTACTTGCCACACTACGAAAAACCCACATGCACCATAGGACAACCATTCCCCATATGCATGCATGAAATTGAACACATTATATAGAACTAAAGTACAAATTCCTTTGTCGTGAATAGTTACCCAAAATCCAACATTTTCCTGGACGACTGCACCGATTTCTCCATCACTTTATTCCATCCACACAGCCATGCATTAAATCACACACCCAAATGCACACATGCACGCCTGCACTTATTTCTCCATCACTTTATTCCTTCCACACATCCATGCATTAAATCACACACCCAAATGCACACATCCACCCTCATATCTCTCTCTTCCTTCCACTAAATCACGCACCGTCTTCACCGTTGAACTCAGGGTCGAAGGATGCTTCACTCGGTACTTTCAACCCCAACCACCCTCATTCGCTACCAACCGTCGTAACCTCCACAAACCACTTTTTGAAAATGACGAGAACGAAAAACGTAGCCCATTCGATCCTCTACAACTTTCATGTTGATGACTGGCCAATTCTTAGTGTGGAGGAATTTGTGTGAAATGTTAAATAAAGAGGAAAATGGGAAAATTTTCTTACTGTTGCATGAAAATGGTCCCTCAAAATGTTTCATGCATGCCCAATGTGTCTTGTATTTGCAGTAAAAATATAAAAATGAAGAAATGAATCTCTGTTTTCTTTTTCATCCTAGAAAGAAAAATGTGCAAGGGGTCCATGTTGTTTCCACACGTGAATGAATCAATGTGTACAAAACAATGTTTTATGCATGTGTACAAATCTATGCAGAGAAGAAAGAAAGTAAAAGGAGGAAAAATGTGAATTGTGTTGCTCTGTATTCATGCTTTCATTTGCAGTGGAAAAGGAAAAAAGAAAAATAGGAAGAAGGAAAATGTTTTAGGAAAGGTGAGAATTACCACCTATCTCTTTGTGAACGTATGTGTGTATATATAGGCGAATATCCCTGAATGGATAAGAAAATAAACTACCACTATTTAATGAAAATGAACATCACAATCAATGCAATACAGAGGAAGGACGAGAGATATTTTGTGTTTAAAGTATTAATATTTAAAAGTTAATGCTACACAATATCCCGTTCGCGTATGAAGGTGAAAGACGAAAATTAAAATAGGATCGCGCACAACAACGTTCCACGATCATAAAACAGCAAAAAAATGGACCGACTAACTCACTCTATGAAGTTTTAAAAGTACCGACATTTGGCGCAAAACATGTCAAACGAAAATATTTAAAATTTTCAAATTAAAAATTATAAAAAAATTCCATAAATTAAATTAAAAGATGTCATAAAAAATCAAGTCTAAATTTAAAACATGTCTTTTATTTTAATTTAAATTCGAATCCGAATACTTAATAAATTAAATATTCAAATTTGATGACCCAAAATAGGGGTTATTACAGTTGTGGTTATGTTTATATAAATATATATTGGATTTATAAATGCCTTATTGCCTTAACACATTGTTTTGTTAGAAACATGTACTTTATTAATAAACACAAAAGAGTACAATTAATTTCATAGTATACCTCGTTAAAACCTAGCAAAACTTCTAACCTAAATGGGTACCTTACCAGGAAAAGGAGCACATACTATTTCCGTATATAAACATTACAAAAAACGCAAGTATGCCTAGAAACTCAGCTGTCAAATAGATAGAGGAGTTAAAATAGAATAAGAGCGCACTTAAAATCATCCGTACGAGAAAACGTGAACCGACAAACACTCAAAGGTAAAAGGAGCAATAAAAAAATTCTAAGCAACACACAACACATGGTAGAAAAAAACCTCTGACTTCATTCAATACACGTGGAGAAAATACTGGAAGAGGTTTCACTTTAATTACTTTAACAAATGTTCTCATTTAGATGATATTCTTCCAAAAACCCCAAAATGGTGGTCCCTCATCGTAAAAAATCGGGAGATATTACTAGGAATCAAAGGAAGATTAAACTAAAACAGAAGGCCGAAATCATGGCGGTCTAAGATCTGAGCGCGGTGAGCTATTAATCCCAAAATTTAGTAAGATAAGATCTGAATTCCTATTTAGCTTCTTCGAACTCATTCTATATTGAATTATCTCTTTACAATCTTGAAATACCTTCATGATTCTCAGTTGAAATGGCATTTCTACACTTTTAAAAACTCTTGCAGTTCTCTCTGACCAAATATGCCAAACCATAGTTCATAAAGCAATATTTATTAGATGAGGGACAATGCAGCTGTTCTTTTGAAGATGGCAAATTACTTCAAGAATATGTACCACATCAGTAGAATTTCCAATATTGATATTAAATTTCTGCATTATGTCTTCTAAAAATTTTCGTGAATAGTAACAGTCAAAGAACATATTCTCTCTGTCTTCAAAATGATTTAAGTAGAGAGGACAGTTTCTATCAACATTGTTGTTCCATCTAAAAATTCTATCTTTAGTGTTTGACCTGTTTAGCCTTGCTAACAATGTACAAGTTGACATTTTAGGTGCATAATAATTGTCCCAAATCACCTTTGTCCAATTGTACTCTTCATGTTTAGCTCTAATATGATTCCAAGCTGAACTCAAGCTAAACTGTCCATTACTATTTGGCATCCAGAACCAGTTATCCTGCTTTTTTTGATTATTAATTTCTATATTTTTCACAGTGAATTGGATTTGGATAGGGATCCATTCAAGATTGTTCTTCCACTTGTTGTTTGAAATTAGAGTAGATACACTTCTATTGCCACCTCCTGTCATTGACACATTATTCCACCCTAATTTATCATCCAGAGAGAAACCTCTTAGCCACGGATCAGACCATAAATTTATACTAGCACCATTAGCTATTTTCCTATCAATAACACTCTTACACCATGCTCTGAGAATTTGTTTCCATGTATATGAAGCATTGTTGTTCATTTCAATATTCCAAAAATTAATTTTGCTACAATATTTGTTGTGCATCCATTTAGACCATAAAGAGTCACCATTTATAAATGTTCAGATTAACATGATGGAAACTGCTTTAGCAATATCTTCTAATCTTCGAACACCAAGATCGCCTTCACTTTAATTTCACAAATATTTTCCCAAGACAGCTTATGTGCTTTTGGTTTCCAAATAAAATTAGCACACAATGAATTAATTCTCTGAATGATAGCCATGGGTATTTGAGAAATTTGCATCCAAAAATGTATCGTAGGATGGATAAAAATTTTAGCCAACTCAAATTTGCCACTAATGTCGAGTAATTTGTTTGCCATTGGCTGAATTTTTTGTTAATTTTGTCAATAAGACAGCCAAAATCCCTTTTTTAAGAATGTTGTTAGATAAAGGGATCCTCGATATGATACTGGGAGATTGCCTATATTAATATTCAAAATTTGGGTTATATAATTCGAACCTTAAAAATATGCAGAATACATTCTGCATTCTTGATGGTAGATCTGGCCAAGTCTAATATATCATCTGCATACAATAAATGTGTAATTATCGGCTCAGTTTTGTAAACTGGAGTGAGATTGCATTTCATAAATTCCACGTCAAGACTAATAGTGTGAAACTCCATGGCCATTGCAAATAAAAATGGCGATAATGGATCTCCTTGTCATAGACCCCCAGAAATTTTAATGAAACAAACAGGAGATCCATCTATGAGCATCGAAAATGCGGGAGTAGAAATGCACTCATAAATGAGATTGACAAACATCAAAGGAAAACTAATGGACATCATTATATGATGAATAAATTCTCTATTGATTTTATCATAGACTTTGTACAGATCAATTTTTAGACAAAAATTTTTAAATTTTTTCCGTTAAATCCTCTCACCGTTTCATATGCAAGTAATGAATTTTCTGTGATAAATCGCTCAGGAATAAAGCATTTTGATTATACGATACAAGGTCATTCATATAGGGTTTTAGTCGAATGCAAAGAAGGTTGGCTAAAATCTTATAATTGACATTACAAAGCCATATGGGCCTACAATCAGACATTTCAGTTGCATCAGATTTCATTGGAATCAGGCATATAAACTATGATTTATCTCTCTAATTATTTTGCCCGAATGGAGGATACTATTCATAGCATTGCATATATGAGTCTTGAGAGCTTCCTAATGTAATTTGTAGAATTTTGAATTAAGTCCATCGGGGCCTGGGGTGTTATTGTCATTAATTTTAAACATGGCCTCCTTGATTTCTTCTAACCGAAATGGCTTACATAAGATGATACGAGCATTATCAGTCAAAATTCTTTTAGAAATAATGTCTGGAAATTGACTATTAGCCTGAGAGCTTGAAAACAACTTTGAGAAGTATTTAACTGCTTCCGAGCAATTTTTTCTGATGATGATGTCCATGTTCCATCAAATTTAAGAGCGTATTTACTTCTTCGACTAGTGTTTTGAGCATTGATTCTGTTGTAGAAGAATTTTGTAGGTCTGTCACCCCTAATCAAGCAGTTCAGCTTCATCCTCTGTTCATTTTCAATAGCCATTATCTCCACGATACAATGAATCTGGTCATTTTTTTGAGGAATATTGTTCAATAAGACTATCATTTAAGGCATTTTGCACTAACGGCTTATATATATCGTCAACCTTTTCTTTAATATGACTTAACATAGTTTGCATGTTGCATTTAGTTCTAATCCATTTTTTCAAAGCCGATTTCACCGATTTCAATCTACAAAGAGGAGAATGGAGGTGGTTGCCATTGAATTCCTGGGATAAAGCATTTTGAAGAGCCAAGGAGTAATCAGGTTGAAAATGCCATGCATTATTATACCTAAAAGGTATATTATTCCTACTCTCTTTCTTTAACATGAGGTGAACATAGATAGGTGAACGATCAATAAGATAATGATTGCTAAAATTAATGCCAAAATGTTGAAAAATATCCATCCATAATTGGTTAGCAAAGACATGATCTATTTTTCTATGTATGGAAATTTTTTGCCCCCCTCCAAGTATAATAATTTCCACTAAATTCAGGTTGAATAAGTTTCGGTAAATTGATGCAGTCTATAAAATCTTTGTCTCCCAATGAGTTATAAAGCCCATTATTTTTCTATCTTGAGAAGTTAGAATAGATTTAAAATCTCTCGTAACTATCCATGGTAGATTAAATAGATTAGATTGGTCAGCGAGATATTTCCATAATTCAACACGTCTTGTTTCGTTATTAAATGCATACATAGTAGTGCATAGGATACTAAGACCACTTGCATTGTGAAGCATGCAAGTAATATATTGATCATTGCAATGGAGAATAATATTAGACCATAAGGAAGAATTCCATAGAATAAAAATCCTACTTTTTTTATCATTAGATATTTTGTGAGGATGCTTCGATTGATTATGATCTTTACCCATGAAGTTATCCAAATTACCTTCAGAGAGTTTATTTTCAAGAATTCCTGAAAAGGAAAATTTGTTAGATTTAACCAATTGTTAAATTTCTAAATTTTTAAATGAGTCATTCATGCCTCGAATTTTCCAAAATAGGAACTTCATTGAAGTACTGATATCTGAACTGCTACTATTTGCCGGGAAAGTAGCAGAACCCATTAGCTTTGATTTCTTAGATTTTTTACCTTTTCCTTTCAGCCGTAACACTAACATATTCCACGTAGGATTTTCAATAACTTCAGAAGTTGGAGTTGCAGTAAATTCGAACAGGGCTTCATCCAGTTTGACTTTTCGAGTGGATTTTTCTCTGAAGAAAGTCTGAGGTTTGGACTACATATACTCTATCGACTTGTAAGGAATTAGATCTGCTATCGAATCGCTTATCCTAATAGTTTCATTAGTTTGTATATCATTGTTATGATTGGTCTCTATTATTTCCATATCTGTGTCAGTGTAAGTTGATTGAATAATCAATTCTTTCCTTGTAGCCTGTATTTTATCAAATTTTGGCTCTATATTAATAGTCGATGACTGCGATTTTGACTTGACATTGTTTATATCGCTGTTACTTTCTTCTTTTTCAAAATTTTTCATCCGACCAAAGTGGTTTTCTAAAATTATATCTTCTGCCATGCTATTATCTGATTGCATATGCTCTGTTATATGTGAATTTTTTGGACAGTTACCAGTAGAAATTCTAACATTAATATTCGTATCTTTATTTTTGATAGCCTGATTCTGAGATCGAAATTTTGGTCTCCAAACCTTGCTAAACTGAAAATGCGTCTCCAAGTACCCAAAACTAAAGAAATTTGCATAAGTAGATGGTTTCCGTTCATATTTTACCTCTTGCCAAATTATTTCATCCATCTCCGAAAGTATAGGGATCCTATTAGGAAATTCAAAGGCATTTTTGGTTTCTATTAAAACCTTAGCATACGCAATCTTAATAATACCTTCGGTAAATTATTCCAGCTTTATAGGAGGTCCTAGCACCAAGGCAATACGACCAATTCCCTCTTCCGTCCAATAATCTAGAAGGAGATTCAAAAAAAGAACCCAAATAGGATTTGAATGTAATAATTCTTTATTTAGTTTCATACCCACCGACCATCTTTTCATCATCGTATGCTCCTTATTATAATACTAAGGTCCTCCTTCTAATATTATATCACAATCCTGCTTATTGTTAAATTTGATAACATAAAAATCATTTTCCTTAGAGTAAATACAAAATTCCTCAACAGGTTTCCATGCTCTTGTGATATAATCTCTGAAATAAGGATAGTAAGATTTAGGGCCTACCATATAAATAACTATAACATTAACCCACTGTTTTCTTACGTCTTGGACAACCTCCCCCAACGTTTTAGCATGTTTCATATATTCATATTCTCAAGGTTGATATTTATTGGTATGGTCTCACTAAGAATTATTATATAAATTAAACGGATGCTACACTGTTGAAATTATCCTTGGCATGTCCTTATATTTCTCTTCTAATTTTTTGACTTGACTACCGTAAATCCATCTAAAGCCATGTTGTTCGAGCTCGAATTTGCTTACAGGCGTGGAGATATTTGGTAACGTAATTGGATTTAAACTCTAATATTAGAATTCAATGTAATTGGATCATGTTACAGGTGTGCATATTCAGAAATCATATAGAAGAAAACATGATTTTTTTAGGTTAAGCTTGGAAATAAATGCATATAGAAGTAGGTGTCGCACGAAGCTCCTCATGTTAGATTTCTTTGATGGCACATAATATTAATAAGAGTTACTTTCTAAATAGGCTATGCTTTTGTAGTATTTGTATTTATATGTTAGACGATCAATTGAAGTCTGGTGATTCGTTGTACATGTGATATGACGTTATATTCAGGAGGATATTTTCATTCGATATCTTTAATAATAATTATAATATCTTTGGTGTTAATGTTTTGGTGTCAGGTGAACTATGAAAAACGCTCGTAATATCAAATCTTAATATCATTTTAGAATATGATTTAACAATTGAATTTTTTTACAAATTCAAATCGTTCTTCAATTGATTTTATCAAATTTTAATATCATTTAAAAATATGATCGAACAAATAAAGTTTTATTTTACAAATTCGATACGTTCATCAAAAAATACCATTAATTAATAATATAAATTCAAATTAATTTTTTTTAAAAATACGCTTACTTATTTTTATAAATCAAATTTTTTCTTAAATGAGCTACACATACGATTTGCAGAAAAATAATTCGAGCACGATATATTTTGTGCCATCATCGGGTGCAAACGCGTGTGGTAACGCTTTTATACACTAACTAGAGTTTAGCAAATTCAAAATTAGCATTTTTATAACGACTCGGTATTTTTGACTATTCCATCCGCACATGTCGGACTTGAATACCCCAAAATACCGAATTGTAAATTTATATTTTGGCAAAATTGAGATATACAGTAAATAAATAGTCACAGAATCACAGACACAGAGTAATAATATGCAGCGGAAGTAAAAGAGATAGTAGTTCATGAAGCTACTATATAAATATATAAGATACATCAGAGTTTACAACAGAAGAGTAATACGATACATCAGGTACAATCAGAATACATCACTGGAATCATCGAATACTGAAAGCAGAATAGATGGCTGGGTCTTCAAGCAAAGCTCCAACTTCCAAGGGTAAGTCTCGAATACTGGTACACTCAGTCTGACCCGAGCGTAAAGCAAAACACAAAACACTCGAGTCAGGATTAATATTCTTATATCAATAAATCCAACTCAAGTGAAATAGAAATCGAAATACAAGTAACTCAAAGGACGTTGGAATAACCATCCTCTAAGGATCCGTCAAACTATCTACTAGGTAGTAATGTACGCTAAGTAGATAATGTCTATCAGTTATATAAAGTATTAAAATAGCGTTAAGGCGTCACCATTATCCCCCTTAACACATTTTTATAATGCCATAGTCTATACAGCACCGTAAACCCCACCATAAACTGGTGGTTATCAGAGGGTACCCCATAGGTATGACACAAAACAAAATGTAGTGGTCGTGAATAGGATAATCAGTATGACAAGGTACATGAGGCGAAACCAACTAGGATACTAGTAGTTGCGTGATCCGGACTGATGTTGAGCATAGCCAGCAGCTACCTCAACACCGCGAAACAACACTCCCAAAACGAGGGGTGCACCCAAATCGAATCACAAAAGTAATGGACATGGAATCGAAGAAGTGTGACTGCTAGAGATGGCGAACCTCAATGGCCCGGTGCGGCTCCTGTTTTAGTCATGTCAGGGGTCATCCAATATCATTCTCTTTCTTCAGTCAATGCGTTCACCAAACCATCCACTTCATTCTGGATCAACACTCCACGTATAATAGTTATTAAAGTGGTGTTCGGTATCGACAGAGAGTATGTCCATATCCGATCCCGGACTCTTTAATAACTACGTATTATTACACCGATTGATCGTTTAATATATTTCAAAACAATCAATTTCAATTTCAATTTGAATTCGTAATAACATTCCATTTGTCTTTCTATGTCAATTTCCATAATTTATATTTCAAAACTTCCAAATTATCGTTTCAAAATCTTACAATTCAATTTCAAATTTTATTTTAAACATTTCAAATATTGATTCAAGTACGCACAAGCGTTTCATTCCAAAATTATTTAAATTAATTAAATTTAACATTCCAATCAATTTAGCTTTATTTATCGGTTTTATTCAATATTCGTTAAGTTAATTTAACCTCCAAAACAATTCTTTTAATTTCCAAGTCGTTAAATCAATCACTTAAGTTAACTTCATTATATCAAAACTTACAAATTTAATTAAATTAAATTTGTCAAATCAAATTCCTTATATTACAATTCTTACATTAATTTCAATAAAACGCATTTATTTCTTGTTAAGAAATTCAATTTCACTTATTCTTTACATAGTTACAAATTTCAAAACTCAACTAATAAAGAAACTATATTCGAGAAATCAAATTTCACTTTAACTTACTTAAATAAATTTTCCAAAACTTAATAAATAAAGAAACCCAATTCATTAACGAAGTTCAAATTCACTTATTCAAAGGTTAAATCTCTTATCAAAGAATTCAATTTTTATTCACTTATCAAATAATTCAATCTTATTCAATTATTAAATAATTTCAACTTAATTATTAATAATTTCAAATTTAATTATTAAATCATTTCAAACTTAATTCAATGAATAATTCCAAATTTTTATTGTCAATAATTAATTTTAAAACGACGCTCTTTCAACAACTACTATGTAAATATTCGTTTCAGATTTTAAATATTAACATTTTCCTTTCATTAAATTCAAATTCCAATTTCATTTCAAAACCTTATTCTTTGCTCAAATAAAATAATTATTTTATTTTAAATCAAATATTGACCAATCGGGTTTTGTTTAATTTTCTATCCTAAGTCAAGTTCGTTTGGGTATTTATCATTTCAACCCGATTCCATTTCAATTCAAAATCAAAGCATAGCAAAGGGAACTTGCAGTGTGAAAACAGGGATGGTGTCAAAGTAAATAAACAAGCAATAACAACCATTAATAACAATTCAATAATCAATTCAAATAATCCCGAAATAATCGTATTAATTTACATTGTTATTTGTGCAAATTAATATAATTATTTCTAGAATCTACACTATCATTTCATGTAGATTAAAGATTATTACACTATCAATTTATACGGTTTTTCACTTGTCATTAAATTTCAATTTCATACTTCATCAATTTATACAATATACATTCAACGGTTCAAGGTGTACATAATCAAATTCTACGTGTCAATTAATTAAACGTTTACAGGGGTCATATTATACAACTTAAACTAATCAAATTCAACACATATGTCGATTCAAAATTTTAACTATCCTACGCCGAATTCAATTGCATAATATTTATCATATTTATCATTTTATACATTACAATTTAACATCCAATATAAACATCAAACAATCAATCAGTTATCAATCAAACGGGATTATCATCGTATAATTCACAGATAATGGTGTCAGATGTCACAGATGAACTGATAGAGGTAATAACATATATTTAACAGTGTAAATAACTAGCAGCAACATATTTCAATTGTCGTTTCAATTGAAATCAAATTTAACAAATAAAAGAACATTAATCGTGAGTGATTGCTCACCTTCTGAGGCTAGAGATGAACGAGAAGACGACACGCATATGCACATCGATACAGACACAGAAATGAGCTACGTATCCAGAAAAAGTGAGTTGGGCACGAATTTGACGGACAAGTTGACAGATATGAAGTCGATGAGAAAGAATCAAATCAATTTTTATATAATTGAAACAAGATATACGTATAAACAAGACGACCCAAATGCAAGATTTCGAAACCATTTACATATAACAAGTCTTGTTGATATTACTATTATTATTATTATTTCATATTTAATATAATTAATATACTCAGAATACCTAAACCCAAAACATAAGTAATATACAACTTAACTCCCGACCGCATAGCTACAACTCTTAAACAAAATACATATAACATTAACATAGAATTTCAAACGCCCAGGTCTGTACTAGTTGTAAACAAACATATATATAAATTACTATACTTTAGAATATACAAACTGTAACACAAACTGCAGACAAATAAAACCATATAAACAACTTATGTAATTTAAAACCCGATATCCACCAAACAAACACACGGCCAAACTACTAAAACCTATATACAAATAACTAACGTGTAAAGGATAACTAACAATATATATTTATTCTTTTTTGTTGTTTTTGTTTTTTTTTGTTTTTTTTGAATGAAGAGAGACAGACGCAATGTCCTCTGCTATCACTTTAGATCCAAATCTATCCAAAGTACACTCAGAATCATAGTTATATGTAAGCAAGTAGGTGAAACACAAAACAAAAACAGGCATGCAGAATATCCATTAACACGTGCAGCCTGAACTATATACACAAACTAGAACTAAATATGTATACTTTCAAAATATAAAACTTGTACTATGTAAACTTTGAAATCTTTGTAAATGTAATAACCTTATGAGCATACAGCAAAGGTATGGTCATAATATAACTAACAGTATATAAATTATCATATAAAACAACACATATACAAACCAGGTGATATATATACCCACTGCCATATAATAACTTATATAACTAACGTGTTATTTTTTTATAAATAAACAAACAAACAATATAGAAAAGCTTAGATCTGGGAAGCGCAAAATAAACAATATAAATGCAATAATCATCATATACTGTAGACGTTATATACTTAAAACAGTACTGAATATCATTTAAAATGACACACATGTATATGTTTAACCAATATATAAACTTGCACACATAGCTGTATACGAAAGCTGTCATATATATATATATATATATCTATATATATATATATATATAAGTTTAATATACTTTTACACAGTATATAACCAGGGAAGAGATCAGGAAAAAGAGAACTAAAGCTCACCTGCGAAAAGGCAGGCAATGCGGTGGTTAAGGAAGGTGAAGGTCGCATGGATGAGGGTAGGCTGGCGAACTCGTAACAGAGGGAAGTTAGCATGCTGTTGCGGGCCGTGGAGGAGGAGGGAGAAGGAGGGCCGCGGTGAGAGGAGGGACCGGCGGGAATTGGGTCGGCCTTCGACTGTGCATATGGGGTAAAGGATGGAGGCGGACCGGGATGGTCGGGGCAGCTGGAAAGGCTCGGTCTAGTGGTGTTGAAGGCGGAGGAAGAGGGAACGAAGGCGGGTGGTGCTTGGTGTTGCCGACCGGAGAAGGGGACGAACGGCTCGGTTTGATTTCGTGGCTGAGGGAGGTGGTGGGCGGCGGTGCCTAGGTGGTTAGGCGGAGGTTGTGGCGTTGGACTGCGTGAAGGAGAAGGTGAGGAAGGAAAAAGAAATGGAGGAGGAAAGAGAAGTAAAGAACGGAGGGAGAGGGGAGAGGCGAGGGCTGATGTTCACATTCCATGCAACACACGTAGCTTTCCAAAAAATTTCTTTTTACTAAGGAGAGTTTATCTTTAGGCAAGGATTTTTAGTTTATATAACTTTTTCACAGAACTAAGATAATGGAGAGGAGAGAAGGAAGGGAAGCAAAGTCCAACGCGAATAGCAATAATTAAATATATTTTAATGGTTGACAGCTGGAGATAAAAGCTTGATGAGATTTAAAATATGACTTCTAATGCACGCAGCCAGCACTTTATGAATTGAAGTGATCGAATGAACCCGTCAATAGTTGTATTCTATGAATTTTAAATGGCTAGAGGCTGGCAGCTATTTGATTTACGAGATTCATGTGGACAGTGAAGAGACACGAAACCCAAAAGACTCCAGAAGTTGTACCAGTATAGTTAACCATTTCGTAGTTTTCATCGAGTACCGAACACCACAACACAGGGATGAATATACTACTGAGATCAGCATGACGAGACGATTAAAATGGAACACATATATTGGTGGTGTGATAGAATTATAAAAATTTGAATTTTCCACCAGCGAAAAATGCATAAAAATCGCAGAAAAATAAGAACGACGGAGCTAAAGAAGTCTGAATTTGGAAAAACGAAAAATGACGTCTTGCTCAGAAGACGATTTAGAATTTTTCTAAGTAAAAATATTTAGGTTTCGAAAACGGTTTATTTTCATCGATTACTAACTGATTTGGATTGAAGTAAATTTGCACGAGAAATAAACTTTCATATTTCCGGACGAAAATTTACCAGTTGCTATGTTTAATTAGATGCATTCCAAACATGAAGTTTGAATAGCATCAGAATTTATTTGTGAAAATTTGAAATTCTACACTAAATAAGCGATTTTTTAAAATTTAAACTGGGTCTGAATTTCAGGGTCGTTACATTCTCCCCCACTCAAAACTTTTCGTCCCCGAAAAGGAAGGAGGTAGGAGAATAGAAACAACCAGAAGAAATAGACTTGAATTACAAAATGGACAATTAATTTAAACCATAGAAATTTCAATTTGAACTAATTCATATTTAACAATTTGACTTTAAATTCAAGACTTTCATAAAATTGATTTGGTTTCACATATATTAATGTTAGGCACAAAAGATTCCTTTCAAATGAAATTCAATTTAAATTCAATTAATTCAAGATATCTTCTTAAGTTGATTTAATTCAATTTATTAACTTTCAAAACAAAATTTTCTTCTATTAATCATACCTATTATTTATTTAACTTATTATTCTATTCATCTCATAATCATTTATAATTAGAATTTAAGTGAATAACATTTATTATACGCACTTACATTTTATTTATAAAGACAATTTATATTATATATAGTATCCAATTTTCTTAAATTAACAACTTCAAAGATCATAAATTTGAAGTCATTTATTATAATCAAACCGTCTTTGACGAATTTAATTCTTCTTTATTCCAAATCATTATTAAATTTATTCTACTTAATATACCCTATCACTTATATATTAAGTATATTTACATTTATTATAACTACACAATTTATTATAACTTACCTAAATTTTCTACTGTATAATATACAATTACCTAATTAACTTTTTTCTTCTTTTTTTTTCTTTTTTTTAGGTAAGTTATATATAATGCAATTTGAGTATTATCCAAATAAAATTTTACAATTCAGTTATTTCAAGCTAAGTATTTATATAAAATAATTTGGCTTCATTTAAAATCGTAAAATCATCCTTTAACAAATTTTAAGAATTAATTTCCGATTAGCTTCAAACAACTTGAGATAAAACAAATATGTATATTCATAATATATCAAATCAAATTAAAATCTTCAATAAATATTATAAATCAAGTAATGTTTAGAAATTCAAATCAATTAAATTTTGTTTTCTTTAAACAAACCGTAGCAAAGCTACAAAATAGTCTCTCCACTTCGAAACTCGAAAATGAATGTCGATGATGCGGCCGTCATCATCGAAATTATTTTCCAGCGACAAAGAGAAGAGCACTGATTTAAACATCTAAAATTTCTTTGAAAAGATTTCTATTCGAAAATACTTTAAGTAATATACCTTTTAAAACTTTAAAGCCAAGTTTGAAATCACCGGAAATTAAATTCTCAAATTCTAATTTAAATCCATTTGAATTCCAAATCAAAATATAACCAAGCTTTATACATTCATTTATTTATTAATTTTGACAACAAATTAACAATTTAATTTCAAAGAAATCTATACTTATATATAATATAATCATACAAAACTGTTTTATTCACTAAATTCGAAAATATTATTGTGTCAGTTTGTTATGTTCAAGTGTTTTGGAAATCCTATCGATAGCGTTGATCAGACGAATCGATCGAAAACCCAAATCAACATCAACAACTCAAACAACACGATATATATAAAACCTTTTAGCATTAATTTACAAATACACTTCCTCGCTCGACAATACGATAATAGATTTCAAAGCAAGGATAGAGATTCAAATTTGATGGAAATCAAATCAAAGAGAATTTTGATTCGATAATAAGTTTGAAACATAAGATAAGATAATCCAATTAACAGAATCAGGAGATGGACAAACTTATTTAATTCATGGGCAACCTTAACCGGGTCTACCGTAACTTAAAGAATAAGATCGATGCTGAATTCCAAGGTAAATCAACATTCGATCTCAAATAATAGAATTCAGGTATAGCAGGGGATAGATAGCAACGTAAACCGAGGATACATAAATCTCCAGTAAATCGATGTCTATTATAAAGGAGTTTCACCCCTTTACAAATCATTCGAAGTTTAGAGAGACCACTGATCTATTATAGATATCATTCGAAGTGGAGTTATGGGATGCTCCAGAACTGAAAGAAGATGAATAGTGAGGGATACGAATGAATCTCGGAACCAAGGGAACGTTCCAGAATTCAAAGGAATTGAGTCAAAAGGAAGAGATTGGAAACTCGACTGAGAGTGATTCTGTAAATACATTTACCCTATATACTAAGTTTTGCCCAGAGCTACCAAAAGCTCTGATACCAACTATAACGACCCGGTATTTTTGACTATTCGCATCCGCACATGTCGGACTTGAATACCCCAAAATACCGAATTGTAAATTTATATTTTGGCAAAACTGAGATATACAGTAAATAAATAGTCATAGAATCACAGACACAGAGTAATAATATGCAGCGGAAGTAAAAGAGATAGTAGTTCATGAAGCTACTATATAAATATATAAGATACATCAGAGTTTACAACAGAAGAGTAATACGATAATCAGGTACAATTAGAATACATCACTGGAATCATCGAATATTGAAAGCAGAATAGATGGCTGGGTCTTCAAGCAAAGCTCCAACTCCAAAGGGCGAGTCTCGAATACTGGTACACTCAGTCTGACCCGAGCATAAAGAAAAACACAAAACACTCGAGTCCGGATTAATATTCTTATATCAATAAATCCAACTCAAGTGAAATAGAAATCGAAATACAAGTAACTCAAAGGACGTTGGAATAACCATCCTCTAAGGATCCGTTAAACTATCTACTAGGTAGTAATGTATGCTAAGTAGATAATGTCTATCAGTAATATAAAGTATTAAAATAGCGTTAAGGCGTCACAATTAACCCCCTTAACACATTTTTATAATGCCATAGTCTATACAGCACCGTAAACCCCACCGTAAACTGGTGGTTATCAGAGGGTACCCCATAGGTATGACACAAAACAAAACGTAGTGGTCGTGAATAGGATAATCAGTATGACAAGGTACATGAGGCGATACCAACTAGGATACTAGTAGTTGCGTGATCCGGACTGATGTTGAGCATAGCCAGCAGCTACCTCAACACCGCGAAACAACACTCCCAAACCGAGGGGTGCACCCAAATCGAATCACAAAAGTAATAGACATGGTATCGAAGAAGTGTGTCCGCTAGAGATGGTGGACCTCAATTGCCCGGCGCGGCTCCTGTTTTAGTCATGTCAGTGGTCATCCAATATCATTCTCTTTCTTCAGTCAACGCGTTCACCAAACCATCCACTTCATTCTGGATCAACACTCCACGTATAATAGTTATTAAAGTGGTGTTCGGTATCGACAGAGAGTATGTCCATATCCGATCCCGGACTCTTTAATAACTACGTATTATTACACCGATTGATCGTTTAATATATTTCAAAACAATCAATTTCAATTTCAATTTGAATTCGTAATAACATTCCATTTGTCTTTCTATGTCAATTTCCATAATTTAGATTTCAAAACTTCCAAATTATCGTTTCAAAATCTTACAATTCAATTTCAAATTTTATTTTAAACATTTCAAATATTGATTCAAGTACGCACAAGCGTTTCATTCCGAAATTATTTAAATTAATTAAATTTAACATTCCAATCAATTTAGCTTTATTTATCGGTTTTATTCAATATTCGTTAAGTTAATTTAACCTCCAAAACAATTCTTTTAATTTCCAAGTCGTTAAATCAATCACTTAAGTTAACTTCATTATATCAAAACTTACAAATTTAATTAAATTAAATTTGTCAAATCAAATTCCTTATATTACAATTCTTACATTAATTTCAATAAAACGCATTTATTTCTTGTTAAGAAATTCAATTTCACTTATTCTTTACATAGTTACAAATTTCAAAACTCAACTAATAAAGAAACTATATTCGAGAAATCAAATTTCACTTTAACTTACTTAAATAAATTTTCCAAAACTTAATAAATAAAGAAACCCAATTCATTTATTAACGAAGTTCAAATTCACTTATTCAAAGGTTAAATCTCTTATCAAAGAATTCAATTTTTATTCACTTATCAAATAATTCAATCTTATTCAATTATTAAATAATTTCAACTTAATTATTAATAAATTTAATTATTAAATCATTTCAAGCTTAATTCAATGAATAATTCCAAAGTTTTATTGTCAATAATTAATTTTAAAAAGACGCTCTTTCAACAACTACTATGTAAATATTCGTTTCAGATTTTAAATATTAACATTTCCCTTTCATTAAATTCAAATTCCAATTTCATTTCAAAACCTTATTCTTTACTCAAATAACATCATTATTTTATTTTAAATCAAATATTGACCAATCGGGTTTTGTTTAATTTTCTATCCTAAGTCAAGTTCATTTGGGTATTTATCATTTCAACCCGATTCCATTTCAATTCAAAATCAAGGCATAGCAAAGGGAACTTGCAGTGTGATAATAGAGATGGTGTCAAAGTAAATAAACAAGCAATAACAACCATTAATAACAATTCAATAATCAATTCAAATAATCCCGAAATAATCGTATTAATTCACATTGTTATTTTTGCAAATTAATATAATTATTTCTGGAACCTACACTATCATTTCATGTAGACTAAAGATTATTACACCATTATTTTATACGGTTTTTCACTTGTCATTAAATTTCAATTTCATACTTCATCAATTTATACAATATACATTCAACGGTTCAAGGTGTACATAATCAAATTCTACGTGTCAATTAATTAAACGTTTATAGGGGTCATATTATACAACTTAAACTAATCAAATTCAACACATATGTCGATTCAAAATTTTAACTATCCTACGCCGAATTCAATTGCATAATATTTATCATATTTATCATTTTATACATTACAATTTAACATCCAATATAAACATCAAACAATCAATCAGTTATCAATCAAACAGGATTATCATCGTATAATTCACAGATAATGGTGTCAAATGTCACAGGTGAACTGATACAGGTAATAGCATATATTTAACAGTGTAAATAACTAGCAGCAGCATATTTCAATTGTCGTTTCAATTGAAATCAAATTTAATAAATAAAAGAACATTAATCGTGAGTGATTGCCCACCTTCTGAGGCTAGAGATGAACGAGAAGACGACACGGATACGCACATCGATACAGACACAGAAATGAGCTACATATCCAGAAAAAGTGAGTTGGGCACGAATTTGACGGACAAGCTGATAGATATGAAGTCGATGAGAAAGAATCAAATCAATTTTTATATAATTGAAACAAGATATACGTATAAACAAGACGACCCAAATGCAACATTTTGAAACCATTTACATATAACAAGTCTTGTTGATATTACTATTACTATTATTATTTCATATTTAATATAATTAATATAGTCAGAATACCTATACCCAAAACATAAGTAATATACAACTTAACTCCCTACCATATAGCTACAATTGTTAAACGAAATACATATAAAATTAACATAGAATTTCAAACGCCCAGGTCTGTACTAGTTGTAAACAAACATATATATAACTTACTATACTTTAGAATATACATACCGTAACACAAACTGCAGATAAATAAAACCATATAAACAACTTATGTAATTTAAAACCCGATATCCACCAAACAAACACACGGCCAAACTACTAAAACCTATATACAAATAGCTAACGTGTAAAGGATAACTAACAATATATATTTATTCTTTTTTTTTGTTTTTTTGTTTTTTTTTGAATGAAGAGAGACGGACGCAATATACTCTGCTATCACTTTAGATCCAAATCTATCCAAAGTACACTCAGAATCATAGTTATATGTAAGCAAGTAGGTGAAACACAAAACAAAAATAGGCATGCAGAATATCCATTAACACGTGCAGCCTGAACTATATACACAAACTAGAACTAAATATGTATACTTTCAAAATATAAAACTTGTACTATGTAAACTTTGAAAACTTTGTAAATGTAATAACTTTATGAGCATACAGCAAACGTATGGTCATAATATAACTAACAGTATATAAATTATCATATAAAACAACACATATACAAATCAGGTGATATATATACCCACTGCCATATAATAACTTATATAACTAACATGTTAATATTTTTTTATTAATAAGCAAACAAACAATATAGAAAAGCTTAGATCTGGGAAGCGCAAAATAAACAATATAAATGCAATAATCATCATATACTGTAGACGTTATATACGTAAAACAGTACTGAATATCATTTAAAATGACACATTTGTATATGTTTAACCAATATATAAACTTGCACACATATCTGTATACTAAAGCTGTCAAATATATATATATATATATATATAAGTTTAATATACTTTTACACAGTATATAACCAGGGAAGAGATCAGGAAAAAGAGAACTAATGCTTACCTGCTACAAGGCAGGCAATGCGGTGGTTAAGGAAGGTGAAGGTCACATGGATGAGGGTAGGCTGGCGAACTCGTGAAGGAGGGAAGTTAGCATGCTGTTGCGGGCCGTGGAGGAGGAGGGAGAAGGAGGGCCGCGGTGAGAGGAGGGGCTGGCGGGAATTGGGTCGGCCTTCGACTGTGCGTATGGGGTAAAGGATGGAGGCGGACTGGGATGGTCGGGGCAGCTGGAAAGGCTCGGTCTAGTGGTGTTGAAGGCGGAGGAAGAGGGAACGAAGGCGGGTGGTGCTTGGTGTTGCCGGCCGGAAAGGGGGACGAACGGCTCGGTTCGATTTCGTGGCTGAGGGAGGTGGTGGGCGGCGGTGCCTAGGTGGTTAGGCGGAGGTTGTGGCGCTGGACTGCATGAAGGAGAAGGTGAGGAAGGAAAAAGAAATGGAGGAGGAAAGAGAAGTAAAGAACGGAGGGAGAGGGGAGAGGCGAGGGCTGATGTTCACATTCCATGCAACACACGTAGCTTTCCAAAAAATTTCTTTTTACAAAGGAGAGTTTATCTTCAGGCAAGGATTTTTAGTTTATATAACTTTTTCACAGAACTAAGATAATGGAGAGGAGAGAAGGAAGGGAAGCAAAGTCCAACGCGAATATCAATAATTAAATATATTTTAATGGTTGACAGCTGGAGATAAAAGCTTGATGAGATTTAAAATATGACTTCTGATGCACGCAGCCAGCACTTTATGAATTGAAGTGATCGAATGAACCCGTAAATAGTTGTATTCTATGAATTTTAAATGGCTAGAGGCTGGCAGCTATTTGATTTACGAGATTCATGCGGACAACGAAGAGACACGAAACCCAAAAGACTCCAGAAGTTGTATCAGTACAGTTAACCATTTCGTAGTTTTCATCGAGTACCGGACACCGCAACACAGGGATGAATATACTACAGAGACCAGCATGACGAGATGATTAAAATGGTACACAGATATTGGTGGTATGATCGAATTATGAAAATTCGAATATTCCACCAGCGGAAATGCATAAAAATCGCAGAAAAATAAGAACGACGGAGCTAAAGAAGTCCGAATTTGAAAAAATGAAAAATGTCGTCTTGCTCAGAAGACGATTTAGAATTTTTCTATGTAAAAATATTTAGGTTACGAAAACGGTTTATTTTCATCGATTACTAACTGATTTGGATTGAAGTAAATTTACACGCGAAATAAACTTTCATATTTCCGGACGAAAATTTACCAGTTGCTATGTTTAATTAGACGCATTCCAAATATGAAGTTTGAATAGCATCGGAATTTATTTGTGAAAATTCGAAATTATACACTAAATAAGCAATTTTTAAAATTTTAAACTGGGTCTGAATTCCAGGGTCGTTACAATTTTCTATGGTTTGTTTATTTTGAAAATTTAATGAAACACTATAAGGAAAATCGACAATTGCGTCGGCAGAGAACCGACGCCGATCGATTCTAGCCGACGCAAGCCGATTCTAAAAACCGACACAAAAAAGATGTCACCACCAAGCATTCGAGTCGGATTTGGCGTCGGTTTCGTCACCACTTTAGTGTCGGGAAGTGACGGCTATATCCACGTGGGCATTTATTCAAAATTCTGTTGGGCGCAACTTGCCGACGCAAACCTGTAACCAAACGGTCGATTCTTGCCGATGCAAGACTGTAACCAAACGACCGACGCAAGACGATTCCAGCCGACGCAAGCCTGTGCTCTACTGTTTGTAAACAGCTGCTGTTTGCGCCCTCAAACCACAATATAAACAATTTCCGTCGAACTATAACAACATTCAATCTTCCAACAAAAGTATAACACCAACCTCTCATCAATCAAACATAACATTCAAAATTTTCCATCAAACAACAACTATATAACCAAAAACTCGTTAATCAAACACAACGTTCACTAATATACATCATACTCAACAATCCATATAAGTACTATCAAACAAATCATTGTCCTACTCATCATTATACATCAAACAACAATATGTTCAAAACAAAACGACGCCAAAATGTGACAAGCACAACCTTACCTACTCATTATCTCCAGACGCATCCTCTGCAGGCATTCTTCCATGCTCTGCCGGGTATGCCGCTCTATGCGCATAGAGCTGCTGTGCAAAAGCATTGCTCTTCCACTAGTCATTGATCTCCGCAACCTGCTGACGCAACAAAGCTATCTCTTCCTCTGCCTGGAATCTCCTGTAAGCCCTCTGGGACGATAAAGCCTGTGAAATAGTTAATAGCTAGTTATAATTTATGCTTCATATCATATTAAATGTATATATTAGTTAATGAATCAGTTTACCTCCGTATTTCCATAACTATATCGCCCATTTCGCGTAGGAGGATCTATAACGGCGTCCCAAATATGGTTTGACTCCTCAACGGTCAACTCCTCGCGTCCGGTGGTTTGCGCCACACGTGTCCGCTCCCTTATATGACTTCTGCGATTATAAATAAAAGTTTGACACGAAAAAAATTAACTTACGATTTTTTAGCTATGAAATAAAGTATTATCAAACATTGTCATTACGGATAAGCATGTTTACCATTACAGATTGAGATTTGGCGTCTGTCCATCTATACGAAACATTGCCTTCCTCGTCTGTCTCCTCCACAGCATGTGTGGCATTAAAAAACTCAGCCATCGTAGGCTCGTGATTGTACTTCTTAGACTAGAATAAACAATGTTACCAATAAGATTAAATAATGTTATAGATATTTATAAACATAATTTATAAATTTACCAATTCGTTTTTATGTTGCTGAAATTTTTTTGAGCCACCACGATGTACAAGAGGATTCTTGTTCCTGTTTTCGCGATTCCACGCTGATATTTCCTATACATTTAAACACAAGGTTAACTATATTAATGCAATTAATATACGAAATCTTAAAAATTTTAAATTACAATTCGAAAATGGATGGCTTACTTAGAATTCAGGAGTGTCCCAGAGCCGAAGAAAATCACTATATACTTCAGCACTCATCCAACTTAGCTTTTTTTTCTACACTCTTTGCTTTAGTTATCGTGTTTCTATAATTTTTTCTCATTCTTTGATTCCAATGATTTCTAAACACATCCAGATCCTGGGGTTCAACATGTACGACAACTTGCGTATTGAAATTAACTTGAACTATAAACATTCTATTGACATTCAAATCAAATAAAAATTTATACTTAATTACCATCAAATCTGCCCATATTGCGTTCTTTACATGCGCTAGGATGTCGTCCCACCGTGGTCAACAGCCGGACATCCTACTCATAAACGCCTGTCTCGATGTTTGTAAAATGAAATCTGAAGGCTCCACCTTAAATCCTTTGTATAAATTTTGATGTACATATTTAATATATTTTAAATAACATACTTGAAATATATTTGATATTTACCCCGCCGTCTTCGGAACGAACTTAGCAACAGGGCGTAAATTCAACGTACTGCCATTGGCACCTGCGTCGGGAGAAGGAGAAGGCTCAGACCTACTGCCATGTCTCCTGTAAGGCACATTTGCCACAAACATATCATATCATATATCGTATATCATATCAGAACATATCAAATCATATCATCGCATAAAACATTCCACTTGATTCAGACTTTAAATATTACATATGTCATAAAAATATGTTAAACAACATGCAATTCAAATATTTACATATGTCATATTCAGACTCTAAATATTACATATGTCATAAAAATACATTATACAACATGCAATTCAAATATTTAAAATTATCAGTCTTCGTCGTTCCCTGATTCAGACTCGGGCTAATACTCTATATCGTTTTCTTCAACACTTTCAAATGCATCTACCAAAACATTTGATTCATCATTCAATAACCCTACATCAATGTCGTCGGTTATTATTAGTTCAGTATTTGGCTCAAGATCCGCTTGATTCGCTGTTTCATCGGGAATATTATTTCTATCAAATGTAAATTTTTCCTTTGTTTTAAAAATAGCCGACCAATTCGCTTTATCTCTTTTCAAGGATGGATACGGAGCAAAATAAACCTGTAACGCTTGCTTAGCTAATATGAAAGGATCATACTTATAGTAATGTGATGTATGTTTTATTTCAATAAGTTTATAATCTTTATGCACGTTGATTCCAGTACCAAGAACATTGCTAAACCGGTTGCATTTGAATAAAAAAACTTCTTCATTATAAAAGAATCATGTTCAACGACTTCTTCATTACGAAGAAACTTGCAAACGATAAGTTCACATGATCACTAAAATAATGAGAGAAAAAGAATGAAGCTTCTTATTCAAAATATGATTTGCAAATTGAACCTTCAACTCGTGATTTTTGCATAATTTTTTTTATTCAAATCATTCAAGCACCTATTACAAATTTACTTTAAATTTAGGTACATAAAACTGAATTTTAAACTAATATAAATATTGCTGATATTCAATATTACCTCTCAAATGGATACATCCAACCATATTGAACAGGACCTCTAAGAAGTGCTTCGGACGGAAGATGAACAGGTAGATGCTCCATTACATTAAAGAAACCTGGCGGAAATAATTTATCCAGCTTGCATAGCAGTATAGGAATTTCTACTTGAAGTCTACGTATAAGGTCGACTTTTTACGTCGTCGGACAAAGTTGTTTATAAAACAAACTTAATTCTATTATAACGCTCCATACTTTTACGGGCAACAGTTCTTTGAGAATCACGGGTAATAGATATTCCATCATGATATGGTGATCGTGACTTTTCATCCCACTCAATTTATTGTTTTTAAAATCAACACATCTACGAAGATGAGAAGAAATCCCATCAGGACATCTTAATGCTTCCACCCACTTTAGCACGAGTTTTACTTGCTTACTGTCAAGCTCATAGCATGCTTTGGGTTTCTTATTGTCATTGGGTCTCATATAAAGTTCGGGACATTTACAAAAGTTTTCTATATCAAGTCTTGAAATCAAATCGTCCTTTGTTTTCCCCTTTACATTCATAACCGTATTAAACACGTTATCAAACACGTTTTTTCGTTGTGCATCACGTCAATATTATGTCGGAGTAGGATATCTTTCCAGTAGGGTAACTCCCAAAATATACTTTGTTTGCACTAATTATGAATATATGATTTATTTGGAATTTCAGTCTGCACTCCAGTTTCATGTATCTTCGGATACTCCTTTACAATTTCATATATTTCTTTGCTTGACCAAATCTTCGGTGGTTGCATACTCTCTTCTCTGTTAGCGATAAAGCTTTTTCTATCTCTTCTAAAAGTATGATTGAGATGGAGAAAACACCAATGACAATCAAACCAAGAAATTTTCTTTCCATATCGTAGCAAAAATGCTCGTGTTTCTTCCATGCAATAAGCACAAGCTAGACGACCATCCGTACTCCAACCTGAAAGCATCCCGTATGCAGGAAAATCACTAATAGTCCACAACAAAGAAGCGAACATACGAATATTCTTTTTTTCTCAAAATGTCGTACATTTCAACTCCTTTTTTCCATAGCGTTTTCAACTCTTCGATCAATGGATGTAAATAAATATCGATTCCTTATGTTAGATCATCAGGCCCAGGGACGACAGTAGTGAGAAACATATATCAAGTTTTCATACACATCCATGGAGGTAAATTATAAGGAGTTACGATAATATGCCATGATGAATATTTACTACCAAACTGAGAGAATGGTGCAAATCCACACGTACATAAACTGAGTCTGACATTACGGGTTTCGGCATCAAATGTGGATAAGTCCAATCGAAATGCTTCCATGCTTCTCCATCAGACGGATGTATCAAAGTTCCTTCTTTCGGTGTTCTCACACTATTCCATCGCATGTGGAATGCCGTAGCAGAAGATGCATATAACCTTTGAAGTCTGGGAGTGATGGGTAAATAATGCATTCTCTTTCATGGAACTTCTTTTCCTTTTTTTCTTGGTTTGTATCTTTCCTCGTTACATATTCTGCATTTTCTGAGCTCAATGTCATCTTTCCAATGCAACATGCAACCTTTTATACATGTATCTATCTTTTGGTACGGCAGACCGAAAGCGGACATAAGTTTTTTCACTTTATAATGACTATCGCACATCAGATTATTAGGTGGCATGTGTTGTTTTGCTACTTGTACAACTGCTGTAGATCCAGCTTCTGTAAGGTTGAATTTTGATTTCATAATAATGTATTCGGCAGTTACTGATAATTCGGTTCCACTTTTACAACCATCCCACAATGGCCTTATAGCAGAGTCTAATAACCTAAATTTTTTTAGCTCCCACAGTCGGTTCTTCTTCAAAATTTACATCTTCTTCGTCATCTTGATCAAACATTGGAAACATTGATCGTGCTGCACCTTCCACCATATTTTCTATTGAATTCGTCACAACATTATTGTCATCTAATGCTACAGGATTAGGTGTGGGTGCAAGAAGTTCTACATGACGATCCCATAAGTAATAATTCGGCACAAAACCATTTTTATACCAATGTACTTCAACTATATCTACTTTCCAATGCTTCAAATGTTTGCACTTACTACACGAGCAACGAAGTTCTTCGTTATTACGATTATTAGATTTAGCGAATCTAATAAATTCGTGTACACCGTTACAATAATGTTTCTTTATTGAACCTTTCATACCAGTTCTGACTTCATACGTCCAACTACGGTCGAGAAATTAATCGAACAGTTTTCCTGATTTGAAAATATATGTTAGAAACACAATAAAGTTTATCGTTTATTAATCCAAATAATCAATTCGATTTATTTTTTTCTTTTTGCTTTATTGTTTTAACTTTGATGGTCGACCATCCTACTTCCCATTACAAATACAATAAAGTAATTACATTTCGTAAATCATATCATTTTAAACGGTACACAAAATTTCGGCAGCACTTCGCCTTTGTTCCCTGTATAGGACACAAATACGTGTACATAGAGAATAAAACGGAAGTGCTATCGAAATTTTGTGAACCGTTTAGAATGATATGATTTACAAAATGTAATTATACTTTATTGTATTTGTAACTTGTCCAATACAGGGACAAATCTGACAAATATTGTATCAGATGAATATAGATGTCCGTTCTGTGAAAACCCGAACAATTATATAACGATCATATACAACACTTGTCAGACGGGGCCAAAATTTCTCTAAGGGGTTTAAAAAATAAAACTTTTATAATTAACAATATTCATTCAACTATTTAAATATTTATTAACTAAATTTGAAATTTTACAATATAATTTAACTTTCGTTTAACTATTTTAATTTTTAATTTGCCGATTATGTAAACTAAAATAAGTTATTCACACATAATATTAGTAAAAATAGATTTTTTATATTAAATCAGCTAATACCTTTTATCATCAACTAATGTACACCATTAACATCAAGCCATACGCAATAATCAACAATTACAAATTGATAATCAATTCTTTTCCCTAATTTCCCTAATTTCAAGCCGACATTATCAAAATTATATTTCCAAACCAGTCTAAAACAGTAATATCATCGAATAATACCGACCAATCATCAATTTCTAATATACCATCAACTAATTTCAAAATTAAGGGTTTAAATCATACCTCAAATAAACTGAAATCAGGGAGAAAGGAGATACAGGAGAGATTTGGATAGCGTCGGGGGCTAGATGTTGACTTGAGATGGCGTTGACGGCAGGCCGCTGCGGCGGGTGACGAGGAGGAGGGTTTTGACGCGAAAATTTGGAGGGAAGAATAATGAAAACTGCTCACGGGTTTTTCTTCTGTATTGTGATATTGCATCGGTTAGAATCGGCTAAAATCCGCCGCGTTTTTAGCCGATTCTTGTCGACGCAAAGCCTGAACACTAGACAAGCCTATTCTAGTGTTGAAAGATGCGGACTATATTACCATCTAGGAATATTTGACAAACTAAATATAACTATTGTAAAATGTTATTTGTAAGACATTTGAAACGTTACTATAGGTGGTTGTAAACTTAATTGGATCAAATATGATTATATTTTAGGTTAAGGGGTAATTTGCAGTAGGTAAAAGTAACTTTTATTGATTAATGACACATAGCAAATAATTTTGGTGTGTATATGTTTGTTTCCTTATCGCACATTTTTTATATTATTAGGAGGCCTGTATAGGTGTAGCAAGACGTACAAGGTGCAACGTTAATCTTGAACATACGTATACGCCAGAGCTTTAAGATTTTATGAACAAATAGTATATTGTAGTGTAATGTTATTGATCAACTTATGGCTTGGGATCGAACATGTTTAGACAGGTATCATATTAAAATTAAATCATATAAGTTTTATCAAACATATATGTGATTTAATATAAGTTGTTTATATTTTTTGAAAAAACTTAATTACTAATATTCACCTTTTAGTTGTATTTTGGTTCTAAATGTATATGATAAGACAAGAAGTTCTTTCATTTTAGTTTGTGTTCGTTATGCAATAGCAGTGGTATTTTATCTAACATTTTTTGTTATTATAAAATTGATAGGAAAACTGACTTAACGGGAAAAAAAAATTAAACTGAAGAACAACGAGTTTTTTTAGACTGAAGGAAAATGCTATCTATAACTAGCATTTTGTATAGCATAAAATTTAATATAATGCTACTTGTAACTAGTATTTTGTTTAATGTTAATTGTAACTGGCATTTATCCTTTGGTTTAAAAATTAAACTTAAATGTATTTAAATCCAATTTTTTTTTAAAGTTTGTCCATTTGTCTTTTTCTCCCACTCTTCGGTTGGTGTGCTATTAAGAATTCATTTGATGCATGTGCTAATTTTATGCAATTGCGTTTGGGTTTGAGGCACTACTTATATATTATAACAATTATTGAAAATATTTGTGTATTAAAATCTTTTTTAGTACATATGCTATTTGCACAATTAGGTTGGTAATTAGATCCCAATTAGTTATTGTTATTTTTTAGATTATTGGAGCAGGGGAATGATCTTAAGTTTTTTTAGTAAAATCTTGGTGCTTTTGGTTAATATTTCCATGTTTTTACTTAGTAAGATATTGCACATGGGAATATTAACATGTTTTCTTGCTTTATTTAAAAAATCTAGGGAGTTCTGATGCTATGATTTTTTTTGGAGAATAGCACTAATTATTGGGAATTTAAGTATCATATTTTAATTTGCAGATAACTTACAGAAATATTGCATTCGTAGGTTAAATTTTGCAACATTTTAACAAGAAAATGATATTAGTAAATTATTTCTATGTATTAGTATAATAGAAATAGCACCTTGTGTCCAAATGGAAAAGAAACAGTCATGTCTGCTATTTCTTCGTACTTCCAAAGATCACAAGAAAAGTGATGTTATGATGTAAGTGCACAGGAGAGAGATTGTTCATAAAGGAATGTGGGCATGTGATAGTCGAGGTGATACAGTTGTGAGATGAGTTGCTTAAACATAGTTGGGGTGAAGGAATGAGGGCATATCACTACTACATATATACGTAAAAAATGAAAGGTACTTGTGTTGGTTGGGCTTGGGCGTGTTAGTAGAGTAACATGTAATCACGATTGATACATTTGTACTAGCTATGATTGATATGATTGTTGTACAATTATTTGGTAACTAACGGTAAATTAACATGTAAACAACCTTTTACAAATGATCATGCACATTTACAATTTGATCAATGGAAATATAACCTCAGCCCTTTATTCTTTTGCGTTGGTAGCAAGAATAAAGGGTTGGGGGTGATTGCTTTGATTTAATAGTAAATGTCAAAAGCTTGACTGTAAATAGTTGTTTAATATTTGTTAACTGTTGTTGGTCACAAATAATTCTACTGCAAATGTATGATGCATAGCTCTTCCTAAAGGTATTAAATCGTAATTATCAGAAGATTGTTGCGTAAGTACGGGATTGAAATGAAAAATACAAATATAGGTATAAAAGCATCTGAATGTAAAAGTACGAGATTGAGAGGTTGCCTAAGCAACGATTATTTTTTCTTATAGTTTCACGATTGAAGTGATTATGGTGATTCGTTTGCAAGTATGATGGATCCACTCAATCTTTGTTTTAGTTTCAGCCTGGTTTGCTTCTCATAGATTTGCTCAATGCCAATATTAGTACTACTTTATGTTTAGGTAATCAAACAATGCTTCATGTTAATATTGACGGTCCTTATTGTGGTAAATATGGTTAATTTTGATATTTTCCACCATTTATTTCTTAATAAATTTGGTTTTGCTGTGTTGTAGTTTGTATTTCAACAATTTTTTTCCAATGTTCTAGATTAATCTTATACAAACTATTGAATCTTTTATTTATAATGTTACTGTTTGCATTATATTGCATTAGAAATCACTGTAATATGATCATATCCATTGTGCCGCATGTAACGACCTAGAATTTTTATTAATTAAAATTTGAATATTTGATTAATTTTAAATATTAATAAGTGAAGTTTATAAGTCGAATAAATTTTATTTCGAATAATTGGATTTAATCGAATAATTAAATCGATAATTTAATAGTTGGAAATACAGAAATAATTGAAATTTGGGTTAAATACGATTGAAAATGATTTGTAAAATTTTATTTTGTCATATTGAAGTTAGAATGATGTTATGGAACTTTTAAAATTGAATTAAAAGTTTATTTGTGAAAAATGAATATTTTAATATTTAATCGACTAGTGAAATTAGCCATTTCTCGAACAGTCTCAAAATTGGACGAAACTAGTTCCATTGGATCCGTAATAGTTTGTTATTACCGAATTTCAAATTTTGTAGCAATCGGAGTTTTCGTTTGACCGTGGCATCTCGAAACGCATCGAAATTGTTTTAGTATTTAAATTAATAAGTTAAAATAGCCATTTTTCAAACAGTCTCGGATTTTGACAAAACCAGTTTTATCGGATATGTAATGTGATATTATTGTATGGTTTCAAATTTCGTGTCAATTGGATTTACCGTTTGTCCGGTGCAAGCCAAAACGCCTAGAAAATCGTTTAATCGGTTTAATTTTAAATCGAACGTTTATTGCCATAACTCGCACAGATGAACGAATTAGCTTCCGAAACACGTTCCATTGTGTTCGGAACGTGGGGTAAATCTTACGAACGCCAACCGGCATGCTTCGTTTGGAGTTCGAAAAATCCGGGACGAATAGTGTTCGTGAAATTTTCTATGTAAGCCCCCTCTCTTCATGAATTTGCAAAAATATTAAAACCTAACCCTAAATTCTTCAGAGCCGCCACTAATGGAACCTAAGGCCGAAAATCACTCATCTTTCTCCCTCAAAATCTTCAAATCCATCGTTTAATTGGAGAAACTTTCTACATGAAAGTTGTAGAACATGACAAGATCCTTATATTCAACGGCTATGATCGTGTTTGGAGATTTTGATCAACGGGAGTTTGGGCTCAAAGGCCATGCGTTCTGCACGCAATTCGAGAGTGGGGAGATGGCTGAGCTCTACCCCATGGCAGCCGAAGGTGGAGTTCGAGATGCTCTTCAAGATGGAAGCATCTGATCGTGGTGGAAATGCTCGTGGAAGCTCGAAAAATTAAACCCTAGAAGTTGCTATGGGTTCGGCTATTACCTGTAGGTAACGCGTGAGTGAGGGAGGGAAGAAAGCAAGGACGGCCTGGATGAAGTTGGGTGAAATCAAACAGCAGAGATTTAGCTAGGGTATAAAATTAAAATAATGTTGTAAAATTAGTTTATATAAAATTCGTGTAGCTTTGAAAATTCGTATCTTTTTCATACGAGGTCGAAAACGCGCGAAACCAGTTGCGTTGGAATCGTATGGACGAGCACTACGCTATGGAATTGGATTGGAGTCGTTTGGATTTAGTGAGAATTTCGGGTGAAATTAAACATCCGTTTAATTTTATTTGAAATAAAAGCTGAAAACGAAATTGAAATCAAGGTGAGAACTTCTCACCCAATCGAATCGGTTTCGATCTTAATTTTAAATAGTTAAATTTAAAATTCTTGAATGTATGTTTGAATGATGATTGTTATCTATTGGTTGTTAAAATAGACATTATGCGCCGTTAGTAAGCGGAGGTTATTTATTAAAAACATACACCGCGAATATTTCACAGTATAGTGAAATTGGTATTATTTATGTACTTGGAGTTGATTTCCCGCATTGTATAGAGGATGAGACCCTATTGCACCGCCTATTAAGCGGATAATATTTTAAATCCCATATACCGCGATAATTTCGTACTAGAACGGAATTGGTATTGTGTTAACATCTTTGGATGCAAGAAAACAGGTTGGAGGGATCCAACTGGATTCCTCAACAGTATTTATTTGATTATGGATATTTAGATATTCCTTGATTATCATATCGATATATGATGTTGTTGTTGTCATGATTGACTATTTGGTGTGTAGCATCATTGGGCCAATTTGGGAATTTTAAAAGGATTTTTAAAGTGATTTTTGAAAGTATACGTTTATAACATATTTTTGGAATTGATTCATTTTAAATAAATAAACGTCATAATTTTAATGTTATAAAAATTATGATTTTTGAGAAATATAGTTAAAAGTTGACTTTTGAAAATATGGGGTTAATAATTTTATAAAATAGTTTAAACTGGGATTTCTGAATTTATTGTAAAAAGTTTAAATATAGGATTTATGAAATTTGATTATTTTATAAATCAAAGAGAATGATGAATTATAAAGGAGTTTGAAGACATTTTAAAAGAATATTATAAATTGATTTATATAAAAGGTTTATAAAACTGATATTTGTAAATTTAAAATATTGGGATTATAAAACGAGTTTTTATAAGCATTAGAATGAATTGTGAATGAATTTCATAAATGAATGAAATTTATAGAATTATAAACGGTGAAATTATAAATGGAATTTTATAAACAGCAGGTTTATGAAATTTGTAAAGTTATTAAAAGAATAGATTTGGGTAAATAAATGAATCTTATAAGTTATCAGATTTATAATTTGGGAAGTTAAAGGAACGATTTTGCAAACAAATAAATTATAAGTATTTTACTTAAATTATGGACTTTTGGTTTATAATTGAGTTACAAATTGAATAGGTTAATAAAGGAGATTTATAAAAGGAAGTTGTTATAAAACAAATAGAAATGGAATTTATAAACATTGTTTTATAAATCGGCAAACAGCTTATTTTGATAAGTAAATTATTGTAACTTATTAATGAAGTTATATTCACGTTTTAGGCAGTGAATAATCCTTTAAAATAGAATGAATAGAAATGATGAAATTGGTTACCGAAGTATATTCACGTTTTTGAATAGTGAATAACATGTTAAAGAAAATGTTTTGGATGTGATATTTTAAATAGAATTTAAACGATCTAACGATGTTTTAAATGTGTTAAGATTCGAAACCATAGATTTCAACATTTATTGTTGAAATAGATGTTTTCGAGAAATAGAAGGAAATGGTGGACTATAACACTGTTGTTATAGTAAATGATTTCCGAAAGGAAATGTTTTGTATAGTATTGGGATTTATATATCTATTTTAATTTCGAATCCCTATACTAGTGATTTTGGGTTGTCGTAACGATGTTTTACGTAACATTCGTTTTCGCCCAAATAAATATGTTTAAGAGAATGATTTCCTTAAAGAATGAAATATATACTTAATTTCGATTTAAGCATATTGAATATTTTCCAAGTGTAGAAAATAAAACGATTGTGAATTACTTAATAAGTAAGTATGGAAATGTTTTCCAATATAAAGTGAATATTTTGATAATTTATCTTTTTGAAGATAAATTGAAAATGAATATTTGAAACCTATTGAAAATCGTATATCAGTAGATATTGTGAAATATAAATTCACTATGGAATTTATAAAAGAAAGTGGAATTTGTTTAAAAATAAATATTGATTTATGTAAGAGGTATTGAAATTATATATCTTGTAAAGATATTTTTGGGAAATAAATAATTTGAAAAATTATTTGGAATCTATGATGTTGTGCATATCCATTGATAGTTCAATAACCGACTATCAATATTTACCTTTGAATGGGTATTTTTTGTGATTTGTTTGAATTTGAATGTCACACTTATTTTTGAATAAGCGCTCACTATTCGGGTTAGCCGGGAAAGGACCTTGGGGTCGTATAACCCATTTCGAATATGTGATTCGACGTTATGGATAGCATTTGAAGACCGGTGTTGAAGACCGGATATTTGCAAGAGCGATAGGATGACTTGTCGATTGACTCTGCACCGAGTTGCTCCGGTATATAGTTCTCCATATGTGATGGGGAATCCGATCAAGAATGTGGATATCTGGATTGCAAGGACTTCTTTGTAAGTGCCTTTGGTTCTGTTCGATCCCGAAAAAGACTTGTATAGATTGTATGTCTGACATTACAAATTGAGATATAAAGCTGATTTCTTTCAAATATATTTCTGTTGGTGGCGGAGAATTTATTCTTTTAGCTTAACACCCTTCTCTGAGACGTACGATCTCAGAGGTTATGTAGTTGAAGGTTATCAGCGATATATTCCCAATTTGGTAATGTGATATGCTGAGTGTTGCTGTGAAATGATCATTGTTTGATGATTTGTGATATGATCATTTGTTTGATCACTTATCTTTGTGATCATTTCTTTGATCATTTGTTGACCCAAAGCATGGCTTTGTAGCAAAGCGTGGCTTTGTGGACGAGACTTCGTCGGACCTCACACCCCGGAATGGTCAAAACAGGAAAGATGCGGCAAGGTTATTGGGGGTAGCGCCCCTTAGGGCATGTGCATTTCCTTCTGGAAAGGGGTGGTATCATAGTATGGAGCCTAGATACTTACTCATGTTGAAACACTTTATTTATCATTGTGTGATGTTGGTTACGAGCGCTCGGATAAAGGTCCTAAAGGACCGGGGGATGGCATACTCGTGTCAGTAGTTACCCAGTTAGGGTAACCCGGCCTTGTGTTGGCAGAGATCCGGTTAGGTTCTCGGGACGTCCTTACAGAGGCGTTTCTATGTTGCAATGGGAAGTTCCTTGGCCCGACCATTTGTTGGAATTCCAAAGAAACAATACGAGACTTGTACGGTTTTAGTTGTAGAACCTGCCATGGAATGTGGCGGTAACCTGCTATTGAACATGGTAGCTATAGTAGGCATACGATAATGGTCGTATGTTGGCTAAGATTTATATCTTTACTTTTGAAATAATTTTTCTACACTATGCACTAGTAATAATATCAAATGTTTCTTTTTAATGCGTATCAAGCATCTTTGACTATCATAAGGAGAAATCTCCTCTGATTCTGCGTTTGCATTGTGTGTGCATGCGGGAGGCCTTATGGTAGTCTCATTTGTAAAAGCATTGTGAATTGACTTTAAAAATATTCCTCTATTTTGATTTTTAAAAGAAATATAAACTGTTTTAATTCTCACACCAGTCACATGACTGACTCGGAGTTTATTTTTTTCTTTCCTAAACTCTGGGTGCTCACCAATTTCCATAAGGGCAGTCAAGAGTTAAGGTTTATCAGGATATTCTGGAATTCAAGAGTTGCTGGAGGCAAGCTGGATGGCATGGCGTATTCACTAGTATATAGTATTTCTTTTCCACTATTTGTTGTTGTTTGTTTTTGTACACTCTGATGATGATATAATGTAATGTAATGTGATGTAATGTAATAACTGATATAGTTCTTTGTTTAACGATTATTCATTTATCTATTATATGTTGTCCGCTGCGATTGTGAGATTCTGATATTGTTCTGTTGTTTTCTGTTCTGTTCTATCTTTTTCTCTCTCCTTCTACCTTTTTCTTCTTTTTAAACCCTGAGAATTCGTATTTCCGTTCATCATGAGTTAATCAATGGAGATTAGTGTATATTCAAGGAGTACGGATTTGTGGGTCTTCACAGCTGGTATCAGAGCATATGGTTAAGCGACAACCATGGCTCTGTTGGGTATTACTCATTAGAGATAGAGTCAGTAGTACTCTAGAATGAGTTTGAGTGTAATAATAGCTATGAGTGCGTATTTGTTAGTGAATATAAATTCTTTTGTATTGTGTTGACTTATCGGTTGATTGTTTATAGATTCCGGTCGATGTAGTCTGGCTAACTATTGTAGATAGGGGTTTCTAAACTCTTAAACAAGATAAACCGACATGATATTGTTTTAAATTGGGTAAATGAAATAGTTTTTACCTTGATTTTATTTTTATATATAAAGGAATAATTTTTCAGAATTATTAAAGTGTATATAAGTTGATTGTTTGGTTGTTGAATAAGATGTTTGAATAATCTAAATAAAAGAATAATTGTATAAGCAAAAGAATTATAAGAATTGAATTATAATTAAAGTGATTTACAATTGTGAAATAAACTTATATATATAAGAAGTGAAACTATATGAATATATTTATGAATATGAGTTGTAAATAAAAATGAATTTAAAGTTAAATGGAAATTTACTTTAGAATGGGAATCTGAAATTGAATTATAAGTGGGAATTTAAGTTAAGTTAACCCAAATAATGTTTAAATGGAATATAACTTAAGTGATGTTGAATGAAGTTGATATTGGTATCAAAGTAAATTAATAAAGTTAAGTGATAAATATGAACTTAAGTTATGTAAATGAAATTCAACTTGAAATGGTTAAATGAATTAGCAATTGAAATGAATTAATGGATTGAATGTTAATCAATTGAATGTGAATAATTGGTATGAAATAATGAATGTAAGTGTTAATTCATTAAAAATCTAATGTTATTGGAAGTTGAAAAATTTAATGAAAATCAATTTAAAGCAAAGGAATTTGGTTGTAATTAATATACATTAGTTGTTATATGATTGTTAGTTGATTGTATATAATTCATTAAGAGTTAATGAAATTGGAAGTTAGTAATTGAAATTCAATTGGAAGTTAAGTGAATCTTAAATAAAATTGAATTTGATTTGGAAGTGAACCAACTTGAATATGGATTAGTGAATATAAACTAATTGAAAATGAATGTTAGTAAAAACATCCACTGTTAATGAATCAAATGTGATTCAATTGAAAACCCATTTCATTGAATATTAATGAGAATATGAATGAATATTTATTTGTTATGGATGTTAGTTGAATGCTAGTTGGATGATAGTTGGTTGATGGTTGAATTTATTACTTTTACTGCATTTGCTATTGTGGCATATATAGTTATTATATTGCTATACGTTGTATATCGATACTATTGTCTATATACATGTTTCTCATTTGTTTGTTGAGTGTTTAGTAGGTGCAGATCGCGTTTGCTCCGCATTTGGAGCTCGCTTTCGTGCTATATTAGCCGTATATGCTCGCTAATAAAATATAAGGTACATATCTCGAATTACATATCGTACTTTTACACTTTTTCCCTGCGGGATGCCTCATCACTTGATGAGATGTATATTTGTGATATATATACTGTCATTTTTTTTCGGATCGAGCCGCGCAAAGGAGACTCTGGCGAATTTTTCCGAAAATTTAAGGCGTTAGAATATTTTTGAGAAAAATTGGAAAATTTTGAAAACTATAACTTTGATTTGGAGTTGAGAGTCAAACAAGATAGTGTGGTTTAAAAAGATAACTAAGTATGATTTGAAAATTTAGTAAATTATTATAAGAAGTTTAACTATGGATTTTGGAAAGTTAATAGATTCTGTAACTTTTCTTACTTGGTAATTTCGAGGACGAAATTCTTTTAAGGGGGGAAGTATGTAACGACCCAGAATTTTTATTAATTAAAATTTGAATATTTAATTAATTTTAAATATTAATAAGTGAAATTTATAAGTCGAATAAATTTTATTTCGAATAATTGGATTTAATTGAATAATTAAATCGATAATTTAATAGTTGGAAATACAGAAATAATTGAAATTTGGGTTAAATATGATTGAAAATGATTTGAAAAATTTTATTTTATCATATTGAAGTTAGATGATGTTATAGAACTTTTAGAATTGAATTAAAAGTTTATTTGTGAAAATTGAATATTTTAATATTTAATCGACTAGTGAAATTAGCCATTTTTCGAACAATCTTAGAATCGGACGAAACTAGTTCCATTGGATCCGTAATAGTTTATTATTATCGGATTTCAATTTTTGTAGCAATCGGAGTTTTCGTTTGACCGTGGCAGCTCAAAACGCATCGAAATTGTTTTAATATTTAAATTATTGAGTTAAAATAGCCATTTTTCAAGCAGTCTCGGATTTCGATGAAACCAGTTTCATCGGATCCGTAATGTGATATTATTGTGTGGTTTCAAATTTCGTGTCAATTGGATTTACCGTTTGTCCGGTGCAAGCCAAAACGCCTAGAAAATCGTTTAATCTGTTTAATTTTAAATCGAACGTTTATTGCCATAACTCGCACAGATGACCGAATTAGCTCCCGAAACACATTCCATTGTGTTCGAAACACGGGGTAAACCTTAGGAACGCCAGCCGGCACGCTTCGTTTGGAGTTCGGAAAATCCGGGATGAATAGTGTTCGTGAAATTTTCTATATAAGCCCCCTCTCTTCATAAATTTGAAAAAATATTAAAACCTAACCCTAAATTCTTCAGAGCCGCCACTAATGGAACCTAAGGCCGAAATCACTCATCTTTCTCCCTCAAAATCTTCAAATCCATCGTTTAATTCGAGAAACTTTCTACATGAAAGTTGTAGAGCATGACAAGATCCTTATATTCAACGGCTATGATCGTGTTTGGAGCTTTTGATCAATGGGAATTTGGGCTCAAAGGCCATGCGTTCGGCATGCAATTCGAGAGAGGGGAGATGGCCGAGCTCCGCCCCATGGAAGCCGAAGGTGGAGTTCGAGATGCTCTTCAAGATGGAAGCATCTGATCGTGGTGGAAATGCTCGTGGAAGCTCGAAAAATTAAACCCTAGAAGTTGCTATGGGTTCAGCTATTACCTGTAGGTAACGCGTGCGTGAGGGAGGGAAGAAAGCAGGGACGGCCTGGATGAAGTTGGGTGAAATCAAACGGCAGAGATTTAGCTAGAGTATAAAATTAAAATAATGTTGTAAAATTAGTTTATATAAAATTCGTGTAACTTTGAAAATTCGTATCTTTTTCATACGAGGTCGAAAACGTGCGAAACCAGTTCCGTTGGAATCATACGGACGAGCACTACGCTATGGAATTGGATTGGAGTCGTTTTGGAGTTAGTGAGAATTTCGGGTGAAATTAAACGTCCGTTTAATTTTATTCGAAATAAAAGTTGAAAACGAAATGGAAATCAAGGTGAGAACTTCTCACTCAATCGAATCGGTTTCGATCTTAATTTTAAATAGTTAGATTTAAAATTCTTGAATGTATGTTTGAATGATGATTGTTATCTATTGATTGTTAAAATAGACATTATGCACCGTTAGTAAGCGGAGGTTATCTACTAAAAACATATACCGCAAATATTTCACAGTACAGTGAAATTGGTATTATTTATGTACTTGGAGTTGATTTCCCGCATTATATAGAGGATGAGACCCTATTGCGCCGCCTATTAAGCGGATAATATTTTAAATCCCATATACCGCGATAATTTCGTACTGGAACGGAATTGGTATTGTGCTAACATCTTTGGATGCAAGAAAACAGGTTGGAGGGATCCAACTGGATTCCTCAACAGTATTTATTTGATTATGGATATTTTGATATTCGTTGATTATCATATCGATATATGATGTTGTTGTTGTCGTGATTGACTATTTGGTGTGTAGCATCATTGGGCCAATTTGGGAATTTTAAAAGGATTTTCAAAGTGATTTTTGAAAGTATACATTTATAAAATATTTTTGGAATTGATTCATTTTAAATAAATAAACGTCATAATTTTAATGTTATAAAAATTATGATTTTTGAGAAATATAGTTAAAAGTTGATTTTTGAAAATATGGGGTTAATAATTTTATAAAATAGTTTAAAATGGGATTTCTAAATTTATTGTAAAAAGTTTAAATATACGATTTATGAAATTTGATTATTTTATAAATCAAAGAGAATGATGAAATTATAAAGGAGTTTAAAGACGTTTTAAAAGAATAATATAAATTGATTTATATAAAAGGTTTATAAAACTGATATTTGTAAATTTAAAATATTGGGATTATAAAACAAGTTTTTATAAGCATTAGAATGAATTGTGAAGGAATTTCATAAATGAATGAAATTTATAGAATTATAAACGGTGAAATTATAAATGGAATTTTATAAACAGTAGGTTTATGAAATTTGTAAAGTTATTAAAAGAATAAATTTGGGTAAATAAATGAATCTTATAAGTTATAAGATTTATAATTTGGGAAGTTAAAGGAACGATTTTGCAAACAAATAAATTATAAGTATTTAACTTAAATTATGGACTTTTGGTTTATAATCGAGTTACAAATTGAATAGGTTAATAAAGGAGATTTATAAAAGGAAGTTGTTATAAAAAAAATAGAAATGGAATTTATAAACATTGTTTTATAAATCCGCAAACGACTTATTTTGATAAGAAAATTGTTGTAACTTATTAATGAAGTTATATTCACATTTTAGGCAGTGAATAATCCTTTAAAATAGAATGAATAGAAATGATGAAATTGATTACAGAAGTATATTCACGTTTTTGAATAGTGAATAATATGTTAAAGAAAATGTTTTGGATGTGATATTTTAAATAGAATTTAAACGATCTAACGATATTTTAAATGTGTTAAGATTCGAAACCATAGATTTCAACATTTATTGTTGAAATAGATGTTTTCGAGAAATAGAAGGAAATGGTGGACTATAACGCTTTTGTTATAGTAAATGATTTCCGAAAGGAAATGTTTTATATAGTATTGGGATTTATATATCTATTTTATTTTCGAATCCCTATACTAGTGATTTTGGGTTTCCGTAACGATGTTTTATGTAACATTCGTTTTGGCCCAAATAAATATGTTTAAGAGAATGATTTTCTTAAAGAATGAAATATATACTTAATTTCGATTTAAGCATATTGAATATTTTCCAAGTGTTGAAAATAAAAAGATTGTGAATTACTTAATAAGTATGGAAATGTTTTCCAATATAAAGTGAATATTTTGAGAATTTATCTTTTTGAAGATAAATTGAAAATGAATATTTGAAACCTATTGAAAATCGTATATCAGTAGATATTGTGAAATATAAATTCACTATGGAATTTATAAAAGAAAGTGGAATTTTAAAAAAAATAAATATTGATTTATTTACGAGGTATTGAAATTATATATCTTGTAAAGATATTTGTGGGAAATAAATAATTTGGAAAATTATTTGGAATCTGTGATGTTGTGCATATCCACTGATAGTTCAATAACCGACTATCAATATTTACCTTTGAATGAGTATTTTTTGTGATTTGTTTGAATTTGAATGTCATACTTATTTTTGAATAAGCGCTCACTATTCGGGTTAGCCGGGAAAGGACCTTGGGGCCGTATAACCTATTTCGAATATGTGATTCGACGTTATGGATAGCATTTGAAGACCGGTGTTGAAGACCGGATATTTGCAAGAGCGATAGGATGACCTGTCGATTGACTCTGCACCGAGTTGCTCCTGTATAGAGTTCTCCATATGCGATGGGGAATCCGATCAGGATTGTGGATATCCGGATTGCAAGGACTTCTTTGTAAGTGCCTTCGGTTCTGTACGATCCCGGAACAGACTTGTATAGATTGTATGTCTGACATTAAAAATTGAGATATAAAGCTGATTTCTTTCAAATATATTTCTGTTGGTGGCAGAGAATTTATTCTTTTAGCTTAACACCCTTCTCTGAGACGTACGAGCTCAGAGGTTATGTAGTTGAAGGTTATCAGCGATATATTCCCAATTTGGTATGTGACATGCTGAGTGTTGCTGTGAAATGATCATTGTTTGATCATTTGTGATATGATCATTTGTTTGATCACTTATCTTTGTGATCATTTCTTTAATCATTTGTTGACCCAAAACATAGCTTTTGTATAAAGCGTGGCTTTGTGGACGAGACTTCGTCGAGCCTCACACCTCGGAATGATCAAAACAGGAAAGATGCGGCAAGGTTATTGGGGGTAGCGCCCCTTAGGGTATGTGCATTTCCATCTGGAAAAGGGTGGTATCATGGTATGGAGCCCAGATACTTACTCATGTTGAAACACTTTATTATTTTGGTGTGATGTTGGTTACGAGCGCTCGGATAAAGGTCCCAAAGGACCGGGGGATGGCATACTCGTGTCAGTATTTACCCAGTTAGGGGTAACCCGGCCTTGTATTGGCAGAGATCCGGTTAGGTTCTCGGGACGTCCTTCCAGAGGCGTTTCCATGTGGCAATGACAAGTTCCTTGGCCTGACCATTTGTTGGAAACCCAAAGAAACAATACGAGACTTGTACGATTTTAGTTGTAGAACCTGCCATGGAATATGGCGGTAACCTGCTATTGAACATGATAGCTATAGTAGGCATACGATAATGGTCGTATGTTGGCTAAGATTTATATCTTTACTTTCGATATAATTTTTCTACACTATGCACTAGTAATAATATCAAATGTTTCTTTTTAATGCGTATCAAGCATCTTTGACTATCATAAGGAGAAATCTCCTCCGATTCTGCGTTTGCATTGTGTGTGTGTGTGCGGGAGGCCTTATGGTAGTCTCATTTTCAAAAGCATTGCGAGTTGACTTTAAAAATATTCCTCTATTTTGATTTTTTAGAAGAAAAATAAACTGTTTTAGTTCTCTCACCAGTCACATGACTGACTCGAAGTTTATTGTTTTCTTTCCTAAGCTCTGGGTGCTCACCAATTTCCACACGGGCAGTCAAGAGTTAAGGTTTATCAGGATATTCTGGAATTCAGGAGTTGCTGGAGGCAAGCTGGATGGCATGGCGTATTCACTAGTATATAGTATTTCTTTTCCGCTGTTTGTTGTTGTTTGTTGTTGTACACTCTGATGATGATATAATGTAATGTGATGTAATGTAATAACTGATATAGTTCTTTGTTTAACGATTATTCATTTATCTGTTATATGTTGTCCGCTGTGATTGTGAGATTCTGATATTGTTCTGTTGTTTTCTGTTCTGTTCTATCGTTTTCTCTCTCCTTCTACCTTTTTCTTCTTTTTAAACCCTGAGAATTTGTATTTCCGTTCATCTTGAGTTAATCAATGGAGATTAGTGTATATTCAAGGAGTACGGATTTGCGGGTCTTCACACCGCAACTTTACTCTATCCAAAGATGTTGAATTAATTAGACTAAAGGAAAAAGTTGCTCTCGATTTCTACCAATTTTCCTTTTCTTCCATTGATGTGTTCTGATATTTTGTGACTGTCTTAGTTTTTTCAATTATTTGGTTCACTATAGTCAATTCGCCTATTATTTTGAATCCCTTTGATTGTCATATTTTAATTGTGCTAGAAGAACTTTTGAATCTTAAATGACGTTACATTTAGGGGGATATGATTTTTTTTTACTTCAGTTAATATATACACTAATTTGAGTTTAGCAAATTTAGAATTTATCGTTTCAATGGTACCTTTATTTTGAAAATGTAAGAATAGATACACAGTATATTACTATATAGGACTATTTCACAAATTAAATATAACCATTGTAAAATGTAATTTAAGACCCTTAAAAAGTCATTATTGATGGATGTAAACTTGGTTGGATCAAATATGTTATATTTAGTTAATGGATACTCAGTGGTTACATAAAGCATATAACTTTAATGTCTATACACACACACACACATATATGTTTCCATGTTGCACTTTTTTAATATTATATATACATATGTGTGTGTGTGCGCGCGCGTGCATGCAGTTAGATGTACGTTGTGCAACCTTAATCTTGAACATGCATGTACGTAGTAACTTTCTTGCTTTTAAACAAATATTACATTATAGTGTAATGTTTTTGAATGGCTTATGGCTTGGGACTGAAGATGTTTAAACAAATGTTATATTACGGTGTCATTTTTTTAATATATATGCAGTTGGTGGTTATAGTTATTAATTAAACCTCTAGTAATTATTTCTATACATTTAGATTATCTGAGCAGGGGAATGCTTCTAAAATTTTAAGTGAAACCTCTACGCTTTTTTGTTAATATTTCCATGTTTTTAGGTAGTAAGATATTGCGTTTGGGAGTACTAACATACTTTTATGTTTTATTTAAAAATTTAGGAGAATTTTACTTTTGGAATTCTTAGGAGAATACCATTAACTATTGGGATGTAAATATTGTATTATATACTGTAATTTGCGAATAACATACATACATATTGCATTTGTAGGTTAAATTTTACTCTAATTTTTTACATAAAATTGTTTTGTTATTTGTATATTATTTCTATGTATTATAATAGCATAAGTAGCATGTGTGTAACGACCCAGAATTTTAATTTATTAAAATATGAATATTTAATTAATTTTAAATTTTAATAAGTGAATTTATTAGTCGAATAAATTTTTATTTGAATAATTGGATTTAATTGGATTATTAAATTAATAATTTAATATGTTAAATTCAGAAATAATTGAAAATTGGGTTAAATATGATTGAAAATGATTTGTAAAATTTTATTTTATCATATTGGAGTTAGAATGATATTTTAGAACTTTTAAAATCGAATTAAAAGTTAATTTGTGAAAATTGAATATTTTAATATTTAAATCGACTAGTGAAAATAGTCAATTTTTGAACAGTCTCAGAATTTGACGAAACCAGTTCCATTGGATCCGTAATAGTTAGTTATTACCGGATTTCAATTTTCGTGTCAATCGGAGTTATCGTTTGATCGTGGCAGCTCGAAACACATCGATTTATTTTTAATTTTAATTTGGCGAGTTAAAATAGCCATTTTTCAAAAAGTCTCGGATTTCGACGAAACCAGTTTTATCGGATCCGTAATGTGATATTATTGTAAGGTTTCAAATTTCGTTTCAATTGGATTTACCGTTTGTCCGGTACAAATTAAAACGCCTAGAAAATTGCTTAAATCGGTTTAATTTAAATCGATCGTTTATTGCCATAACTCGCACAGATGTGCGAATTAGCTTTCGAAACCTGTTCCATTGTGTCCGGAATGCGGGATAAACCCTAGGAACATCAGTTTCGGCGCGTGAATCGGAGTTCGGAATTTCCGAATTGAATAGTGTTTGAGAATTTCCCTATAAATAGCCCTTCACTCTAAAAAAAAAAAACCTAACCCTAAATCTATATGCACAGCCGCCATTAACAAACCCACGGCCAGAAATGCTCAGCGTTCTCCTCTCTATTCAACTCGATCCATCACTAATTAGGCGAAACTTCCAACTAGAGAAGTGTAGAGCACAGAGTGATCTACGAATCCAACGGTCAAGATGTGAAATGGGGCCGTGGATCATCGGCAAATCGTGCCCAAACAGCCGGAAGTCGCGCATGTTTATAGGGCAGAGGAGATGGCCGAGCTCAGTGATACTCGCGGCATGGGTGGGCGAGGCGACTAGCTTCGATTTGAGGGTGGTATGATGGGGTTTCGAGCGTCGTTGGGGGGGCGCAACCTTGGAAAATTCGAACGTGGTAATAGGTCTCGTACGCGTTTCTTTATCTGGAGGAAGACAAAGATGGACGGGCCGATGTTGAGTTGGGGAAATGAGCGGCCCAGATCGATCTAGGTTTAAAATTTGAAATAAAAGTGTAAATTTATTATATTTTAATTTGTGTAAACTTTAAAAAGCAATAACTTTTTCATACGAGGTCGAAAATGCGCGAAACCAGTTGCGTTGGAATCGTATGGACGAGCACTACGCGATGGAATTGGATTGGAGTCGTTTGGAGTTAGTGAGAATTTTGGGTAAAATTAAACGCGCGTTTAATTTTATTCGAAATAAATCGCTAAAACGAAATTGAAATCAAGGTGAGAACTTCTCACTCAATCGAATCAGTTTCGGTTTTATTTTAAATAGTTAGATTTAAAATATTTGAATGCATGTTTGAATGATGATTGTTATCTATTGATTGTTAAAATAGACATTATACGCCGTTAGTAAGCGGATGTTATTTATTAAAAACATATACCGCGAATGTTTCATAAACAGTGAAATTGGTATTATATATAATAGCAATATATATATATTGGCATATGTATATGTTGGAGTTATTGATTTCCCGCATTTGTTTAGCGGATGAGACCCTATTGCGCCGTCTATTAAGCGGATAATATTTTAAATCCCATATACCGCGATAATTTCGTACTGGAGCGAAATTGGTATTGTGCTAATGTTTGTGGATGCAGGAAAACAGGTTGGAGGGATCCAACTGGATTCCTCAACAGTTTTTATTTGATTTCGGATATTTTGATATTCATTGATTTTCATATCGATATATGATATCGTTGTTGTCGTGATTGACTATTTGGTGTGTAGCATCATTGGACCAAATTTTGGAATTTTAAAATGATTTTAAAGTGATTTTTGAAAGTATACGTTTATGAAATATTTTTGGAAATTGATTTATTTTAAATAAATAAACGTTATAATTTTAATGTTATAAAAATTATGATTTTTGAGAAATATAGTTAAAGGTTGATTTTTGAAAATATGGGTTAATGTTTTTATAAAATAATTAAATTGGATTTTTGAATTTATTATAAAAGTTTAAATATAAGATTTATAAATTTGATTATTTTATAAATCAAGAGAATGGTGAAATTATAAAGGAGATTAAAGATGTTTTAAAGAATAATATAAATTGATTTATATTAAGAGATTTATAAATGGATATTTATAAATTGAAATATTGACATTATAAAACGCGTTTTTATAAGTGTTTGAATGAAGTGAAAATTGATTTTGTAAATAAATGGAATTTATAAAATTATAAATGGTGAAGTTATAAATGAAATTTATAAATAGTAAGATTTATAAATTTTATAAAGTTATTAAAATAATAGTTTTGAATAAATAATTGAAGCTTATAAGTTATAAGATTTATAATTATGAAGTTCAAAGGAACGATTTTGTAAAATAATCGTTTTATAAGCATTTATAAAAGGAGATGTTATAAAATGATTGGTTTATAATTGAGTTATAAAATGAATAGGTTAATAAAGGAATTTATAAAAGGAGATGTTATAAAATAAATAGAAATGGAATTTATAAACGTTGTTTTATAAATCCGCAAACGACTTATTTTGATAAGTAAATTGTTGAAACCTATTAATGGAGTTATATTCACATTTTTGACTGTGAATAATCCTTTGAAATAAAATGAATAAAAGGATGAAACGTGTTAACGTAGTATATTCATGTTTTTGAATAGTGAATAATATGTTAAAGAAAATGTTTAGAATGAGATGTTTAAATTGAATTAAAATGATCTAACGATGTTTTAAAATATGTTGAGATTCGAAACCATAGATTTCAACATTCATTGTTGAAATAGACGTTTTCGAGAAATAAAAGGAAATAGTGGACTATAACACTGTTGTTATAGTAAATGATTTTCGAAAGGAAATGTTTTGTATAGTATTGGGATTTATATATCTATTTTAATTTCGAATCCTTATACTAGTGATTTTGGGTTGTCGTAACGATGTTTTATGCAACATTCGTTTTGGCCCAAATAAATATGTTTAAGAGAATGATTTCCTTAAAGAATGAAATATATACTTAATCTCGATTTAAGTATATTGAATATTTTCTAAGTGTTCAAAATAAATAAAATTTGTGAATTACTTATTAAATAAGTATGGAAATGTTTTCCAATATAAAGTGAATACTTTGAGAATTTATCTTTTTGAAGATAAATTGAAATGAATAATTGAAATCGTATATTCATAGATATTTTGAAATATAAATTCACTATGGAATTTATAAAAGAAAGGGGAATTTGTTTAAAAATAAATAGTGATTTATTTTTGAGGTGTGAAAATTATATATCTTGTAAAGATATTTTGGAAAATAAATAATTTGGAAAATTATTTGGAAACTGGTGATGTGTGCATATCCATTGATAGTTCAATAACCGACTATCAATATTTACCTTTGAATAGGTATTTGATGTGATTTGTTTGAATTTGAATGCCACACTTATTTTTGAATAAGCGCTCACTATTCGGGTTAACCGGGAAAGGACCATGGGGTCGTATAACCCATTCCGAATATGTGATACGTCGTTGTGAATTGCATTGAAGAACAGTGTTGAAGACCCGGTATTTGCGAGAGCGATAGGATGACCTGTCGATTGACTCTGCACCGAGTTGCTCCGGTATAGAGTTCTCCATATGTGATGGTGAATCCGATCAGGATTGTGAATATCCGGATTGCAAGGACTTCTTTGTAAGTGCCTTCGGTTTTGTTCGAGCCCGGAACAGACTTGTATGGATTGTATGTCTGACATTACAAATTGAGATATAAAGCCGATTTCTTTCAAATATATTTCTGTTGGTGGCGGAGAATTTATTCTTTTAGCTTAACACCCTTCTCTGAGACGTACGAGCTCAGAGGTTATGTAGTTGAATCTTATCAGCGATATATTCCCAATTTGGTAATGTGACATGCTGAGTGTTGCTGTAAATGATCATTGTGTTGATTATTGTGATAGGATCGTTTATTTGATCGTCTATCTTGGTGATCATTTCTATGATCATTTGTTGACCCAAAGCATGGCTTTTGTATAAAGTATGTTTTTTTGTGGACGTGACTTCGTCGAGCCTCACACCTTGGGAATGGTCAAAACAGGAAAGATGCAGCAAGGTTATGAGGGGTAGCGCCCTTTAGTATGTGTGCATTTCCTTCTTGAAAAGGGTGGTATCATGGTATGGAGCCCAGGTACTTACTCATGTTGAAAACACTTTGTTATGATTGTGTGAATTGATTGCGAGCGCTCGGTGATAAAGGTCCAAAAGGACCGGGGATGGCATATTCGGTCAGTTGTTACTCAGTTAGGGGTAACCCGGCCTTGTGTTGGTAGAGATCCGGTTTGGTTCTCGGGGATGTCCATCCAGAGGCATTCTCATGTGGCAATGGGAAGTTCCTTGGCCTGATCATTCGTTGGAAATCCAATTCCCAATACGAAACTTGTACGGTATTAGTTGTAGAACCTGCCATTCACTTATGGTGGTCACCACTGTTTGGATGGTATCTATAGTAGGCATAGTTCGAAATGTCTATGTTGGCTAAGATTTATATTCTACTTTTGAAATGAATTTTTCTCTACACTATGCACTAGTAATAATATAAAATGTTCTTTTAAATGCGTATCAAGCATCTTTGACTATCATAAGGAGAAATCTCCTCCGATTCTGCGTTTGCATTGTGTGTATGTGCGGGAGGCCTTATGGTAGTCTCATTTTTAAAAGCATTGCGAATTGACTTTAAAAATATTCCTCTATTTTGATTTTAAAGATAAATAAACTATTTTGAGTTCTCACACCAGTCACATGACTGACTCGGAGTTTATTGTTTTCCTTCCTAAACTCTGGGTGCCCACCAATTTCCACACGGGCAGTCAAGAGTTAAGGTTTATCAGGATATTCTGGATATTCTGGAGTTGCTGGAGGCAAGCTGGATGGCATGGCGTATTACTAGTTATATAGTATTTCTTTTTCCGCTGCACTGTTTGTTGTTGTATGTTGTTGTACACTCTGATGTAATGAAATGAAATGTGATGTAATGTAATAACCGATATAGTTCTTTGTTTAAAGATTATTCATTTATTTATTATATGTTGTTCCGCTGCGAATTGTGAGATTCTGATGTTGTTCTGTTGTTTTTCTGTTCCGTTCTATTTTCTATTTCCTTTTCTCTCTATTTTCTACCTTCTTCCCTCTTCTTCTTCCCTTTCTTCTTCTTAAACCCTCAGTGTTCGGTTTTCCGTCGTTCGATTGCTCGGCAGTCGATAAAGTGAGTATCGATGTTGAATTTTCGGAAGACGAAGAATCGGGTCCTGACAATGTGGTATCAGAGCTTATGGTTAAGCGACAACCATGGTTCTGTTGGGTATTACTCATTAGAGATAGAGTTAGTAGTACTCTAGATTGAGTTTGAGTGTAATAATAGATACGAGTGCGTATTTGTTAGTGAATATAAAATTGTTTATATTGTGATGATTGGTTTATTGAGTGGCATATGAACTTTCGTCAGCGTGGTCCGCAAGACTATGCCGAAGGGGTTTCTAAACACTTGAATAGAACAATTCGACACAATATTGTTTTAAAATTGGGTAAATGAAATAATTTTACCTTGAGTATATTTTATATATGAAGAAATAATTTTTCAAAATTATTAAAGTGTATATAAGTTGATTGTTTAGTTGTTTGAATAATCTAGATAAAAGAAGAATTGTATAAGCAAATGAATTATAAGAATTAAATTATAATTAAAGTGATTTACAATTGTGAAATAAACTTATATATATGAGAAGTGAAACTATATGAATATATTTATGAATATGAGTTGAAATAAAAAATGAATTTAAAGTTAAATGGAAATTTACTTTAGAAATGAAATATAACTTAAGTGATATTGAATGAAGTTGATATTAGTATCAAAGTAAATTAATAAAGGTTAATGATAAATGTGGACTTGAGTTATGTAAATGAAATTCAACTTTAGTAATTGAATTGAATGAATGAATTGAATGTTAATCAAGTGAACGTGAATAATTGATATGAAATAATGAATATAAATGTTAATTCATTAAAAACTAATGTTATTGGAAAGTTGAATAATTGAATGAAAATTAATTAATTAAACCAATTGAAAGCAAAGGAATTTGGTTGTAATTTTATACATTGATTGTTATATGATTGTTAGTTGATTGTATATAATTCATTAAGTGTTAATGAAATTGAAGCTAAAATAATTGAAATTCAATTGGAAGTTAAGTGAATCTTGACTAGAATTAAATTTGATTTGGTAGTGAACCAACTTGAATATGAATTAGTGAATATAAACTAATTAAGAATGAATGTTAGTAAGAACATCCACTGTTAATGAATCAAATGTGATTAAATTGAAAACCAATTCATTAATATTAATGAGAATATGAATGAATATTTATTAGTTGGATGATAGTTGGTTGATGGTTGAATATATTGCTTTTGTTTCATTTGCTATGTTAACATATATAGTTGTTATGGAGATATATGTTGTATATTGAGATTATTTTCATATATGCATGTTCTCATGTTGTTTGTTGAGTGTTTAGTAGGTGCGGATCGCGTTTGCTTCGCATCGGAGCTCGCTTTCGCGCTATATTAGCCGTATATGCTCGCTAATAAAATATAAGGTACATATCTCGGATTACATACCGTACTTTTACATTTTTTCCCTGCGGGATGCCTCATTACTTGATGAGATGTATATTTGTGATATATATACTGTCATTTTTTTTCCGGATCGAGCCGCGCAAAGGAGACTATGGCGAATTTTTCCGAAAATTTAAGGCGTTAGAAAAATTTGAGAAAATTGGAATTTTTTTTTTCAAAAACTTTAACTTTGATTTTGGAGTTGAAAGTCAAACAATAGTAGTTGTTTTTGAAAAGATAACTAAGTATGATTTGAAAACTTAGTAAATTATTATAAGAAGTTTAATTATGAATTTTGGGAAAATTAATAGATTTTGTAACCGTTCTTAATTGATAATTTCGAGGATGAAATTCTTTTAAGGGGGGAAGATTGTAAAGACCCAGAATTTTAATTTATTAAAATATGAATATTTAATTAATTTTAAATATTAATAAGTGAATTTATTAGTCGAATAAATTTTTATTTGAATAATTGGATTTAATTGGATTATTAAATCAATAATTTAATATGTTAAATTCAGAAATAATTGAAAATTGGGTTAAATATGATTGAAAATGATTTGTAAAATTTTATTTTATCATATTGGAGTTAGAATGATATTTTAGAACTTTTAAAATCGAATTAAAAGTTAATTTGTGAAAATTGAATATTTTAATATTTAAATCGACTAGGGAAAATAGTCAATTTTTGAACAGTCTCAGAATTTGACGAAACCAGTTTCATTAGATCCGTAATAGTTAGTTATTACCGGATTTCAATTTTCGTGTCAATCGGAGTTATCGTTTGATCGTGGCAGCTCGAAACGCATCGATTTATTTTTAATTTTAATTTGGCGAGTTAAAATAGCCATTTTTCAAAAAGTCTCGGATTTCGATGAAACCAGTTTCATCGGATCCGTAATGTGATATTATTGTAAGATTTCAAATTTCGTGTCTATTGCATTTACCGTTTGTCCGGTACAAATTAAAACGCCTAGAAAATCGCTTAAATCGGTTTAATTTAAATCGATCTTTTATTGCCATAACTCGCACAGATGTCCGAATTAGCTTTCGAAACCTATTCCATTGTGTCCGGAACGTGGGATAAACCCTAGGAACGTCAGTTTCGGCGCGTGAATCGGAGTTCGGAATTTCCGGATTGAATAGTGTTTGAGAATTTCCTTATAAATAGCCCTTCACTCTAAAAAATAAAAAAAAAGAAACCTAACCCTAAATCTATATGCACAGCCGCCATTAACAAACCCACGGCCAGAAATGCTCAGCGTTCTCCTCTCTATTCCACTCGATCCATCACTAATTAGGCGAAACTTCCAACTAGAGAAGTGTAGAGCACAGAGTGATCTACGAATCCAACGGTCAAGATGTGAAATGGGGCTGTGGATCATCGGCAAATCGTGCCCAAACAGCCGGAAGTCGCGCACGTTTATTGGGCAGAGGAGATGGCCGAGCTCAGTGATACTCGCGGCATGGGTGGGCGAGGCGACTAGCTTCGATTTGAGGGTGGTATGATGGGGTTTCGAGCGTCGTTGGGGGGGCGCAACCTTGGAAAATTCGAACGTGGTAATGGGTCTCGTACGCGTTTCTTTATCTGGAGGAAGACAAAGATGGACGGGTCGATGTTGAGTTGGGGAAATGAGCGGCCCAGATCGATCTAGGTTTAAAATTTGAAATAAAAGTGTAAATTTATTATATTTTAATTTGTGTAAACTTTAAAAAGTAATAACTTTTTCATACAGGGTCGAAAACGCGCGAAACCAGTTGCGTTGGAATCGTATGGACGAGCACTACGCGATGGAATTGGATTGGAGTCGTTTGGAGTTAGTGAGAATTTGGGGTAAAATTAAACGCGCGTTTAATTTTATTCGAAATAAATCGCTAAAACGGAATTGAAATCAAGGTGAGAACTTCTCGCTCAATCGAATCAGTTTCGGTTTTATTTTAAATAGTTAGATTTAAAATATTTGAATGCATGTTTGAATGATGATTGTTATCTATTGATTGTTAAAATAGACATTATACGCCGTTAGTAAGCGGATGTTATTTATCAAAAACATATACCGCGAATGTTTCATAAACAGTGAAATTGGTATTATATATAATAGCAATATATATATATTGGCATATGTATATGTTGGAGTTATTGATTTCACGCATTTGTTTAGCGGATGAGACCCTATTGCGCCGTTTATTAAGCGGATAATATTTTAAATCCCATATACCGCGATAATTTCGTACTGGAGCAAAATTGGTATTGTGCTAATGTTTGTGGATGCAGGAAAACAGGTTGGAGGGATCCAACTGGATTCCTCAACAGTTTTTATTTGATTTCGGATATTTTGATATTCATTGATTTTCATATCGATATATGATATCGTTGTTGTCGTGATTGACTATTTGGTGTGTAGCATCATTGGACCAAATTTTGGAATTTTAAAATGATTTTAAAGTGATTTTTGAAAGTATACGTTTCTGAAATATTTTTGGAAATTGATTTATTTTAAATAAATAAACGTTATAATTTTAATGTTATAAAAATTATGATTTTTGAGAAATATAGTTAAAGGTTGATTTTTGAAAATATGGGGTTAATGTTTTTATAAAATAATTAAATTTGATTTTTGAATTTATCATAAAAGTTTAAATATAGGATTTATAAATTTGATTATTTTATAAATCAAGAGAATGGTGAAATTATAAAGGAGATTAAAGATGTTTTAAAGAATAATATAAATTGATTTATATTAAGAGATTTATAAATGGATATTTATAAATTGAAATATTGACATTATAAAACGCGTTTTTATAAGTGTTTGAATGAAGTGAAAATTGATTTTGTAAATAAATGGAATTTATAAAATTATAAATGGTGAAGTTATAAATGAAATTTATAAATAGTAAGATTTATAAATTTTATAAAGTTATTAAAAGAATAGTTTTGAATAAATAATTGAAGCTTATAAGTTATAAGATTTATAATTATGAAGTTCAAAGGAACGATTTTGTAAAATAATCGTTTTATAAGCATTTATAAAAGGAGATGTTATAAAATGATTGGTTTATAATTGAGTTATAAAATGAATAGGTTAATAAAGGAATTTATAAAAGGAGATGTTATAAAATAAATAGAAATGGAATTTATAAACGTTGTTTTATAAATCTGCAAACGACTTATTTTGATAAGTAAATTGTTGAAACCTATTAATGGAGTTATATTCACATTTTTGACTGTGAATAATCCTTTGAAATAAAATGAATAAAAGGATGAAATGTGTTAACGTAGTATATTCACGTTTTTGAATAGTGAATAATATGTTAAAGAAAATGTTTAGAATGAGATGTTTAAATTGAATTAAAACGATCTAACGATGTTTTAAAATATGTTGAGATTCGAAACCATAGATTTCAACATTCATTGTTGAAATAGACGTTTTCGAGAAATAAAAGGAAATAGTGAACTATAACACTGTTGTTATAGTAAATGATTTCCGAAAGGAAATGTTTTGTATAGTATTGGGATTTATATATCTATTTTAATTTCGAATCCTTATACTAGTGATTTTGGGTTGTCGTAACGATGTTTTACGCAACATTCGTTTTGGCCCAAATAAATATGTTTAAGAGAATGATTTCCTTAAAAAATGAAATATATACTTAATCTCGATTTAAGTATATTGAATATTTTCTAAGTGTTGAAAATAAATAAAATTTGTGAATTACTTATTAAATTAGTATGGAAATGTTTTCCAATATAAAGTGAATACTTTGAGAATTTATCTTTTTGAAGATAAATTGAAATGAATAATTGAAATCGTATATTCATAGATATTTTGAAATATAAATTCACTATGGAATTTATAAAAGAAAGGGGAATTTGTTTAAAAATAAATATTTATTTATTTTTGAAGTGTGAAAATTATATATCTTGTAAAGATATTTTGGAAAATAAATAATTTGGAAAATTATTTGGAAACTGGTGATGTGTGCATATCCATTGATAGTTCAATAACCGACTATCAATATTTACCTTTGAATAGGTATTTGATGTGATTTGTTTGAATTTGAATGCCACACTTATTTTTGAATAAGCGCTCACTATTCGGGTTAACCGGGAAAGGACCATGGGGTCGTATAACCCATTCCGAATATGTGATACGTCGTTGTGAATTGTATTGAAGATCGGTGTTGAAGACCCGGTATTTGCGAGAGCGACAGGATGACCTGTCGATTGACTCTACACCGAGTTGCTCCGGTATAGAGTTCTCCATATGTGATGGTGAATCTGATCAGGATTGTGAATATCCGAATTGCAAGGACTTCTTTGTAAGTGCCTTCGGTTTTGTTCGAGACCGGAACAGACTTGTATGGATTGTATGTCTGACATTACAAATTGAGATATAAAGCCGATTTCTTTCAAATATATTTCTGTTGGTGGCGAAGAATTTATTCTTTTAGCTTAACACCCTTCTCTGAGACGTACGAGCTCAGAGGTTATGTATTTGAATGTTATCAGCGATATATTCCCAATTTGGTAATGTGACATGCCGAGTGTTGCTGTAAATGATCATTGTGTTGATTATTGTGATAGGATCGTTTATTTGATCGTCTATCTTGGTGATCATTTCTATGATCATTTGTTGACCCAAAGCATGGCTTTTGTATAAAGTATGTTTTTTTGTGGACGTGACTTCGTCGAGCCTCACACCTCGGGAATGGTCAAAACAGGAAAGATGCAGCAAGGTTATGAGCGGTAGCGCCCTTTAGGATGTGTGCGTTTCCTTCTGGAAAAGGGTGGTATCATGGTATGGAGCCCAGATACTTACTCATGTTGAAAACACTTTGTTATGATTGTGTGAATTGATTGCGAGCGCTCGGTGATAAAGGTCCCAAAGGATCGGGGAATGGCATATTCGGTCAGTTGTTACTCAGTTAGGGGTAACCGGCCTTGTGTTGGTAGAGATCCGGTTTGGTTCTCGGGGATGTCCATCCAGAGGCATTCTCATGTGGCAATGGGAAGTTCCTTGGCCTGATCATTCGTTGGAAATCCAATTCCCAATACGAAACTTGTACGGTATTAGTTGTAGAACCTGCCATTCACTTATGGTGGTCACCACTGTTTGGATGGTAGCTATAGTAGGCATAGTTCGAAATGTCTATGTTGGCTAAGATTTATATTCTACTTTTGAAATGAATTTTTCTCTACACTATGCACTAGTAATAATATAAAATGTTCTTTTAAATGCGTATCAAGCATCTTTGACTATCATAAGGAGAAATCTCCTCCGATTCTGCGTTTGCATTGTGTGTGTGTGCAGGAGGCCTTATGGTAGTCTCATTTTTAAAAGCATTGCGAATTGACTTTAAAATATTCCTCTATTTTGATTTTAAAGATAAATAAACTATTTTGAGTTCTCACACCAGTCACATGACTGACTCGGAGTTTATTGTTTTCCTTCCTAAACTCTGGGTGCCCACCAATTTCCACACGGGCAGTCAAGAGTTAAGGTTTATCAGGATATTCTGGAGTTGTTGGAGGCAAGCTGGATGGCATGGCGTATTACTAGTTATATGGTATTTCTTTTTCCGCTGCACTGTTTGTTGTTGTATGTTGTTGTACACTCTGATGTAATGAAATGAAATGTGATGTAATGTAATAACCGATATAGTTCTTTGTTTAAAGATTATTCATTTATTTATTATATGTTGTTCCGCTGCGAATTGTGAGATTCTGATGTTGTTCTGTTGTTTTTCTGTTCCGTTCTATTTTCTATTTCCTTTTCTCTCTATTTTCTACCTTCTTCCCTCTTCTTCTTCTCTTTCTTCTTCTTAAACCCTCAGTGTTCGGTTTTCCGTCGTTCGATTGCTCGGCAGTCGATAAAGTGAGTATCGATGTTGAATTTTCGGAAGACGAAGAATCGGGTCCTGACAATGTGTCTAAATGGAAAAGATGCGGTCGTGTCTATTATTTCTGCGTACTTCCAAAGATCATGAGAAAGGTGATGTAAGCGACCATGAGGGATATTGTCCCTTAAGAAAGTGAACATCACAATGTGTGTTGGTTAGGATGATATAGTAGTTAGGGATGGAAATATTTGGTTAAACCAACCAAATCACTTTATTTCGACGGTTTGGTATGATTTTGAAACTAAATTGGTTTCTATGGTTTTTAAGAAAATAATTCGGTTATCGGTTTAATCAAATGAACCAAGATTATACCATATTGTCAAAATTACTAATGTTATGTTGATTATTTTTATACTGGTTTAGTGCTCTATATTAACGTTACTTATCATACATGTGTCAAAATTACTTTTAAAAATTATACGAATACTTAATAGCAATGCTATGATCATATATCTATATTTCATTTTAAAATACAATGAATATTCCAAACATAAACTAAATCACGAATCTTTTAAGTTTGGTTAAATCGGATAATTAATCAAACCAGCTAATCTTAATTCGGTTGGTGTTTGGTTTTCATTTTTATTGGTTTTAGTTCAGTTTAATAATTTTCACTATCGGATCAATCTAACCAACCCAGTACTCACCCCTAATCATAGTGAGATAGAATTGCTTAATCATAGCTATGGTGATGAATGGAAGTACATTACCGTTGAAAATATATGTCAAAAACTAGGATACATGTGTTGGTTAAGCGTGAAACATCTAATCACAATTGATACATTGCACTAGTTATGATTGATATAGTTGTAAAATTACTTGGGTAATCATTGATTAATCAACATGTAAATGGCCTTTTACAAATGATCATATATATTTACAATTTGATCAAGAGAAATATAATTCTAGCCCTTTATTCATTTACGGTTGCAGCAAACTATGTACATACGATTTGTATAACTCAGGAGATTATCGTGTCTATGATAGTTTGTGGATTCTAAGTGGTTTCAGTTTTGCCACAACTTCACTTTATTTTTATGTGGAAACAACTCATATTTTTAGAGAGAGCATAGAGAGCATAATAATATGAATTATTGTCTTTATAAAGATTAGAGTTTTGCTACAACTCCTTTATGTGGAAACAATTCATGCTTGTAATGAGAGAAAGAGAGCTCTGAAATATGAATTATTGTCTTTGTATAGATTAGTGCTGTAGCAAAACTGAAACCATTACAATCAAAAACTATTATGAGATTGACATTCTTTCTAGAGTTGCATAAATGTACCTACACGATTTGCCATCATGTCAAATGGATAGAAGGATGCGGTGATTTCTTTGATTAAACTTAAATATTTAAAGGTGTGTGTAAATAATATCTTAGGTATCTGTTAATTGCTGTTGGCTACAAATAATTCTATTGCAAATGTATGAATAAAAACCACATCTAAAGGTATTAATCTTAATTATAAAAAAATTGTTGCGTAGGCTGATAGGCATGCGTTTGAAATGGAAAATACAAATATAGGAATATAAAAGGATCTAAATTTCATGCGAAAATTAAAAACAAAATCATTGAGAAGAGGATGCACATTGACCCAACGATTTCCCATATGAATTTACATTCTTTAATAGGATCATCAGCAAGAAATATGGTTAAGCCCCTCGAGTCTGAGTGAGGAGACAAGTTGAGGGTTATATTTATGGCATTTTGAGTAATAATTAACTCTTAAAGTTTGTCTACTCTACCAATAATTTTGTCTGGGAAGTTTCTATTTACGCTTAGGCTCTTCATAAGAACATTCACCAATGTTGAGTTTATTGGAACCAAACCGATCTGCAACTAATAAATTTGGTCAATTTCAAAAAAGTTACTGATTTGATCTTAGAGGGTCTATGGATTATCTTGAATTTGATCTACCAAGGCTTCGTTATAATATATTAATGTAATAACTCACAAAGCATCAGGCTTCGAATGAGAAATGGAAATATGGGAATATAAAAGCATCTGAATCTGGTCAGTTAAATTAACAAAAGAAGCATTGGGAAGAGGATGCACATTGACCTAACTATTTCCTTTACAAACTAAAAGTCCCTTAACGTGACCATCAGCAAGAAGTACGGTTATTCCCTTTGGGTTTGAGTGAGGAGGCAAGTTGAGTGTTATGTTGATGACTTTTTGGGCAATAGTTAAAGTTAACTTTCAAGATGCCATCCGCTCTCAAATATTCTTATCCATGAAGTTTTCTTTAAAGCTTAGGCTCTATGAAAGAACATTAATGAATGTTGAACTTGTTGCTGAGTCGGGCTATAGATAAATTGGATAAGTTTCAAAAAAGTTCTATTATTGGATCTTAATAAGCTTATGAAGTCTAATACTTGCACTAGATACGATTTGATTAGTTTTAATAGAGTAGTATTTTATTTAATTATCTATATTTAATTAATTAATGTTAATTTTTGTTTAATATTTATATGTTTTGAGAGTGGGTATATGCTTATATGCATATGTGTAATGTGCAATATAGAAATATATACATGGTTATGGTTTTTTTTTAAATCGGGTATGTAGATGGTAAACATATTAGCACTACAAGTATTAGGTAGTGTATAACATGTTACATGTCAATTTATTTTCAAATAATGCTATGCAAGTTTCGAACTTGTGACCTCTCACATTAAAGTTGAAGCGTCTAACCACTAGGATAATGATGTCAGTCTTTGTAACGATCTGAATTTTCAGGCCAGTAAAAATCATCGAAAAAACCCATACGTTTTAAAACTACGAATGAAAACTACTAACTTAATGCATATATTTGGTAAATATTCAATATTACCAAAAGTATAGGATACAATTTCAATTATGCAAGTTATCAGAGTATTAATTTATTCTACATCGTGCTTTAATACAAACCCAAAATAAAATACTGTAAATAAACTGTAAATCTACCGTTGCGCATCTCTAATGAGAAACAGCAATATCTTTACCTGCAAACTCAATAACCAATGTAAATGCGGAATAAAATAGAAACCAGAAAAGACAACATATGGAAAAACAATAAATAGAAAATGTTTACGTTATTGTTGGGGCTGCAACACTACCATTTATAACTGCCTATATACCATTGGGTATCCCCTTAGATACACGATCAAGCCAACGTAGTTCTCCGCCAGCAAATAGGACTTGTTTAACCTACGATGCAATAAACAATATGAAATTCCAAAGCTACTCACTTAGGCTTAATCTTCTATTTTAGATTTTTAAAATCTAATTAACTTTATGGAAATCATCCCTTTGGATTTTATTCCCGAATCCTTATTTCAAATTTTTTGAAATATATATGTATATGTATATGTATCTTCTATATTTAAATAAGTCTTTTACTTGGGGATCTGAAGACAAATTACTTTTCGAAACGATATCAATATGCAGTAAGCATACAAAAGTAGAAGCTACCTGATCGGGAGGTTTCTAGCTATAACAAAGCAACTGGGTCCCAACCTTCCGAAAAATAAATATAGTATGTCCCTCTGCAACGGGAGCAGACTATACTGAGACCATAGAACATTTGCACCTCCCTTGCCCACTTTTTAGTTATGAGTTACCCGAATTATCGATAACATAAAAACCATTTCATATCCCGGAGTGGCAAAATCATTTACACCAATAAGTACATATACTTCAAGTCTATAATAGTTTCCATTTTCAAATCCTTTCAAAAATCATTTTAAGACCATCGGGTTTAGTACTCAAAATTCTTTCTGTTTTATAAAATATTTTATTAAACCATTATAAAATCACTTTTGTATGATATAACTTCAAAATATTCATTTGCAAATATTTTTAGTTATTTAAACATTTCATAAACTTTTATTTATGAAAACCAACTTTGAAAACAATTCCATTGATAGCAAATTATTATAACTAATTATAATAATTAAATGAACCAATATTATCGCAAAACACCTTCTAGTCAAATTTTGAAATAAATCACAACGCCTACAATTACTTTCTACCCAATACATGCATATGGATGATTAATTGCTCATAAACTGGTCAAGCAATGTCAATAATTGACAAATAATAATCAATGCTCTAAAACTAGTCGAGCGCAATTCAAACAACCAAACAATCAATCAACAACAATAATGAACGGCAACACATCTATTAAATTATCAACAATCAATATCAAATAGATTAATTATCGAATAATAACAAATCTACACAGTTTACAATAGCAGAATGGAGAGTTGTTCTGGTAACCAAATATCACTAATATTTTATCAATATTTTATACTTCGCTAAATGTGTAAATAAACTTCACTAGTGTGTTCTATTTGTTAGTACGAATCTAATGACGAAATCTGCCGATTAAGCAAATTCTGTACGGACCAGATAGACCTTTTTAAAGTTAATCATTTTTAAGCTTATAATAATAACAACTACAAAATAAAATTAATATATCTCACCCATGGCCCAAAGACGAAAACGCATGCAACCTGTGACCTGCTTCTCCCTTACGTGCACGTGCGCACCAACCTAGGACCACCAGCCACCTTGCCAACCACGCCTGACCCGACTCACCGCTCCATACCCGACTCCATCGCCACTAGCCACCAACACCTTTTGCCTTCTACGCTACGAAAAACCCGCATGCACCGTAGGACAACCATTCCCCACATTATACCGGACTAAAGTGAAAATTCCTTTGTTGTGAACTATAACTCAAAATCCAACATTTGCATGCATGCCACTTTATTCGATCCACACATCCATGCATTAAATCACACACCTAAATGCACACATCCACCCTCATATCTCTCTCTTCGTTCCACAAAATCACGCACCATCTTCACCGTTGAACTCGGGGACAAAGGATGCTTCACCAGGTACTTTCAACCCCAACCACCCTCATTCACTACCAGCCGTCCAAACCTCCACAAACCACCATTTTGAAAATGACGAGAACGGAAAACGTAGCTCATTCGATCCTCTACAACTTTCATGTTGACGACTTTCGCCAATTCTTAATGTAGAGGAATTTATGTGAATTGTTAAATAAAGTGGAAAATGTGAAAGTTTTCTTACTGTTGAATGAAAATGGTCCCTCAAAATGTTTCATGCATGCCCATTGTGTCTTGTATTTGCAGTAAAAATATAAATGAAAAATGCGCAAGGTGTCCATGGTGTTTCCACATGAATGAATCAATGTGTATAAAACAATGTTTTTATGTGCGTGTGCAAATCAAGAAATAAAGTGAAAGAAAGAAAAATGTAAATTGTGTTGCTCTTTATTCATGCTTTCATTTGAAGTAGAAAAGAAAAAAAAAGAAAAATAGGAAGAAGGAAAATGTTTTAGGAAAGGTGTGAATTGCCACCTATTTGTATGTGAACGTATGTGTATATATCGGTGAAGATCTCTTAATGGCTAAGAAAACAAGGTTCCATTATTTAATGCAAATGAACATCAACAATTAATGCAACATAGAGGAAGTAGGAGAGATATTTTGCATTTAAAGTTTTAATATGAAAAGTTTTGGAGTACAATGCTACACAATATCCCATTCGTGTATGAACGCAAACGACGGAAATTAAAATAAGATCGCACACAATAACGTAACGCGATCACAAAACAACAATAAAATAGATTAGTTAACCCATTCTGTGAAGTTTTAAAAGTACATATGTTTGGCGTAAAACGTGTCAAACAAAAATATTTTTATTTTTCAAATTAAAAATTATGGAAAAATTATATAAATGAAACTAAAATGAGGCCATAAAAAATCTAGTCTAAATTTAAAACGTATCTTCTATTATAATTTAAATTCAAATATTTAAATAAATTAAGTATTCAAATTTGATGACCCAAAAATAGGATTCCTTATAGTCATGGTTATGTTTACATAAATATATCGGATTTATATATGCCTAATTGCCCTAACACATTGTTTTTTAGAAACAGGTACTTTATTCATAAACACAAAAGACTACAAATACTTCCATAGTATGCCTCCCTAACTTAAATGGGTACCTGGCCAGGAAAAAGAGTACATACTATTTTCATATATAAACATTACAACAGACACAAGTATGCCCCAAAGCCCAATTGTCAAATAGATGTAGGGGTTAAAACAGAATAAGAGTGCACTCAAAACCATCCGTACGAGCAAACATGGACCAGCAAGTGCTGAAAGGAAAAATGAGCAATAAGGAAAAAAAATTCTAAGCTACACAGTACGCATGGCAGAAAAAACCTCCGGACTTCGTTCAATAAGCATGGAGAAAATATTGGAAGAGGCTTCACTTCTAACAAACGTTCACAATTCTAAGGACTTCCACCAAAACTCAAAAATGGCGGTCCCTTATCCTAAAAAAATCAGGGGTTATTACCAGAAATCAGAGGAAGATTAAGCTGAAACAGCAGGCTGAACTCATGGCGGTCTAAGATTCGAGCATGTCGAGCTATTAATCCCAAAATTTAGTAAGATAATCTCTGAATCCCTATTTAGCTTCTTCGAATCATTCTATATTGAATTAGCTCTTTACAGTCTTGAACCATCATCATGATTCTCAGTTGAAATGGCATATCTACACTTTCAAAAACTCTTGCATTTCTCTCTGTCCAAATATGCCAAACCATAGTCGATAAAGAAATATTTATTAGATGAGGAACAATGCAGCTGTTCTTCTAAAGATGGCAAATTACTTCAAGAATATGTACCAAGTCTGTCGAATTTCCAATGTTGGTATTTAATTTCTGCATTATGTCTTCTAAGATTTGTCATGAAATGTAACAGTCAAAGAACGATGCTCTCTGTCTTTGAAGTGATTTAAGTAGAGAGGACAGCTTCTATAAAAAATATTGTACCATCGTAAAATTCTATCTTTAGTGCTTAACCTATTTAGCCTTGCTAACAACGTACAACTTGACATTTTAGATGCACAATAACTGTCCCAAATCACCTTTGTCCAATTGTATTCCTCATGTTTAACTCTAATATGGTTCAAAGCTGAACTCAAGCTAAACTGTCCATCACTATTTGGCATCCTGAACTAGTAGTCCTGCTTTTTTGGACTATTAATTCCTATGCTTTGCACAGTGCACTGGATTTGGATAGGAATACAATCCAGACCATTCTTCCACTTGTTGTTCAAAATTAGAGTAGATACACTTTTGTCGCCACCCCCGTCGTAGACACATTATTCCACCCTAATTTATCAACTAGAGAGATACCTCTTAGCTATGGATCAGACAATACATTTGTACTAGCACCATTAGCTATTTTCCTATCAATAACACCCTTACACCATGGTCTAGCTCTAAGCATTAGTTTTCAAGTATACGAAGCATTCCTGTTCATTTCAGCATTCAAAAAATTAATTTTGCTGTAATATTTGTGGTGCATCCATTTAGACCATAAAGAGTCACCATTTATAAATGTCTAGATTAACTTAATGGAAACTGCTTTAGCAATATCTTCTAACCTTCGAACACTAAGATCGCCTTTACTTTAGTTTTACAAATATTTTTCCAAGAGAACTTATGTGCTTTTGATTTCCAAATAAAATTAGCACACAATGAATTAATTCTCTAAATGATAGCCATGGGTATTTGAGAAATTTACATTCAAAAATGTATCATATGATGGATAATAGTTTTAATTAACTCAATTCTACAACTAATGTTGAGTAATTTGATGTGCCAATGGCTGAATTTTTTGTTAATTTTGTCAATAAGACTGCCAAAATCCCTTTTTTAAAGAATGTTGTTAGATAAAGGGATCCCTAGGCATGATACTGGGAAATCGCCTATACTACACTGCAACATTCAGGGCTTTTAACAGCGTTCAAAAAATGCTATAAAAGGTTTTAACAACGTTTTTCATGAAGCTGTATATCAACATGCAATTAAAAGTCAAGGATCTAACACATCATTAGATAAAACGCTATAAAAGCATAACTTTCAATATCATTTATGATATGCTGTTAAACACCTTTCATATCGTTTTTTCAGAGCTAAGAGTACTTTTTTATAGCATTTTGATCGATGTTGAGAATACTTTATATAGCGTTTATACCCCATTTTTATTGGCATTTGAAGAATGTTAAAGGATCTAACAGCGTTTTATGTATGCCGTATAACCACATGTCATAGTAAATTTATGGCCTATTATAGAATAAAGGAAACACTATCGTGTGTTTTCTGCAACACAACAAAAAGTTGTTGTAGGTTTTCTATAGCATATAAAAATGCCATTATAAATTTCTATACTATTCTAAAACCCTATTTTCTTTACTCCGCTTGCTTTGAGTTTACAATAGTCTATCTATATATTAGAACATCTAACAACAAGATATACCTCAATTAATGAAAAATTCAATCAACTTGTTAGCATCAAAATTGGCCACTAACACCCTTAAGAAAGATTGTATAGAGAGATTAATGAAGATAGCAAATTAAGACAGAAGATAGTATGTAAATTTAAATGTAGAGGACAAGAACACCTAATTTGTAGTGGTTCGGCGTAACTGCCTACGTCCACTTTGAAGTTTATTTCTATTTATTTCCTTGATAGTTGATTACACATACAATCCGTTTCCAATTACTTGAATACAATTGCAAAGTAAAATATTAAGTCTTGAGTGAGCGTTGAATGCGGTACAGTTTCCCAAGTGTTCTCGAAAAAACCCCTCTCTTTCACTGTGCCCCTGCCTCTCTATTTATAGACGAAGGTGGGTTGGACTTCCCAGGTGGGCATGGTAGCTGAATACCTCGGCCCAAATGGAGTAGGCTCTGTGTGCCGAACCTAATACGCTGAACGACCAAATGCCGAACCACCACCTTCATGCCGAATGAAGTGAGGTGCCGGATGGCGAGTGTATGTCGAGCAATAGTCGAAGTTGATTGAGATTGGACGAAAACCGAACGCCTCTGGCTGCCGAACGATTTAGGGATGCTGAACAATCTTTGGATGCCAAACGAGGCTTATGCAGAACGATCTTTGGATGCCGAACGAGGCTTATGCCGAATGTTCTTTGGATGCCGGACGATTCTGCCATGCCAAACGTTCATAGATGCCAAACGATATACAATACCGACCGTCTCTCAATGCCGAATGCTCTTGCATGCCGAACGTCCTATGGATGATGAACGTACTTGAATGCCAAGTGATCCTGGATGCTGAGCGCTCTTGGATGCCGAGCGCTTCTAGATGCCGAGTGAACTTGAATGCCGAGCGCTCCTGGACGCCGAGTGCTCTTGGATGCCGAGCGCGTCTAGATGCTGAGTGACCCTTGCTGCCGAACACTCTCCAATGCCGAGTACTCTCGATTGCTATTCGAACGTGAATTCCAAACGAACCATTTATGCTGAGCGTTCAGAATGCCGAATGGTAAGTAAATGCCGATCGCCTAGTTGCCTGGTCAAATCTCCAAGAAACACTTGCCCCCCAAAGTGTATTACGTGACTGAATGTGATACGCCTTAAACCCTAGTTTACTTTCTTCGGAGGAACTTTCTTGTGAACATCAGGTGAGGTGGTGTGTGCCGAACGTAATGCAAATGCCGAACAACCTAGCTGAAAACGAGCACCCGGGATGCCGAATGAACCAAGGTAACCGATGCCGAACGATATCGCCTTGACCGGTTCTGCTAGTCATAGTCTCTTCGACTACCCTTCTTCCCTATAAAACCTGGCATCCTCTTTCTTCCACTCTTTTTCACTTTTACCTCTACGATCTTGTACTCACGAACCACTCCTTTTAAGAAACTCCAAGAATTTTACTACTCTTCCCTCCTCTAACATCATTCCTTTTCCCAAATCATTCGGGATTAATCAAAAACGCGCCTTTAACTCTGGATTCTGCCAAGTTTTACTCCATTTACTAGGTATCGACCCCTTTATTTAAATGCTTTCCTTGACTTAATATGAGGCTGAAGTTCGTAAGTTAGAACCGTGGCCACTAGGTGTTGCGTGGGTGAAAGAATCGAACTGCGATATGATGTGGAGGAGAGAAGTGGCCAGAGGTGAGCACTCGAGGGAGTTGTTGGAAGATGTTCTGTGGTTCGGCACGGTTCTCTCATGCCGAACGATATTGGAGGGAAAAATAGAATAGGAGCAGGAATTGGCTAGAATGCCGAACAACATTGTCCAGCATGACTCGCCGTACGACTTGAACACCGAACCATATTTTAGCCGAACAATATTTAGGCCGGACACTCATGAATGCCGAACCATGTTTTAGCCGAACAGTACTTAGGCCGAACGACTTGGACGCCGAACCATATTTTAGTTGAACAACACTTAGGCCAAACAATCATGATTGCCGAGTCATATTTTAGTCGAACAGTACTTAGGCCGAACACTCATGAATGCCAAACCTTATTTTAGAGAACAGGACTTAGGCCGAATACTTATTCACCTTGCCTAATCATATAACAAAACAAGGACAAGGACCCCAGCATACTAGCATATCGAACTGATCCGGACTGAGAACTTCCTAGTTTCAGTAGTCATAAGCCTGAACTTAAATCGACAAAAACATATAATTTCTTCTAACATTTAGCGCCAATTTCTGAGTCTGAAATTGTAAACACCATAAGGCAGGCTTTTGGAGACGGTCAACGATGACGGTCTTCGAAGGTGATGATTCGAAGCCCAACTTTATATCATTAACTACGTGTCTTTCAATTTTTCAATGCTTACACACGAATGATTGCACTAGTTCACACACCGCACGGAGGGAATACTTGTGTTGTTAAATCTGACGTCGAGTGTTTCTCAAGTATAGTTCAATCAGGTACCCTGCAGGATTCAATTTACATCAAAGATGTTTAAAAAATCTTGCTCCGCCACAATCTCAAATAGACCCGGGACGTCTTCTAAACAAGGGGTCGCAGATACTTCTAATCCGTCGACTTCCTCTGCTCATAACTTAGCTCCCGATGCCCTGAAGGCATCAAATGTCTTGGACAACCTTGTCGATTCATAGACTTCAAAGATCAATGAAGTTGCGCTCTGACGAATATACTTTATCCATGGAATCCCTTTCGACGACGTGCTGGTTCCATCGGGGCACGATTGTCCACATTTTCCCTTAGTTGGATACACGGCGTGTAATTAATTCGTGTGCTGGGTCAGCAGCGTGCCACCATTCAATTTATTTCTTCGGGATGTGCTGCAATACATCGACATTGCCCCGTCGCAACTGCACCTGAACGATCACGCCTTCATCTATGGTACCTATATCCTTTTCATGAATGTCCTCTCCAGGCCCCCAACCCCGGGCGACATCAGATATATATATATATATATATATATATATATATATATATATATATATATATATATATATATGATCAAGAAGCGGAGAGATAACCCCTCTTACATGTTTCTTGAGCCACATCACAAATGCAAAATCTTAACTGGGGCCTGTAGCAAGTTCGCGCCCTGTACAAGCAGGAATGGTCCTATGTGCGTTGCCATCCTGGTTTCGCGAGGAGATGGGTGGAAGGAAGTAAGTCTTTTCTCTGGATTGGTATTCATACTTGGTCGAAGCCATGCCTTTTCTAGTTCTTTATTCATCTTTTTTAGGTATCAATCCATATCCAGACGGTCGCAGTTATTCCGAAGCCATTGAAGCTATTAGAGCTCTTCTTGTCGAAGAACGGGACATTCGAACTCTCATTTCGAATGAGTCACTTACAAGGTTTGGGTTGTTGGCCGAAGGCCGTCAGATTAGCCTTCCTCAAGGCGCCACCATACCCAGGCCGACCTCTGGAAAAGGTAAAAAATTTGCCGAGTCATCAGCACGTCACACTTTTGACACACCAGAAGAGGGTGAAATCAAAGAAAATGAGACACCGAAGCACAAGATGAGAATGTTGGGCCTACTCAGGATCCGATAGTCGAAGTGCACGACATCGAAACGTCATCTTCCCCTTCGAAGCGGAAAAAGAGACCGACGTACAAGATACGAAGGGAAAAGGTTGGTGCAACCTCCAAAGTCACTCTTGCTCCGGCAAAGAAAGAGGCTTCTTCACAGCATTTGGAAAGTTCTTTAAAGGGCCTATCGAATCTCTCCATACCCGATGATTAGCTCAATTACGACTTTGACGATCCGAAAGTGTTCAAACTTCACTCGCCTATCAGAGGCAATGCAGGCGCTCTTGCCCAAAAATAGGGAGAATAAACTCCGTCTAGTAAAGAAACTGGTCCGTCGGGGTGAAAACACTAGGACACACACAAACACATGCACTTTGCCTCGCACTTAACTTTTCGTCGTCACACTTCTCTTTGCTAATTTGTTATTATTTAAATTCTATACAGGTGACATGGGACGTACACACGACATTGATTGCCTCCGCAGATCATCCGTTTTCCATCACTCTGGACGCGACTCATGTTCTGGGAGACATCGAGACAGGGACGGTGATGGCGATAGGGATTATCATTCCCGGGACTCATCATCTCGGAAGAAAACATATTATCAGCCCAAGTACCACCAACATCCCTCTTCTCACTCGGAACCAAGCAAAGATAAGCAGGGCTATAAGGGGTCGCAATCCTAAGTCCCCCGTGACCAACACTCCGATTCCTCTTCCACACGTCAAGCTCGGGATCCTCACAGGAGAGTTAAACTTTTAAAGTCGTCTCCTCCAGTTCCCGCAACAGATCCAACCGTATCAGAGAGACTGGCTGAGCTTGAATCTAAATTTCCAAAGATATGCTTTGATGGTCCGAAGTTCCTCCCGGCAATCCACCACATACCTGGAGATGTTAAACAGAGCGCCATCGCCTGCACCAACGAAATCTATGTTCAACATGACACGTTTTTTCATTTGGCTGAAAAACTTTCAGAGGTCTCCATGGAGCGCCAACATGAGATCGATAACCTAAAGCTTGAGGCTATCCACGACAAAGATGTCATTAAAGCTCAGGACGAAGAGATTGCGACTTACAAGTCCGAACATGAGGCCGCCCAGCAGAGCGCCAAGGTCACCGCCGAAGCCGTAACTCATCTAGAAACGACTCACAAAAAAGTACTCGATGAGGCGGTACAACACTGTGGGGCTTTGGCTATGGAAAAAGATTCAGTACAAAATGAAAGGGATGCGTTCTGTCTCTGGGTTAAAAACTTGAGGAGTGGCTCAGCAAAGAACAAGAGGAGAAGGTTGCTGCCCATGAAGAGTCACAATGGTATTGCGACGAGATTGTTGCAACGTGACTCCTTAAGGCGAAACTTGAGGGCAAGCTTTCTAGAGTTGAGGCGCCGAAGAATGAAGCCCGCGAAGAGGGCAAAAAGATAGCCTCTGCAGAGATCAATTCCCGTCTTGAAGCGGCCAAGGAGGAGGGTAGAGAAGAAATCAAAACTATGTTCGACCCGTTTATTGTCGAATTCAACGCCCGCGTTCTCATGCACCGGGACTTAATTTTTCTGGGCGAGGGCTATCTTGAATCTTTGGCTGAGGCGTAGGAAAATTTAATTGAAACCAAAAAGGCTGAACACGGTATTGAGGAGGTTGACAAGGGGGGCTAAAGCTATTTTTTTGCAAAGGCTCCCTTTCCATAAAAGGAAAAGAAGTTATCGCCGGTCCATCCGGGATTGAGTCTTCGGCTCGTGTGCCTACCCAGCCGACCAGTCGGCTGATACTTGATCCTTTTGAACAGCACATTGGCTATGATCCGGAGGACCCCGACCTTGGTGTTCATGTTCTGTTCCCTATTCCGGAGGGTGAGAACCCCTTGACGGCTAAGGGCCAACCGAAACCTGGTAGGCTACTCTCTTTCTTTAACATTCCAAGAGCTCTCGTTTTCCACCAGGAGCTATCGTATTCTAATACTTGCTTTTCGTGATTTTGTGTAGGCCGTTCTGATCTTAAGCCTACTACGAGGAGAGATGTCGCCAAGGAGGTGAGGGAAAAATTGAGTGGAGCCATTCACGCGGGAGAGGCTCCCGGTCCAGATGCCCAAGGGATCGGAGCGCTTGATGAAGATAAATCTGAGACTTCCGCTCCCATTGATGGGAGTTATGAAGTTGAAATTGCAGGCGTCACGAGCACACATCCGAGCTGAGCATGAAGGAGCAGCTTGAGAAAGAGAAGGAAGAGACGATTAAGATCGAGGTCGAACCTCAAGCTATGGACCCAGACGATCCCTTGAACAAGCCGTTGAAGGTCATTCTCCCTGGCAGGTCCAAACCCACAGATGTTCCTCATACTTCTTCGGTTGTCACTTCCCCGTCAAAGAAAGCTATCAAGGGTAAACGTACCAGGGAGGAATCATCGAGCAAAAAGTCAACGAAGTCAAAGAAGTAGTTTTCGCTCTCGTTCAACAAGAGCTAGTTTAGATTATGCAATTATTTTTGTTTCCATAGTTTATGTAAATAAACTTTTGACTCCAAGCTTTAGAGGATTTGTAGTAGAAACTTGCTTTTGGTGAATAAAACTTAATTATTCTATCTTTCAAAAGGCTCTTCTCATTTAATTTTTTTGTTATTGTGATTCAAATCCAAGATGTTGTGAATAATATGGACTTCTCGGTTCACCTTCATATAGCTCAGAGAATCTTTGGGAGTTGTTCATTTTTCCTTCCGCACTTCAAGCACTTAGAATATTTTTTAGTCCGCACATCGAGGACTTAGAGTACTCCAGTCCGCACTCTGGGGACTTGGAGATTTGAGTCGTTTATACTCGAGTCCGCACTCCGGGGACTAAGAGTACTCCAGTCCGCACTTTGGGGACTTGGAGTTTTGAATCGTTTATACTCCAGTCCGCACTCCAAGGACTTAGAGTACCCCAATCCGCACTCTGGGGACTTGGAGATTTGAATCGTTTATACTCGATTCCGCACTACGGGGACTTAGAGTACTCCAGTCCGCACTCTGGGGACTTGGAGATTGTTTGCACAAAAAATGGGCAAACACCTCCAAGTTGTATGATTTAGTCGATTTTAAGTTGTTCTTAGAGATCTGGGTGATTCATACAAATATGTAAAAAGCAGGGACTAAACTGTAAAAGACACACAGATTTATAGTGGTTTAGCCAGAATGTGCCTACGTCCACTTTATATGTTATTCTCCTTTACTTTTCAGACTACAATTACAAAGATTTGATTACAATTATGTGAAAGTTGTTTGAAAGTTCTATCCGTGCTTGAGCTCTCAAACTTGTCTGCCATTGTTGTACCTCTGCCCCTCTATTTATAGAGTGAGGCTGAGGGCAGGGGTCTTGGATGTATATAGCTGCCGGTGGGCCTGGGCTGAAGCGATCTGGCCTGGCAACTTTAGTTCGGTAGTAGATGGTTAGACTAGCGTTTTGGTCTGGTGGTAGAGGAGATGGGATTGGTTCGGTGTGGTTGATTCGGTGTTGGCCGGTCTGGTGAGGCCTTGGATCGGTGGAGGTTGACTCGGTGGTGATTTGGTCCGGTGAGGGTTGGAGCGGCAGTGGTTGGCTCGGTGGTGAGTTGGTCCGGTGAGGGTTGGAGCGGCAGTGGTTGGCTCGGTGGTGAGTTGGTCCGGTGAGGGTTGGAGCGGCAGTGGTTGGCTCGGTGGTGAGTTGGTCCGGTGAGGGTTGGTTGGTTCGGTGGACTTGGTCCGGTGAAGGGTGGAAACGCACCCAGCATTTGGCACCCAAAGTGGGGCATATGCCATCATGTGTCGCGCTTTGGTTTAGCTTGGGGGATTCTCATCCGGTCTTGCGTGCCGAACCAGTTGGTCCGGTTATTTATATTTTGCCTATAAGTATGGGCCTTAAGCTTTCGTTATTCCCTACCAAGTGAGATAGCCGAACCAGATTTCCTTGCCGAGTCAATCGTATTGCCGAATCAACTTGACTACCGAATCAGGTGATTGCCGAATGTCTTTTATATTTTGAACTGCCGAATGAATCGCGGAGCGTGAGTGCCGAATGAACCTTCGAGCCTTGAGCTACCAGATGGACCTGAGAAGTACGAGTGCCGAATGAACCTTCGAGCCTTGAGCTACCGGATGTATCTGAGAAGCACGAGTGCTGGATGAACTTTATGCCTTTTATTTAACTTATAAAAAATATTCTAGACTTCATGCACTTGCTTGTTTACTTCCCTCATTCTAACGATGCACTTTTTGTGTTTGTAGATAACTGTCTCGTAAAGTAGAAACTCGATCAGATAAGAAGAAATCCATGGACAGAGAAGAGTCCTCCACAGTGCCCCCAGCTCAGTCAGGATCGGGACGTCATGGACCTCCCCGAGATCTCTAGTAGATGGGTACGGCCCCCAGGAGCTCCTGAACTCGCCACCTGACTGCTTTCCTAGCTCCCTTAAAGAGGAGCAGCTTGATGTTATATCTCGTTCTTTCGAGATTGATAGAGCACACATGGTGCTGCCAAGGAATAGAGTTATGCCGTATGACCCTCCTGAAGGATATTTTGCTTACAGCAGGTACCATTGTATGTGTGGGGCCATTCCCCCGATCAATGCTTGGATAGTCAGCTTCATCACCTACCTAAAGGTGGCCCCTTTCCAGCTTCAGCCCAACTCTTACGCTATCCTGGTGGGCCTATTCATCATTTTTTAGAGAAAATAAGGGCGTCCCCCTTCCAACCGGGAGATCCGATATTTGTACAACTTGAGAGCCTACAAGAAGGGGTCTCCATATATCATCTTGGAATCGGCCGTGTCCTTCAAGCCGGTCCTGAACTTATATTCGAAGTTCAGCATGTTCAAGAAAGAATGTTTTTTGTCAAGAATGACTCTGTTTCTATCCGTCACTTCACCTCCGGCTATAAGTTGAAGCTTTTTTATTACTTCCGTTCTGATTGCAATGCTTCTTCTTATGTGTTTTTATTTCTTGCTAGCGACAAGTGGCTTTGCGGTCGTGGAGAACGATCGCCTGGTTCAGATGGCTGCGGAAATAGAAGCCATTTCGGGAAGGGAGAGGTCAGCTTCTTACCTGGTCAGGAATGCTACTCTTCTGCAGCACAACTTGATTCTACCACGTCAGTTTGTGCTCAAGCAGAGAGACACAGCTGAGGAGAGGGCTGTCAAAGCCAAAGGAGGGGCCACGTCGAAGAGCAGCAAGAGGAAACCTTTCTCGATACCTCCAGTCGTCGGGGGGAAGAAGCTCAAGAAAACCGATGGACCCTCCCCTAGCACATGTCCAGATGTTCCGGAGGAGGAAAATGTCGAGGAGGAAAGAGGAGAGGAGGAGAGCGGAGGTGACGGAGAAGGTGATGGTGGTGATGGTGGCGAAGGACAGAGCGGTGATGGCGTCGTGGCTTTGTCTTCTGGGCAAGCAGGGGAGATCTAAGAGTGGACAGATGATGCTTTCCGCCAGGCTTTTGAGGGGTTGGAGGAAGGATCGGCCTTGGTGGAGAAGCCAAAGAAAACTGATAAGGCCGGGACTAGTGCCGATCCATCTTCCAAGATCATTTCAGCTAGGGCAACTCCAGCGATTCAAGGTGAATTTTTGACTCCCGCCGACTCCATTTATGATAAGTATTTAGGAATATTTCATGTACAACTCCCGTCTCTTTTTCACTTGATATATTTCTTGAATTAGGATTCAGTGCATGCTCATAACACTTGGTTTTTATTCCAGGAACGGGTAAGGTGGCTAAGACATCAGACATTCGGTACCGTCTCGAACAATTCAAACTCCTCAAAGCTTCTGCTAAAACAAAGCCTCCGACCAACCATTACGGGGACGTAGTCGGCTACCGTCCTCTTCTCGGAGTTATTGAAGAGGATATTCAAAAGAAAAGGATGAGGCGCTCCATGTTTGAACCTACACCTGGACCTCAGCCCCCAACCCAGCCTATTTATGATATCACGGGGGAGGATACTGAGTTCATACCCTCTCCGCATCCATCAGAGAATCCTACCATTATTCATATTGATCGTCCCGGCTTGGCTCGTAATCCATTTGCGGGTCATCAAGATCTAGACCCGGGTTCTCATGATATTTCCTTTGACAAGGTTACTGGTGAGTACCTTCTCCATCGCAATCCTATGGTAAGGGTGCTTGATGAGGCCAAGTCCCTGGACCTTGATTTCCTTACTACTCGAATTGTAACTATAGGGGATGAAGCCAAGGAAAATATCGACCGGGTTGCTGAGGAGACTAGGAAGTTGATGGGGCATCACGCCCGACTGGTTAAGGCCGAGGAGGAAATTTGGAGTGCCAACATAAGATTACGGCTAGTGGTTGCCGACCAGGCCAAGCAACTCAACGATCAGGCCATCCAGATCTCTCAGCACAAGGCTGCCTCCAGACGGCTAAAGAAAACTATGGAAGAGGCTAGCAGAGCCGAGCTGCGGAAAATGGAGGCCATCTGCAAGGAACAGATCGATATGGCCATTGCAACGGTGGATGAGGTTCGGAAAGCGGATCTCGAGCGGGCAGAGGAGTTATCTAGGAAGCTTGAAGCCGCGGAGCTTGCTCAAGCCAAGCTGAATGAGGAGATGGAGGCGATGAGGAAATCCCTTCAGGCTGACTGCTCGCGATTCCGATCGGAGAGGGATGCTGCCGTTGCAAAGCTGTCGGCTTCTGAGGTCCGAATGAGGGAGTTTGAGGAGAACGAGTGGATGATGGATAAGATGCTCCAGGATATGTATGTCCGTACTTGGAAGCAGGGAAACTTATCCTGGATGGATGATTATCCTCGGATCATGGCCACGATTTATCTCCAGGCTCTGGAGGAGGCCAAGGCTGATGCGGATAAGGAGGGTGGCATGGCCTTCAGAATGGATGTGGTTACAGCCCAATTCACTAAGGAGGAGAAAGTGGCGGTGAAGGAGGGCATGCGGCTGCTTGCTGCTGAGGAGGTAGGCGTGCAGTTGGGGGATGATGATCAAGGAACAGATGCTGGTAAGTCTTCCTTTTTAGCATTTTCATAGCTTGGTTGCTTATTGTTCGTTCAATGAATTCTTCTCCTGAATTGGACAGGCGGGACCTCGGAAGCGCCAACTACATCTGGTCAGCATGCTGGGAGTTCTGATCCGGCGGTTATGTAGACATCGGAGGGCCAGAGGGATAGAGGCGAAGCCCCGATGCAGTCGGCTCCTCAGCTTGATCTGAACATTTTTCAGTTTACTTGACATCGCTGTCTATGTTAGTCCTAAAACATTAATGTAATTTTCAGGCTGTGATTATGTAATGAACAACTTGATTTTTGGCATGTAACTTTGTAACATAAGCTGATTTTATCATGTTTGAATGCTGTCGTTATTTCGATGTGTTGCATAAAATATAGCTGTGCATGTGTTAGTAATTCAATTGTGTTTGACGCTAAGTTCTTGCTTAAAATATAATTCCATGTCTTGCAATGTTAGTGTGATGTGTGAATAAACTATAGTTACATATTTATGTACAAGAGAAGAAAGTACCGCCCTTCAAGTTTTAGCTGTAGATGGTTGCTTTGAATGCCTGTGTAATCGATTGTGGAATGCAGCTGAGTGACCTCCCATCCAGCTGTGAGTTCTTATTCCCATTAGCGAGTGTCTCCCATTTTGTGTCATGTACTTTAGCGACCGTTATAGAGGATTGGAGGAAAGTTTTTATAAATAAAATGGAAATATAAGAAATAGTAAAACTTCCACAGCCGGAAGGGATTTGTCACCCATCGGAGCCGTACTTAAGACACATCGGTCCACAGCCGTACTTAAGACACATCGGAGCCGAGATCGCGCACGCTAACTACCCGGGCCATTATGGCCTGTAATCGTGGGTATTATTCGATTTACCGTGGCCGGCTAGCGCGGGTGCCGATCGTCAATTGTGAACTGCCCCTGGCTGGCCACAATTTATGTTGGGGCTTATAATCAGTTCACAGTTGCCGATAAGCTGAACGCCGTAATGAGCTGCCTAGGCTATTTTCGGCCTCCTTGGTGGCTTATAATCGACTCATTACAGTTAGCTTTGAGGACCGTCGCGAGGAATGAGTTAACCCACAGCAGAGGGATGCTAGAGCAAAAGTGTCTCATTGGCGAGGGCATAGATTCGTATAGTACCCGTTAGGTCTTGTCCAGGTGAGGTTGCGCCGTGAAGTGTCTAGAATGGAAATGCCGTTACACAGGATTTTGTTCAACAGAAAAGGATAAAGCTTAACAGCAGCCAAGATATATTGGAACAAGTTAAAAAGAGACAAGATTTTTAAAGTGGTTCGGCACGAAAATGCCTACGTCCACTGATTCTCGTTGTTAATGTTAATCCACTTTATATGGGCAGTACAAGTTAAGAAAAGTATCGACGAAGGTGTTGGACGTTCCATGCCCTTTGGAAGACCTCTCCGTCCACTGTTGACAAAATATAAGCTCCGTTGTGGAGATCTTTATGAATTACATATGGTCCGTCCCAGATGGGATCTAGCGCGCCGGGGCGCGGGAAGATTCGCTTGAGGACAAGATCTCCTTCTTGTAAGCTGCGATGCTTGACTTTGGAGTTGTATTGTGCTGCCACTTTTTGCTTGTGAGCTGCTGCTTCGAGTGCTGCATCATTTCTTCTTTCTTCGATTAGATCCGAAGACATGTGGAGGAGTTCTTCGTTCTCTCCTACGGTGGGATGGCACTACAGTTTCAACTGGGAGCATGGCCTCCGATCCGTATGCCAAAGAGAAAGGAGTATGCTCTGTTGATGTTCTGAAAGATGTGCGGTAGGCCCAAAGTGCCATAGGAAGTTCATCCACCCAAGCGCCTTTTGACTTTTCAAGCTTCTTCTTGATTAGAGTTTTAAGAATTTTGTTGACAGCTTCGACTTGTCCATTTTCCTGGGGATAAGCCACAGATGAGAAGCTTTTATGAATTCCGTGCTCTTGGCACCAGTCGGCGAACTCCTCACTGTCAAACTGAAGTCCATTGTCCGATATGATTTTGAGTGGAACCCCGTACTTGCATAGAACATTTTTGATCAAGAAGTTAATAACTTTTGCTGAAGATATTTTATTTAGAGGTTCCGCTTCCACCCATTTGGTGAAATAGTCGACTGCCACTATAACATATTTGGCTCCGCCTCGGCCCACCGACAGTTCGCCAATCAAGTCAATTCCTCATACTGCAAAGGGCCAAGGGCTGGTCATTTGAGTAATCTCATTTGTTGGTAGTCGAGGAATCTTAGCAAATTTCTGACATCTGTCGCATCTTTTGACGAAGTATAAGGCGTCTTTGTTTAAAGTGGGCCAGTAGTATCCATATCGGAGCGTCTTCTTCGCCAGAGTCTGCCCACCAGTGTGATCTCCACAGCTCCCTTGATGGATGTTGGATAAGATTTTCTTGGCTTCCCTTCCAACAACATACCTTAATAAGGGTTTAGAGAAGCCGCGCCGATAGAGGATGCCTTCTTGTATTGTGTAGTGGGAAGCTCTCCTCAAGATTTTCCTGACTTCGTTACGCTCGTTGGGTAGTGTGCCATCTTGTAAGTATTTCCGGATAGGAGTCATCCAGGTTTCTTCTTTAATTGCAGCTATCAGATCTTCTTGTTCGAAACTTGGGGCTAGTTGTTTCGAGATGGATACTGTTCCGGAAATGGTGCTGTTCTTCATGCTAGCTTGCTTTGCCAGCTCGTCGGCCTCTCGATTCTCCTCTCGAGGAATGTGTTTGATTAAATAGTGATCCAATTGATTGGGTAACAACTTGGTCTTCTTTAGATATGCTGTGAGTCATTCTCCTCGAGTCTGAAACTCTCCTAGTACTTGGTTTATGATAAGTTGAGAATCACTACGAAGACATAAAGAACTGACTCCAATTTCTAAGGCAAGTTCTATTCCTGCTATTACTGCTTCATATTATGCATCGTTGTTGGTGGCGACGAATTCCAACCTTAGGGCATAGTGCAGCTTCCTTCCCCTGGGGTGATTATCACAATACCTGCCCCCGAGCCCTGTTCGTTTGATGCTCCATCTACAAAGAGATTCCACTTGATATCTCCTGTTTTTTCAGATTGCTCCTTACCTTCGTTGGTAGTGAATTCAGCAATGAAATCGGCCATGGCTTGTCCCTTGATGGCGGTGCGAGGATGGTAAGTGATATCATATTGACTCAGTTCAATGCACCATTTAAGTAGTCGCCCAGAAGTGTCGGGACGATGGAGTACCTGCCTTAGTGGTTGATCAGTTAGAACTCTGATGGAGTGGGATTGGAAATAGTGTCGCAGTTTCCGTGATGTGATTAGTAAACAGTATGCTAGCTTCTCAAGTTTATAATATCTGGCTTCTGCCCCCGTAAACCTCTTGCTTACAAAGTATACGGGCCGCTGCGCGCGGTTGTCTTCTCTCACCAAAGCGGCGTATAGGTATAGTTCTTCGCCTTCATTTGGAGTAGAGAGTACTGGTGGTCTCTGGAGGTGTTCGATTAGGTTAAGGAAGGCTGTTGGGCATTCGTCAGTCCATTCGAACTTTCCTTTGTCTTTCTTTAGAGCTTCGAAGAAAGGGATGCATATGTCGATTGCTTTAGAGATGAATCTGCTTAGGACGGCCACCTTCCCTTTTAGGCTTTGCATCTCTCTTCGAATGGATGGTATCTTTATTTCTTGTAAAGCCCGGACTTGTTCGGGGTTTGCTTCAACCCCCCTGGCATGGACGATGAATCCCAAGAACTTTCCCGACGATATTCCGAAGGAGCACTTTAAAGGATTCAACTTCATTCCATATTGGCGGAGTACTTGAAACATCTCGTCCAGGTGGCTTTCATGATCGTTGGCTTTCTTCGATTTTACCAGCATGTCATCGACATAAACTTTCATAGTTCGTTCTATTAGTTCCGCAAACATCATATTGACGAGACGCTGATAGGTAGCTCCGGCGTTTTTAAGTCCAAAAGGCATTACTCTGTAGCAGTACAATCCCCGGTCAGTGATGAAACTAGTATGGTCTTGATCGGGGGTGTGGTTATATCCTGAGTATGCGTCCATAAAAGATAAGAGTTCATGCCCGGCCGTGCTGTCCACGAGTTGATCGATTCGGGGGAGTGGGAAACAATCCTTCGGGCAAGTGTCATTTAAGTTGGAGAAGTCAATGCATGTTTGCCACTTCCCGTTAGCCTTCTTTACCAGTACAGGGTTGGTGTTCCATTCTGGGTAGATGGCTTCTCGTATGAAGTTATTGGCAAGTAGGTTCTTTACTTCTTCCCCGAGGGCTGCTGATCGTTCTGCACCCATACTTCTCTTTTTCTTCTTTACTGGTACCTTGGTGGGATCGATGTTCAGTACGTGGTACGCTACGTCTGGGGAGATTCCAGTCATGTCAGCGTGCGTCCATGCAAATACATCCAAGTTGTGGCGAAGAAAATCGACGAGTTGATCCTTCAACTCTGCTCTTAACTGAGATCTGATTCTCAGCAGTCTACTTGGGTCGTGTTTGTCTGCAGATACAAATTCCATGGCCTCTCCAGGTTCGACGGTGGCCTCCTCCTCTTTGTCCCTGGGGTCTAATTCATTGAAATGATCACTGGTATATCGAAGAGGAGGGGCTTTCTTTAGTTGTTATGCTTCCAAGTTTTTCTTGCAGAGAGTAGTCTCTGCATCCTTCCCTTTATCCTTCCTGCAGTTATTGCGAAGTTCAGTTACATAGCAGTCTCGAGTAGCCTCTTGATCTCCCTCTACTTCTCCTATTCCGTTGTCTGTTAGAAATTTCATCTTCAGGCACCACGGGGCTAGGACAATTTGGAAGTCAGACAAGGCTGGTCTTCCCAAAAAGGAGTTGTAGGCCGAGTGGTTCTCCATTAGCACAAATGTTTATTTCCGCACAACAGAGCGAGGATGACTTCCTATTTCGACAAAGAGGTCCAATTGCCCGAGGGGCATCTTCGCATCTCTAGTGAAACCGTGTAGTGGTTTGTTGCAGGGAGACACATCCTTCATTGACAACTTAATTTTGTCGAAAGCATGCTTGAATAAAATGTTTACGGAGCTTCCAGTATCTACCAGAATTCGAAAAACTTCGGCTGGGCCGAACCAGGCAAAGATAACCAGAAGATCAATGTAAGGGTACTGCCTTCCTTCTTGGTCTCGCCTACTGAATGTGATGTCATTATCCTCTTTCCACTTCGGGCGGCGTTCTTCCATGATGGAATTGACGCAGTCTACATTGTTTCTAAGTGACTTTCCATATCTTTCCATTTCTGCCCAGTTTCTGTCGGCGATGTGTGGTCCTCCCGATATTGTATGTATCTTCTCTTGAATGGAACCGCTGGCGTTGTGATTTCTTCCGCCTATCTCTAGGTGGAGTTACCCTGGGTTCTCCCTGGCAGGAGCTGGAGTCCTGACCCTTTACATAGTTTTCCAATCACTTCCTTATGATGTGTTCTTCAATCAGGTCCCGGAGATGACGACATTCATTGGTATCATGCCCATGTGATTCGTGGAAGCGGCAGAACGTTCCAGACTTTATTGCGTGATCTGATTCCTTCTTGTACGAGGGGCGTTTGTATTTAAGCCTATCTTGGGTGGCCAGGAAGATGTTTTTGACTGTTTCATTCAAAGGAGTGTAAGCATCAAATCTTGGTCCCGGCCGATATAGACGCTTTTCTCCCTTCTTGCCCCCAGCACTATCTCTGGAGTCATTTCTTCGAACGTCCTTTTCTACTGCGGGTGTGTTGCCATGAGCTGCCTTGGCTTGTTGCCCTGTCTGCCTTTCAATGGCAGCGTCTTCAAGTCTCATATATTTTCCGGCTTCATGGAAGAAGTCGGGTAAGGTAGCTGGTTTCTCTTTCGTTAATCTTCTAGAAAACTTGGTATCCAGATGTACGCCACTACAAAGAGCCATTAGGATAAGTTTCTCATCGGCATTTTGGACTGCGGCCACTGCGGCGTTGAATCGGGTTAGATATTGTTGCACTGTCTCTCCGGGCTTCTGTTTGATATTAGATAGGGAATAAGCGTCCTTGGGTTGTTCCACATGAAGGCGGAACTGGCTAATGAAGTTTTCTTTCAACATTTCCCACGAGCTGATGGATCCTTGGAGTAGATGGCAGAACCAGGAGGTAGCTAGGTCTGCCGAGAATAGTGGGAAGCATTTATACAACACTCCCTCTATTGCTCTGCTCATGAGCATATGCTGTGTGTATCTCTGCAAGTGTACAACGGGGTTAGAGGTTCCCTTGTAAGGTTCCATTGTTGGCATTCTCCATTCTCGGGGGGTGATGGCAGTTTCGATATTGCGGGTGAAGGGGCTGGTTACCCTAGCGCCTTCCCCCGATCCCTTTGATCCCGTTGGACGCACTCTCTGAACAATCGCGCCATCCTTTCATCAGAATTTGGGGCGGATAGAAATGAGTTTGGTTCTTCTCTGCGAGATTGATTCGGTCCGGATGACCTGTAGGAATGGTTTCGTCTATCACTCCTAACATTTTCTAGTGGCTGTCTCCGGTCTTCTGGGAGAATGCTGGGGTCAGCCACAGTTTGCCATTGTCTCGATATTCCCCCGTTGGGCTTTGTTCTAAGCATTCCCTCGGGCCCAACTTCGGGCTGGACTCCAGCTCGGCCCCGTCCATTGGTGTTCCCCTGGTTAGGTAGTATGACAGGCTCAGCCATGTCCGACCCCTGCCTGGTACCTCCTCCGTTGGGTTCGGTTCCAAGTATTTCCTCGGGTCGGAATTCGGGCTGAGTCTGGGCTCGGCTCCTACCATTACTGTTTCTGTTGTTAGCCTCTTCGAAGAAGAAAGATCTTTGTCGCCTCCCAGATCCTCCAGACTGGGACTCGCCTCATGATTCGGTGTTGCGGTTAGATTCTTCAGCATCCCTTAAGCGTGATATGAGTTGGTCCACCAAGGCTTCTTGTTGAGATGTGAAGCGGTTAGTTACTTCAGCCACAACCCTGTCCAGATCTTCCCTAGAAATTGGTTGTTCCGTAGCAGGAGCTGTCGGATTTGCCTGATTTCCATTTGCTGTTGGAATAGGACGATTCTCTTGATCTCTGATCACTGGATCTGGGGTACTGCTAGTTGCGATGTTCTTTCCTTTGCTAGCATCTTTCCTCTGCCTGGGAGGCATGTTTTCCAAGTAATGAGCGATGCTGTTGGGAAGAAGGTTGAGTGGGAGAAGCTGAAGCTTCTAGCTCGAGTTCTCAGTGTAAGCACCAAAAATGTTTGCATAAAAAATGGGCAAACACCTCCAAGTCGTATGATTTAGTCGATTTTAAGTTGTTCTTAGCGATCCGAGTGAATCATGCAAATATATAAAAAGCAGGGACTAAACTGTAAAAGACACACAGATTTATAGTGGTTCGGCCAGAATGTGCCTACGTCCACTTTATATGTTATTCTCCTTTACTTCTCAGATTACAAGTACAAAGCTTTGATTACAAGTATCTGAATGTTGTTTGAAAGTTCTATCCGTGCTTGAGCTCTCAAACTTGTCTGCCATTGTTGTACCCCTGCCCCTCTATTTATAAAGTGAGGCTGGGGGCAGGGGTATTGGATGTAATAGCTGCTGGTGGGCCTGGGCTGAAGCGATCTGGCCTGGCAACGTTGGTTCGGTAGTAGATGGTTGGACTAGTGTTTTGGTCTGGTGGTAGAGGAGATGGGATTGGTTCGGTGTGGTTGATTCGGTGTTGGCCGGTCTGGTGAGGCCTTGGATCGGTGGAGGTTGACTCGGTGGTGAGTTGGTCCGGTGAGGCTTGGAGCGGTAGTGGTTGGCTCGGTGGTGAGTTGGTCCGGTGAGGGTTGGAGCGGTAGTGGTTGGCTCGGTGGTGAGTTGGTCCGGTGAGGGTTGGAGCGATAGTGGTTGGCTCGGTGGTGAGTTGGTCCGGTGAGGGTTGGTTAGTTCGGTGGACTTGGTCCGGTGAAGGGTGGAAACGCACCCAACAAAGATTTTGAGTCGTTTATACTCGAGTCCGCACTGTGGGGACTTAGAGTACTCCTGTCCGCACTCTGGGGACTTGGAGATTTGAATCTTTTATACGCGATTCCGCACCGCAGGGACTTAGAGTACTTCAGTTCGCACTCTGGGGACTTGGAGATTTTGAGTCGTTTATACCCGAGTCTACACTCCGGGAACTTAGAGTACTCCAGTCCGCACTCTGTGGACTTGGAGATTTTGACACGCTTATACTCGAGCCCGCACTCCCGGGACTTAGAGTACTCCAGTCCGCACTATAGGGACTTGGAGATTTTGAGTCGTTTATACTTGAGTCCGCACTCTGGGAACTTAGAGTACTCCAGTCCGCACTCTGGGGGCTTGGAGATTTTGAATCGTTTAGACTCGAGTCCGCACTACGGGGACTTAGAGTACTCCAGTGCGCACTCTGGGGACTTGGAGATTTTGAGTGTTTACACTCGAGTCCGCACTCCGGGAACCTAGAGTACTCCAGTCTGCACTTCGAGTACTTAGAGATTTGAGATTCTGCACGTGTTCGTACGTCAGCCAGAATAATATAACTTCATTTGCCTGTCACATGATCATCGTATGCAGAAACATTAGTAATTCATGGAAAAGATGGCTTCAAGCCTTTACTAATGAAAGCAAGCTAAATTGTCCTACTACGTGCCAAGAACTAGAAATGAAAGCATACTGGAAATAAATGAAACTAATACATGAAAGAAATAGACTAAGTATAATAATGCCGCAAGTGCTTGCTGTTCCATGCTCGGGGGAGTGTCGCACCATCGACGGTCGCTAGCTTGAAAGTTCCTTCTCCAAGCTTCCGTTCGATGACGTATGGGCCTTCCCATGCGGGATTTATATAAGATGGGACCGGAAAATCTCGTTTCAAAACGAGGTCTCCCACACCAAAAATTCTCAGTCGGATCTTTTCATTATAATATTTAGCGACTCGATATCTGTATGCGGCCGCTCTCAAATTGGCTTCTTCACGTTTTTCGTCAATGAAGTCTGACGATTCCAGTAAAAGATTCTGGTTCGACTCGAGGTTGTAATGAGTTACTCGATGTAATGGATCTTCAAGTTCCACGGGTGTGACAGCTTCCGTGCCATATGCCGACGCGAAGGGAGTGTGGCTAGTCACGGTCTTGTGGGTGGTCCTATAGGCCCAAAGCGCCGTTAGAACTTCGTCCACCCACTTGCCTCTAGCCTTTTCCTTGGGCTTTTTCAATATGGACTTGATTATCTTGTTTACGGCTACTACTTGTCCGTTGGCTTTCGGGTGAACAACCGCTGCAAACTTCTTTTCAATGCCATATTTCTGACAAAATTCTTTGAACTCCTTGCTTTCGAATTGAGTTCCATTGTCTGTAATGATGGTCCATGGAAGGCCAAAACGACATATGATATTTCGTACAACGAAATTGATAACCTTCTCGGTGGTTATTGTGGCCAAAGGCCCTACTTCTACCCATTTGGTAAAGTAGTCGACCGCAACTAGTGCATATTTCGCTCCACCTTTGGCAATGAGTAAACAACCAACTAGGTCGATCCCCCACATTGCAAATGGCCAGGGACTAACCATTTGCGTGAGTTCTGTTTGCGGAGCTCTCGGGGTTTTTGCTTTTATCTGGCATTTATCACAACTTCTTACATAGTCTGCAGCATCCCGATTCACAGTTGGCTAGTAGTATCCATAACGGAGGACTTTCTTTGTTAATGTCTGCCCTTCAGTATGGTCACCGCACTCCCCTTCGTGGACTTCCTTTAGGACTTGGTTTATGTCATCATGGGCAATACATTAGAGTAATAGGGTCGAGAATCCCCTCCGATACATTATTCCATCCTGTATTACATAACGAGAAGCCTTACGAACGACTTTCGCCTTTCGCTCCTTCCTTTGGGCATGGCTCCATGTAACAAGTACTGCTTGAATGGGGTCATCCATGACTCCCTTTCGATTTCTGTTTCCAACGCGAAATCTACCACCATCATATTTATACTCGGAACATGTAAGGTCTCGACTGGAAACAATCCCATCTGTTGCGCATCACCAGTGCTTGTGAATTTTTCCAATGAATCGGCTGCTCTGTTTTGCTCATGTGGGACATGTGAAATATCATAATACTCGAGATTCGCTAGCAGCTCCTGAACTCGGACCAAATATGGAGCAAGTCTTCGCCTCCGTGCTTGATAGTCTCCTCGTACTTGGTACACCACCAACTGTGAGTCGCTAAAGATTTCAACCGATTTTACTCCCAGTTCTTTGATAAGTCTTAAGCCGGCAATCAACACTTCATATTCGGCTTCGTTATTTATTGCTATGAATTCAAGATTCAAAGCATAGAAAACTGATCTTTTCTCAGGAGTTACAAGAACTATGCCAACCCCCGAACAACGTTCGTTAGATTCCCCATCGGTGTACATCTTCCATCGAACAGGAGGTATGACATTGTGGTCGTTTGATTCATCTAACATAGTAAATGCAACAATGAAGTCAGCTAGTGCTTGTCCTTATATAGCCCTTCACAGCAGGTAGGTAATATCGAACTAACTTAACTCAATATTCCATTTTAACATCCTTCCGGAAGTTTCCAGTCGTTGGAGTATCTGTCGCCAAGGTTGATTAGTATAAACACTGATTGAGTGTGCCTGAAAATACGGACGAAGCTTGCACGATGCAATCACCAAGCAATAGTCTAGTTTTTCAATCTTTGGATAATTTCTTTCTTCCCCCGTCAAGCGTTTACTGACATAGTAATATAGCTTTTGATCCTGGTCTTCCTCGCAAACCAAGGCTGTACTGATAGCATGCTGGGATATACCAAGTATACGTACAACATTTCATAGTCTATTGGTTTTGACAATACCGGGGGACTTTCTAAGTGCCTTACAAGAGCTCGGAATACTTCCTCACAATCGGATTCCCATTCTAAATTCCTCTTTCCTTTCTTTATAACATCGAAGAAAGGAATACACTTGTCCATAGCCTTGGATATGAACCGGCTCAGCGCGGTCGCCTTTCCATTCAAGCTTTGCACCTGTTTTATGGTTCTGGGCACTCGTATATATCAAATAGCCTGAGTCTTCTCTGGGTTGGCCTCGATTCTCTGCGCATTCACAATGAAACCCAAAAACTTTCATGACGCTGCGTCGAATGAACACTTCAAAGGATTGATCTTCGTTCCATAATGCCTGAGTATGTCAAACATCTCCGCTAAGTCTCGGATGTGGTCGTTTGACTACCGTGACTTCACGATCATGTCATCCACATAAACTTCCATCGTTTTACCGGTCTGGTCTTTAAACATCCGATTCACCAGACGCTGAAAAGTTGCTCCCGCATTCTTCAATCGAAAGGGCATCACTACATAGCAATACAACCCAACGTTTGTGATAAAACTGGTGTGTTCTTGGTCTGGGATGTACATCGAGATTTGATTATATTCGTAGTATGCATCCATAAATGATAGTAGTTCGTGTCCGGATGTTGAATCGACCAGCTGGTCAATCCTAGGCAACGGGAAGTTATCCTTTGGGCATGCTTTGTTTAAATCGGAATAATCAACACAAGTCGCCATTTTCCATTCGCTTTCTTCACTGGCACCGGGTTAGATACCTATTCAGGGTAGAGGGCGTCATGGATGAACCCATTGGATTTGAGTTTGTCCACCTCCTCTCTGAGAGTCGCGGACCTATATGGGTCCATGCCTCTCCTTTTCCATTTCACAAGAACATATCTTGGGTCTATGTTCAACATATGAATCACGATTACAGGAGAAATCCCACACATGTCAGAGTGTGTCCAAGCGAAAACATCAAGATTCGCTCGGAGGAAGTCAATGAGGTTCTTGGCCACCACGGGGTCGAGTTGTGATCTAATTTTAAGAATTCATGATGGGTCATCCCAGCTGACCGAAATGTAAATTGTTAGTTCAGCCGGTGCTGCATTTGTTTCCCTGGATCCCCTATCATCGTCGCTCGAATGTCTCTATGGATCTGAGAAAGTTTGCCGAGCCAGGGCTCGGGCGCTACTTGTCAATCATTAGAATTTCGGATGCAGACGGAGCTGTCCGCGACCTTTCGTTTCTCTCTGCGCTGACCCTCTCTCAGCTCAACCACATAGCATGCACGACCGATCGGCTGAACGCCGTGTACCACTCCAACACCTCTATCTGTTGGAAATTTTAACGTCAGACACCAAGGGGCCAATGTTTCCCTAAATTCTACCAGGGCTGGACGTCCTAAAAATACGTTACATGGAGAGTCAACATCCAACACTATGAACGGTAGGATTCACACCCTCCTATGCTCCCTTCCCCGAGTTCAACTGGTAACTCCACATATCCCACTGCATCCGTTGCTGTGCCATTAAAGCCATGGACTATGGCTTTAGACGGTTTCAAATCCTTAGTCTCCAGCTTCATTTGGTCGTATGCCTTCTTGAAGATGATGTTAACGGAACTTCCGTAATCAATTAGAATTCTCTTCACGAACGCCAGCCCGATTGTCGCAGATATGACCATCGGGTCGATGGTGGGACCCTCCACCTTATCCGCATCTCTTCTCCTGAATACAATATCATCATTCATCGTGCGCTGCTGCTTTGCAGGAGTCCCATCCTATACATTTGAACAACACTCGTACTCTGCATGTCTTAAAGAGTTAGCATATCGCTCCATATCCTACCAATTCTTATCCGTAGGATGAGGTCCGCCATCAATCATTTTAATAACCAATCTACCCACAGTTCGAGCAAGTTTTTCTGATTGGCGTGGAGCTGGCCCGCGTCCGGGGTTCGATATCTCTTGTCTTCCATCTTATGGGTCTTTTACAAACTCCTGCAGCTTCTTCGGTCTAATCAACTTTTCTATAGCGTCATGGAGGTGTCTACACTCCTCTGTGTTGTGCCCATAAGACTCGTGAAAGAGGCAATACTTTCCAGTCAGCTTCTCTTCCTCTGTTGATTCCTTTGGGCGTGGTTTTCTATATTCAAAAGTGTTGCAAGTTGACAAGTAGATGTTCTTAAGAGATGCGTTTAGTGGGGTGTATTCATTGTAGGTTGGGACCCTTGACTTCCAATTCCCCGTCTCTCTTTTCTTTCCGGGATTTCCACCTTCGGATCCTTTGGACTGCCCAGGCTTTTTTTGTACGTTGACTTGAGCTTTTCCAGAATTATCGCCGGTTTGCTTCATGACGACGTTACTTTTCACAGTCTCCTGAGCAGGCCCTGGTGCCTTGTCTCCTCTTGTCCATCGGGCTTCTTCCCTTCTTATGAACTGATGAGCTTTCGAATAATGCTCCAACATGGCTGGGGGCTTTCCCGCCAACCAATTTCCAAATTCAGAATCTGGATCCACTCCACGAATTACCGCCATCAAAATTGCGTGGTCGTTTGGATTGCTCACTTCGGTAGAAGCTACATGAAATCTCTGCAAGTATGCTTTCAATGACTCTCCTAGAGCTTGGATTACGCTTGATAAGGACATCACATCCTTTGGACGAGTGGTGTGTATCATCAATTGTTCTATGAATTTCATTGCCAATTCGTCAAAGATGGATACAGATCGTGGGGGAAGTTGAGTAAAGCACATGGTGGCAATTCCGGACAGAGTGATTGGGAAGCACCTACACTTGGTCGCATCATTAACTCTTGCAGAATCCATCATCCATCCGTACCTCATCACATGCTGCCTGGGATCATTTTTCCCTTTCGTAGGCTGGGATATTCGGCATATTGAACTTCTTGGGGTACTTAGCCTGTAGAATAGCATCTGTAAAGGGAGTCTGACTTCTGGACACTCCCTAATCTTCATTGATCAAGCCTTGGTTCTCTCTCATCAACTGCATGACCATACCTGTTAAGTCCGAAGTTTGTATGAAAGATGGAAGGTTGGGTTCCGTCCTACGGGACCGTGCGTTTGATGTCCCGCCTGATTAGGGTCCTGGAGATTAGGGTGTTAGGTCTCTTCATGGGCCTGATCCCTAGTCGATCGATTTGTGACACCTGCCTGTGCACCTTCATCCTTACGGCACCTATGCCTGGGAGGTTCATTAGCTGAGGTTGAATTATCAGATTCAGAATAAGGGGCAGGGTTACCTCCAGCATTCTGACGCTGCTGCTGAGTGAGCTGAGTCATGAGGTTAGTGTTGGCTTGAATCTACTCAGCAAGTTGCCTTTTACTTTCCTCGAGTTCTCTTATCAAGTCGTTGAACTCTGTTTGGGAAACAACTTCCGCTTGGTTTTGGGTGGAGGGTCCTGCACATCGAGTTGCTTGCTGATTTCTAGGTCCAACTTGTTACACGCTAGCAGTCTCGTGGAAATCCTCGTTGTGTGAGGCTGATCTGGTTCATGGTCTTTCCATGGTAGAGTTGTTGGTTTCAACTCTGAATAGAATCGACAAATGTCTTGTGAATGATCTTGGATCTCCTCAGGGGATTTATGCAATCCAGTAGCTACAAAGAAGATCCTAACAGCCTGAGAATTCAATTCCCAGTGAAAGCACCAAAATGTTAGCACCAAAATTGGCCACTAACACCCTTAAGAAAGATTGTGTAGAGAGATTAATGAAGATAGAAAATTAAGACAGAAGACAGTATGTAAATTTAAATGCAGAGAACAAGAACCCTAAATTTATAGTGGTTCGGCGTAACTGCCTACGTCCACTTTGAAGTTGATTTCTATTGCTTTCCATGATAGTTGATAGTTGATTACAGATACAATCCGTTTCCAAATACTTGAATACAATTGCAAAGTAAAAGCTTAAGTCTTGAGTGAGTGTTGAATGCAGCAAAGTTTCCCCAGAGTTCTCGAAAAAACCCGTCTCTTTCACTGTGCCCTTGCCTCTCTATTTATAGACGAAGGTGGGTTGGACTTCCCTGGTGGATCTGATAGCTGAATACCTCGGCCCAAATGGAGAAGGCTCTGTGTGCCTAACCAAATATGCCGAACGACCAATTGCCGAACCACCACCTTCATGCCGAACGAAGTGAGGTGCCAGATAGAGAGTGTATGCCGAGCAATAGTCGAAGTTGATTGAGATTGGACGAATTCCGAACGCCTCTGGTTGCTGAACGATCTAGGGATGCTGAACAATCTTTGGATTCTGAACGGCGCTTGTGCCGAACGATCTTTGGATGCCGAACGAGGCTTATGGAGAACGTTCTGTAACGACCCGCCATTCATCTCCATAGAATGACACATCATTAATAAGAAAGAAAGGGATAGAGAATAGAAAGAAAGAGAAGAAGAAAGAAACACCATATCAGAATCTAAACAGCGGAATGAATATATTATATTAATAACATAAAATATTACATAGTATACAACAATTATCAGAGTTACACAGATAATACAACACATACTAGACAGTTATAAACACGTGTCTAGTTATACAATTCAATACACTATACAGAGATACAAACACAGCGGAACACTAAACATATTTACAACGCCGAAGCCTCCTGCTCCATTGCTCCTTCGCAATTCGTCAAAGCTAACCTGAATCTCTTGGCTACTTGTAAAATTTTGAGTACCCAAGAGTTTTAAGAAAACAGAAATAAACTTCGGGCCAGACATGGGTCTGGTGTGAGTAACAGGTTAAAGTTTCTTAATTTTAAAAAAACCTTTTGAAAAGAAAGGTATCACGCAAGACTTCCCACACATAAACATGAAAAAGTTTTTACCTTACGCTAACCAAAACATTTTATAGGAAATCCAATGATATTATAATAGGTTTAGGGTTTTCAAGTAAATATGAAATAGCCGAAATTGTTACATTCATTAAATTCCAGCTACTAGCCACAAAAGTGGGTAATACAATCAAAACCTTTGGCACTTATTGGATTTTGGATTCCATACAATGGCAGGGCTACTGGGGTACCGCCCGTCACAGTACGTGGCCTTGATCACCATACCGAGGAGCCACCCTAACTTCCCTGCAACACAAAGCCGGAACCATTCCTTACTGAACAGTCCCGAACAAGACAACCCCGCAGTTGGTGCGCAAATCCAACTGCCCACACATCCGAAATAAAAGGGACTTCTAGACAGGGGAAAATCTTGTCCTGAAATGGGCATGACCTACCTAGCCTTGCTGCACCTCCCCTGTTTTAGCCATTCTCGGTTGATGAGGCTTGAGGCTACGATTACCTTTATATGAAAAATTTATCTTAGAATGCTCATCGTCCACCTGACGATGTTCTGAAAGCATTCAATCCATACAAGTTCGTTCCAGGTTCGAACGAAACCGAAGGCATTACCTCGTTACGCTCATTTTGGAATCACCCTCATAGTTAACGACGATACCCCTAGCACTCTAAATCTTCATCTCGAATCTGAAAGTACTACTCCGTCAAACTCATCACGGAATCACCCTCAGAGTTATACTGACGAATAGTCCTTACATCTCGAGTCTTCACTCTTCACATAAGATTCACGACCTATCGTTAATTTGGATCGATGTGGTTTTTGCAAGTCCAAATATGGAAACCCGATCCCGGTCACATCGAAAACCAAAGCGCGTCTTTTAGGTCCAAGTTGTTTTCAATTCAACTTAATTATCTATATACACACAGATAGATAATTCACATCACAATAGATAATCAACATTATCATCACACAGATAATCCATATTATCATTATCAAAAGATAATCCATATCTATATCACAATGCAACCAATGCATCCATATCACTTAACATTACTTATCTCATTTCTGAGATTCAAACCGTTCAAGGCAAACAATATCATCCAATCATATATAAGCAATGATCTATAATCACCATTTATAATTAATTTAAAATGAATTAAATTAATTACTTCTATTTCTAATTAATTTAAAATGAATTAAATTAATTACTTACATCAATATAAATCTTGCTTACATCACCATTAATTAATTACAAATTAATTAACTAATTATCCTCTAATTAATCACTTTAATTAATTACCCTTGATTAATTATTCTTTAATTACCTTCAAGTAATTATCCTTTAATTAATTTCACAAATCAATTACTCTTAATCAAAATCAGTAACCTTAAATTAGTTCATTAATTAATTATCCATAATTCATTACATTAATCCTTAATTAAATACAATTAATTAATTACCCTTATTCACTTATTATTGATTTATCAATCTTAAATACATTATTAATTATATTAATTAATGATCCTTAATTAAATTTAATTAATTACTTATTTAAATTAATTACATTAAGTAATTAATCTCAATTAAACCATAATTATTAATCACCTTTGATTAATCACATTCAGTAATTAACTGCCCATAATTACTTATCAAATTTATTACTCCTTAACTAATTTCTTTAATTAATCCCTTGATTAATTATAATGTAATTTAATCTAAATTACTTCCACAATTCCATCATTATCCACTTAATTACATCCAATAATTATCTTTAATTACTTCACTGAGTAATTTCAGTCCATAAATTACATTAAGTAATTATTATCAAATTATCAATTAATTAAGCTTAATTAGTTAATTTAAACTAATCACAATAAACTCCATTAATTACATTAAGCAATTAATTTCTTAATTACTTCCATTAAGTAATTAACTTAAATAAATTTCAGAATTGATTATCATTAATTAAATTAATTAAATTAATCACATTAATTAATTGTTAAATAATCTTTAAGTTAATGATCATTATTAACCATTAGCCATACTTTAATTACTTCTCTTAAGTACTTAACTTTCATTAGTCATTAGTAATTTTAAATTAATTAATCTTTAATATCCAATTAATTAACCTTTAATTATTTAGTTAATTAAGTGTTACCTGTAATTTAATTAATTCATAATAACTTGATTAATTAACTATTAATCATTAATTAAATGTAATTAATGATCCTTAATTATGGATTAATTATCCTTAATTAATTAATTAACTTAAAATTAAATTAATAATTAAAAACCCTTAATTATCCTAATTACATAAACTACTCATTTAATTACCTTAATGATTAAATGAAAATTTAAAGTTGTTAATTAATTCTAAATTTACTTTAAGATAAAACTTTTCTTAACAATAGTTAAATTATCATTCATAAATACTATTGCAAATATTTATTTCAAATTCAAATTCAATTTCCATTTTAAGTTCAAGTTTTAAAAATGAAATTAAATTATCTTTAACCAAATTAAAACTTTGAATTCCACATGTTGAAGAATACTTATATAAAAGAAATTTAAAGATTTAAATTAAATTCCTTTTTATTCTCTAATCTTTAAAATATACTTTAACTTTTAACTTATTTACAATATTTAAATTTATAGACTTTATTTCCAAAACTTAAGATTCAAATAAATTTTGAATTCAAATTTAAAATTTTGATTTAACTCTTTTTAAATCCACTACTACATTTTCAACTCTATTTAAACTCAAATTCTTTAATTACTTTAAACTTCTTAAACACTTTAATATTATTGATTCAATTTGAATTTAAAAATTCATTTTTCCCAAACTAGATTCAAATTCAATCTTGAATCTTAACTCAGATTTAAAACTAGATTTAAATTTCATTTAAAAACCTCACTTCATTAAAATTCAGGTTTTGAATTTTATTTAAAAATTAAACAGAGTAATAAGTTTCTGTCCCAAACCTGTTATTAAACTTTAACCCGAGCTACCCTATTCCCTTCTCCAAGTCAACAAGCCAACATTTTTGAAGCTTTTAATCTTTGCTTTAGGTTGAACTTAAACTTCAATTTTAGATCCTTGAGTTGCTGAGAAGAATTTGCTTGTAACTTAGAATTGTTGATGAGTCAAGTTGAAGATTTCTTAGTTTTATTTGTTTCCAGTTTTGAAACTTGAATCCAGACTTTGATTTCATGATTACAGTTTTTTTTGAACTTATTCTTGCTGCTTATTGCCAGGTTTTGATTTCTTTTATCTTGAAAATTTTGAACTGAAACTTTTGAGTTTTATTTTTCTTTGATCTTCAGGTTTGATTTGTTTTAGATCTGAAAAGGGAAGATGATGGTAGTTTTCAGATTTTTTTTTCTTTGGGTGTTGAGATTTGAGCTGCCTAAATCTATGTTACCGTATATTTTATATTTGGTGAGATACTATATGATCGAGCATGGGAAGATGGAAAGTATTTTTTATAATTTTAAATTTCATTATTTTATTAAATCAATTATATTGAATGCCATGTGTAGAAACAAATGATCATGAAATCCCGATGCATATTGATTTCTTTACTCATCTCCTTTATGTTTGTTTACATTTATAATTTTCAAAGATAGTAGAAATTATTTATATAAAATTTTATATCATATTTACTTTATAAAACATTTCTTTTTTTATATTAACATATTTCACAATCTTTATATGCATACTTCTTTTATGTTTATGATCTTTTATATATATATATACACATACACATTTTTTTCATAATTACATTTTTCTTTTATATATTTTTTTCTTTAAATTTTTTAAAACCCTCTTTCCATTTTCATTTATAAAATTATGTTAAAGTCCCTTGTCTTGAAATTAGTTCATACATATAATTATGCAATTTAAATTCAAATTCAATGTTTAAATTTGTAAAATGTTTATGTTTCCTTTCATATTTATACTTACACAAACACAATTCTATCCCAATTAATTTTTACATTGCAACATTTAATTTTGTTCAACATATTTATGCACTTATGTATTTATACAATTTACTTTTTTTATTATTATTTATTTTTGTACCACTTTTACAAGAAAAGAAGGATTTAAAAAAATTTGATTTCATATTAACAAATAGTTACATTTATTTATATAACAAAATTGAATCCTGAAAATAAATCTTTTGAAATTTATTACATCTCCCAAATATTAATAAAATTAAAAATTTAGAAAACAAACTATCATTAACTTCTTATTAATCTCAAGCTTTTAATTTCTATTTTATTTTTAATACATTATATTTTTAAATTCAATATTTGTTTATAAAATACTTATTCTCATATTTTAAATCAAATTTCTATTTATTCTCAATACACTTATTTTTCCTAAATCCAATATTTATTTGTAAAATACTTATGCTTAAATTTCAAATTAAATTTCTATTTAAAATCAAATTATTTATTTATTCTATAAATCTCAAATTAATTCATAATTTATTTTCAAAAATTAATTTAATTGCCAAATTAAACTTTGTGAATTTTGAGGAATGTTACATGTGCACTATAGTCCTTTTGTGCATTGTAGCTCTATTGTGCATTGTAGTTCTTTTGTGCATCCTATGTCTTTTGTACATTGTTCATTCATCGCATGTGCATTTACCATTGTATGATTCCACTTCTTTTGTTCGTCATAATTTGTCGGATGGTGCCACTTGCCCTTTTCATCAACGATTGTTGGATGATGCCACTTGTTTGGTAGTTCATTAGGTTGCAGCAACTTTGATGCCAAGGTAGTTTCAATATGATAAAAAAGAACAACACTAAAGCTAATGATGCACTATACGCTTTTGTCATGTTTATGTGTGGTATGTTGTTCAAGAAAGAGGATGGTTTTTATAAGATTTAAAGATAAAGTTTGGAAACTTGAAGTCAATTAAGCCATTGTAAACTAATTAATGATCCCATTTAGTTTTATCCACTTTCATATTCTTGATAAGCATATAACCTTAAAGTAGATAGTGCTTTAGTAATCTTTCTACATAACATGCAAAAGTCAATTATAATTCACCAATCATTATGTTAATAATTGAAGGCGGGGTTGCATATCAACTACTAATTTCAATCTAAGCTTCTTGCATCATAGGAAATATATGAAAAACCCAAATAAGTAAAAAAAAATTAAATAAATATTAGTGTCTTCTAAATTATAACAAAAATGTGTGATTGCCAATACAACCAAAAAGAAAAGGAAAAATAGGTAGTTACGATGTAAATTGAAATGAAAAATTCTAGAATAAAAAATTGATGTCTCGTTTTGTCATATATTCTATCCTCTTAACAATATTGATAATATTAGTATTGTTATCATAACAGTATACTACTACACTATTAGCGTGTATTTGAGCAAATGTGTATATTCGTATATTTCGATTAAAATTTACTATATTTTGGTTATAAAAGACGTTTATTTTCATATTATGGTGTTTGGAACTTACACAATACCAAATGTCTATTTTTTATTTTACCACCTCAAATGTAGGTTTATCGTTTCTCACCTCGTTTTCACTAAAACTTAAAGTTAATTTTTGGACGTTATGTATTCGTGTTACTATTTAACTGCATTAAAAACCCAAGTCTAGTGTTACCAAAAAGAGATATTTGAATAACTTTATGGCATACAAATATTTTGTAGTTTGAAATGTATCCACAATTTGATTTTTATTTACATTTTTCATAGATATAACATATTGCCGATATGTCATTAAAACTAAAGATTTTAGAGTGGTGAAATTATGACGCATCGGATATACTAGTGTCCAAAGCCAGTTAGATATTGCTTTAGGCTTTAGGCACAATGATCTAAATCAGGGATAAAAAGAATCAGAGGTCCTTATTAGTGATTTTGAAACATTGGAAAGACTGTCACAATGCAAGTTTAAATTATAGTGGCTTAAAAATAAAGCATACTCTTTTACAATTACACTGAGTCCGCTTTCATTAATCTAAAATATGACCGGTTTCATTTATAAACAAAATACAATTACTTTTATAAACAAAATTAGAATTTTGAGGCCGATGAAAATTCAAGTCCCTTGTTGATGACTTTAGTGACATAGGGCTAGTATTGGCCATTCCCATATCAAACTTAGTTTCGAATAATACTGACTATTTGTAAATAGCAGTAAATGAGATTTGAGAAGAAATGTTTAAATGACTATTAAATAAGTAATGTGCAACGAACCATCCATTTGAGAATTTTCATAAGCAAAATGATTTTTAAATAACAATTTAATTACATAAGTTTTACTAAAAAATCCATCATTCAAAAGTTCTCCATTTTGCAAGTTTATCCAACTCAAACCATCCACTACTAGTGTGGCAATAAATTACTATTTTGAAAAATTTTGGTTAAAAATTTGAAAATAAGAATACATAAAAATCCAAACTTCCTACCTATATTAAACTGGAAAAGTGAATACATCGCTTAAAATAAGTTGTGTAATAACAAAACAAAACATGTTTGTAACTATTGATCCCACGTCTTATTAGAAAACAATATATTTGGTTTAAGTATAGCGGTTTTATTGGAAAATAAATTATATAAGATTCCTTTACTAAAATTTACTTAAATTGAGAGGTATGTATAAATTTATTAAATTTATGGAAAAACATTTAGTTTATAAATATAAATATCGTGGTAATACATTTATGTAAAAAGTTAATCCAAATTATGCTGACCAAACATAAATATTATCTCAATATGTAAACACAAGCGAAATTATAGCTCCACGGATAGATTACTATCGGAAGATGTAATAATAAGTTGTAAAATGCTTTTCAAGATATATAAAATAAACCATCTACAAACCTTATTCTTCCTTCAAATTTATTTCATACTATAACACCATTAAGGCACATTGTATCAACTTTGATGACTTAATATTTGATGTTAAACATTATCATTTCACCGATGAAATAGTTGAAGCTTGGTTATGCCATTTTCTTTGTTGATATAACGAAGTAGGATGATGTCATTTATTTTCATCATAACTGGTTATTGGTGATGCATTTCTTCTTGTTCTTTTGTGCATTGCAATTCTTTTGCGCACTGTGGTTCTTTTGCGCACTGTGGTTCTTTAGTGCACTGTAGTTCTTTTGTGCATTTTAGTTCTTTCGTACATTGTTCATCCATTGTATGTTCATATAATGTTGGATGTTGCAATTTGCTTTCTCCATCAGTGGTCATTGGATGATCCTATTCTTCTTTCTCTTTTATGCATCGTCGCTCTTTTGTGCACTGTAGTCCCTTTGTGCATTGTAGCTCTTTTGTGCATTTTGTTCTTTTGAGCATTCTAGGTCTTTTGTACATTGTTCATTCATCGCATGTGCATTTACGATTGGATGATTCCAGTTCTTTTTTTTGTCATACTTTGTCGGATGGTGCTACTTACTCTTTTCATCAACGATTGTTGGATGATTCCACTTATTTCAATTATGATAAAAAAGAACAACACTAAAGCTAATGATGCACTATATGCTTTTGTCATCTTTATGTTTTGTATGTTGTTCAAGAAAGAGGATGGTTTTTATAAGATTTGAAGATAAAGTTTGGAATCTTGAAGTCAATTATGCCATTGTAAACTAATTAATGATCTCATTTAGTTTTATCCACTTTCATATTCTGGATAAGCATATAACTTTAAAGTAGATAGTGTTTTAGTAAGCTTTCTACAAAAATATAACATGAAAAAGTTAATTATAATTCACCAATCATTATGTTAATAATAAAAGGCGGGGTTGTATATCAACTACTAATGTCAATCTAAGCTTCTTGTATCATAGGAAATATATGAAATCCCAAATTAGTAAAAATAAATAAATAAATATTAGTGTCTTATAAATTATAATAAAAATGCATGATTGCCTATACAACCAAAAAGAAAAGGGAAAACAGGCAGTTACAATGTATATTGAAATGAAAAATTTTAGATTAAAAAATAAATGTCTCGTTTTGTCATATATTTTATCCTCTTAATAATTCTGATAATATTAGAATTGTTAGCGTAACAGTATATTACTACACTATTAGGGTGCATGTGTGCAAATGTGTATATTCGTATATTTCGATTAAAATTTACTATATTTTGATTATAAAAGACGTTTATTTTCTTGTTATGGTGTTTCGAACTTACACAATATCAGATGTCTATTTTTTATTTTACCACCACAAATGTAGGTTTATCGTTTCACATCTCGTTTTCACTAAAACTTAAAGTTAACTGTTGGACGTTATGTATTCGCATTACTATTTAACTGTATTAAAAACCCAAGTCTAGTGTTACCAAAAAAGAGATATAGGTATAACTTTATGGCATGCAAATATTTTGTAGTTTGAAATGTATCCACAATTTGATTTTATTTACATTTTGCGTAGATATAACATATTGTCAATATGTAGTTAAAACTGAAGATTTAAGTGTGGTGAAAATTAGGCGCTTCTGATATACTGGTGTCCATAGCCAGTCAGATATTATTGTAGGCTTAAGGCATAATGATCTAAATCAAGAATAAAAACAATCAGTGGTCCTTATTTGTGATTTTGAAACATTGAAAATACAGTCACAATGGAAGTTCAAATTATAGTGGCTTAAAAATAAAGCATACACTTTTACAATTGCACTGAGTCCGCTTTCATTAATCTAAAATATGACCGGTTTCATTTATAAACAAAATTGTAACGATCCAGAATTTCTAGTCGTTAATTTTGAACATTTAATTCATTCTAAATGTTAAATGTGGATTTTGAAGTGGTTTGGAAATAAAAAGATTTTGGTTAAATTAATAGAATTATTTAAATTTCAAATACGGGAATTCAATTGAAATTTGAATAATAATAATAATAATTTAAATATTTGGAATTGGAATAATTGGGGAATCTTGGTGTAAAAAGATATAAAAATAGATTCTAAATTTATTTTAAGTCGATTTGGATTTGAATTATAATATTGGACTGCTGGATGGGATAAAATGCCGATAGGTCGAATTTGGAATTTTATATTAATTTAATAATGGAATTTAATAATATAATAATGTGAATAATCAGATTTTGATTTAAACTGAATCTGAATGATTTCTAATGTGAATATAAATTCTATACGATTTATAATATAGTTAATAAATTTTAAAAGTGAAATTTTAAGTAATTTCGACGATTTTGGAAATCGTCCGAATTAATCGACGAGTTAAAATAGCCTTCCGAGGCACAGTCATGGAATTCGACGAAACTAGTTCCATTGGATCCGTAATAGTTAGTCATTATTGGATTTCAATTTTCGTAGCAATCGGAGTTTTTGTTTGACCCTGGCAGCTCAAAACGCATAGAAAATTATTTTTATCGATTTAATTAAAAATTGATCGTTTATTTCCGTAACTCGCGCATACAAACGAATTAGCCTCCGAAACACATTCCATTGTGTTCGTAACGCGGATAAAACATTATAATCGCTTTTCGGCATGCGTCACTTGGAGAACGTGTGACAAAGTTGTTTAAAAGTGAATTAAATAATAATATAATTGGGTTATACATATATATACGTTTAAGGGGGGCCGAAACCCTAATTCCTTTCAGCGGCCGACACTATCATATTCAATGGTCGAAAAACATCAATATTCATCTTAAGTTATCGAGCAATCCATCCGGCTATAGCGAAATCTTCCAACTACGAAGATGACGAGCTCGCTGAGCTCTTCAAGTTGAACGGTGGATCTCGGCTATTGTCGCCGATTGGAGGTGAAAGTCGACCGCGATGTCCGTGCGTTCACGTGCATTTTTCGTTGACATGAGGGAGCCGAGCTTTATGGGGGTTGTGGTGGAGGAAGAGGCGGCGAAGGGCTACGGGATGGTGGTGCTCGATCGACCTATTGGCGAGCGACGAAGGTGCGGTATTGAACCCCAATCAGCGACTTGATGGGTTTCTTTGCCTGTCAAACGCGATGTAGGAGAAAAGAGGAGTGGTCTTGATCTTTTCGTTAGAATCTACGGCCGATTTGGTTTGGTAATTTAAAAAAAAATTGTTTTAAAATTGGTAATTGAACTTTATAAATTCATATCTTAAGCATACGTTATCAGATTTCGACGAAACCGGCGATGCCGGAATCGCAACGATGAGTACTACGTAGTGGAGTGATTCTGGGATCCTTTTGAGCAAGTAAAATTTAGTTTAAATCAAACGCCGTTCGATTTAATTTAAATTTGAACGCTCGTCTGAAACCCAAGGTGAGTTAATCTCACTCACATCTGGATACTAGTTAATTTAAATGGCTAATATTTAAATGTTTGATTGGTTGTTTAGGAATATGATAATTATTATCAAATTGAATCGATATTTATTGGTTGTGCTAATATATGTGGATGTTGGGAAACAGATTGGAGGGATCCAACTGGATTCCTCAGAAATGGAAATTTTATTTATATTCTGTGATATATCTCATTGATATCCTATGATAAATTGTTTTAGATCTTGTTATGTTGTGTTTTATTTATATACCGGGATAGAATAAATTGAAAGTTTAAATTGTGTTGTGCTATGATTGGGTGAATTCAATCTAGGAATTTAAATATAAATAAAATAAATTGGGTTTAAAGGAAATAAAAGAAATTCTTCAGTAAAGGAGTTAAAGGAATTAAATTCAAGAAATGGGTTGAAAATTTGAAGTGTTTGAAATTGTGATTTATAAAGGAAATATGAATTGTTCTAAATTAATAGCGAGATTCATTTTAAAGGATGGGATGTGTACGCTTTTTTGGAAACTAAGCTTGTTTTAAAGAAAGATTTCCGAAGTTTAAACTGGAAAGTTTTGCAAAGGTGTTTTAGACTATTTTAGAAAAATTATTATTATTTTAATTGTTTAAAGTGTAAGTAAATATTTATTTAAGTAATTATGGTATTTAATTATTTTAAAAAGTAAACCAGTGCTAAGTTTTCAAAAGAAATTATAGTATAAATATTTGATTTAATAAATTTATTTTAAAAAGTTAAACTCGGCTTAAAGTACTTAGAAAACCTCTATATATTTCCTTAAGTATTATTTTTCAATGAAGAAATTTCTAGAAGCTTTATCTTATATATTTTAAACATATATTTTGAAATTGATTTCCAGTAAATAGCGATATGAGGAGTTTACTTTTAAAGTATGGAAAGTAATTTACGGGATGAACATAAAATTGAATTGGGATAAAATCGTGTAGGATTTATAGAAAGAATTCTTTGGGTAATCCTAAAATGGAAGTGTATTTCCCTAAAAAGCCAAGGACCTCTTTTTTAAAGAAGATATTTTTAGAAAAAGTTAGAAGTTTTGAAGCTGTATTAAAGAATGGTTTCAAGAAATTATTTAAGTTGTAAGAATTTTAAATGTAAACATTTATCAAATTAGATATAGAAGTAATTATTTTAAAGGGGTATGCAGTATTTTGTTTTAAAGAATATTATTAATATTTATACTTTGTAAAATGGGTTTATTTTAGAGATAATTAATTTAAAGTTTTATTTGAAAACTTATATAGGGTTTCATAACTTTATTTTAAAATTTAGTATGACTTAACTTTATTTGAAGAAAATAGTTTATATTTTACAAAGCAGTTTTATTCGAAATATTTTTAAAGGGTATATATATTTTAATTTAAGTATGTAAGTAGTTTTAATATAAATGTTTTAATGTATTTTCAAGAATAAAGAATTTAAATTATTTTAAATCTTAAGTATGGGTACTTGGATGTTTTCAAGGGAAGTAAAGATTTGGGGGATTTACTCCATGAGAAGAGTTGGGTATGAAAACTATTTCAAAAAGGTCTGGAAAATTAAAATATATCCTACATGGATATTTTTGGGGGAAATAAATAATGTGGGAAATTATTTGTTGTTTGATGGATGTTTGTGAATATTAATTAATAGTTAAATCACTGGATATCAATATTGGCCAATGTGTTGATCGTTTCGAAGAAACCGGGATCGGGATTTATTTCTCAAAAACCATTTCGATCCGCTTGTACGTTTTCATGAAAAAAACGAGTTCAGAGTCGAAGATGGAGTAGTGAAGTGCAAGGGCTAGTCGCTACTAATCCTGAGGATATTTCCAAAATGGATGTAGTAGGAGTAGTGCCTTCGGTTCCGTTCGAACCCGGGACGGACTTGTATGGATGAATGCTTTCAGAACATCATCAGGTAGACGATGGGCATTCTGAATGAAATGTTCCAAAAAGGTAACGCTTAGCCTCAAGCCTCATCAAACGAGAATGACTGAAAATCAAGGGTTACGCAGCAAGGCTAGGTGGGTAGCACTTGAGGTCATCCCTGTCTAGATGTCCATTTTTATTCGGCTTAATGGTGTGGTTGCCGATCCCAACCGTAGGGTGATCTTACTCGAGATTATCCAGTAAGGGATAGCCCCGGCCATGTGTTGCAGGGGATCGTGAGTGGTCCTCGGTACACTGATCTAGACCAGGAACTGTGACAGGTGGTACCCCAGTGCCTAGTCATTAGTTTTTAAATTCATTCTCCTTACGCCTCTTTATGAGTTTTGTTTGTATTACCCACGATTGTGGCATGCAGCTGGAATTTAACGAATGTAACAGTTTCGGCTATATTATAAGTATTTGTATATAGACCCGATTATAATATCAGAGGATTTTTACAAAAAAGTGTTTTAGCTATCGTAAGTTAAAAACCCGACATGTTTATTTGTGGCATGGTCTTACGAGAGGCTTTTGTTTTTAAAATGATTTTTTAAACTTTAATAATCAATTTGGGTGTATTTTCATCCAGACTGACTCGGGTGTTATTTCATTATAATGCTCGAGTCAGACCGAGTATTATATGTTCAACATAGGATGCTATGGAGCAGGAGAGGAGCTGGAGTCCAAGACTTAATATCCGTACTTGTTTATATCCGCTGCTGCGCTCGTTTGAGATTGTCAGGCTAGCAGTTGTTGTTGTTTGTGGTACTCTAATGATATATTGTGTAAAACAGAGATAGTTTTCAATTTTTGTAAAGATTGATTATTGACTATTATATTTTATTTCGTTGCAATGGTTAGATTCTGATTTTTTTTAGTTCCTTCTTCTTCTATCTCCTTCCATTTCCTCAACAATCTATCTTTTCCGACACTTGATCGTCAGCATATTATATTGTGGAATATTTTATGTCGATTTTCGAGGGCCGAGAAGGGTAGGTCGTCACAAAAATACAATTACTTCTATAAAAAACATTAGAATTTTGAGGCCGATGAAAATTCAAGGCCCTTGGCGATGACTTTACTGACATAGGGCTACTGTCGGCCATTTCCATATCAAACTTAGTTTCGAATAATACCGACTATTTGTAAATAGCAGTAAATGAGATTTGAGAAGAAATATGCAGATGACTATTAAAATAAGTAACGTGCAACGAACCATCCATTTGAGAATTTGCGTATGCAAAATGATTTTTAAATAACAAATTAATAACATAAGTTTTTCTAAAAAATCCATCATTCGAAGGTTTTGCATTTTGCAAGTTTATCCAACTCTAACCATCCACTACTAGTGTTGCAATAAATGACTATTTTGAAAAATTTTGGTTAAAAATTTGAAAATAAGAATGCACAAAAATCCAAACTTCCTACCTATATTAAACTGGAAAAGTGAATACATAGCTTAAAATAAGTTGTATAATAACAAAACAAAACATGTTTGTAACTATTGATCCCACATCTTATTAGAAAATAATATATTTGGTTTAAGTAATGGGGTTTTATTGGAAAATAAATTATATAAGCTTCCTTTACTAAAATTTACTTAAATTGAGAGGTATTTATAAATTTGCTAAATTTATGGAAAAACATTTAGTTCATAAATATAAATATCGTGGCAATACACTTATGTAAAAAGTTAATCCAAGTTATGCTGACCAGGCATTAATATTATCTCAATATATAAACATAAGTGAAATTATAGCTCCATGAATAGAATACTATCAAAAGATGTAATAATAAGTTTTTTTTTTTTTTTTTTTTTGAGAAAAATGTGTGATCCTCTATCATGAGAGGAGAGCACACATGGAATACTATATATATAACTAAAAAATGGAGCTGCCAACATGCCTGACAGGTGGCAAATCTAAAACAACAATAAAAATAAAGCAGTAGAAACCCCTCGAATGAGCTCCGGCAAAGCCACCGCCCATTACACCCTAGTATCGAGCTCCGGCAAGGCCACCACCCAATACTAAAGTGTTAGAGGTATCTAACAAAAGGAAGAGCACCAAACTGAAAATCAGAAGAAGACCAAGAGACAAGACAGGAGCAATCCGCGTCTCTGAGAAGAGCCATCCAGCAAGTCTGAAAAAGCTAAATGCTATCCAGCAAACCTGATAAGAGAAGAACCCGCATCCAACCTAAACAACACCTGAAATAGAACTAGCAAACAAATAAGAGAGAAACACATATATGTATATAAATAAAATTTATATACATATATGTGTGTATAGAAACCAAAAGAGAGAACTAAAGCTAGAATAATCAGACACAAACAAGAAACTAATTATGATCCTAGAAAAGAAAGAGAAATGTGATTTAAAGAATTATTAGAAACAGTATAATTGGAGTTAAGATTAAATGAGTTAATATTATTTCTAACCTTATTAAGATAGTCCTTAAAGCAATTATTTTTAGCTAATTTATATTTAGGATTAGAAATCCACTTTAAGCAGAAATTTGAGATTAAAATAATCAATTTGTTATTTTGTTGATAATTGTTATTAAAAATTCTTTGGTTTCTTTCAAACCAAATATACCAACAAGAAATAATGAATAAAGAATCAAGCAAATATCTAAAATCCTTATTAAACATGAATCTAAAAGAATTCCAATAAAATAAGCAATCAGAAATTCTAGAATTAATATGAAACTCAAAAATATTAAGGATCTTAATAAGAATAAAATAGGTATCCAAACAATCAAAGTAAATATGATTAATATCTTCAAAAAAAGTGTTGCAAAAAAAACATTTATTGTCAATACTAATATTTTTCTTTTTTAAAAATTCAATAGTATTTAACTTACCATGAATGATGAGCCACATATGAATCTTAGATTTAGGAGGAGCATTAGACTTCCAAATGAATTTAAAACAATTGACAGAAACCCCCGAAAAGTTGATAAATTTGTAAAAGGAATTAGAAGTATATTTCTTACTCTTATCCCAATCCCAACTAATAAAGTCATTATCATTGTCAATATAATAAAGATTAAGTTTAGCATAAAGCAAGAAAAGATGTCTAAGAGTAGGTCCTTCTAAAATACAATTAAAATTAAAAGTCCAAGGAGGATCACTATCAGAATTGAAAACATCAGAGATTAATGCAAATTTGAAATTACAAATATCATATAAATCTTTAAACTCAATCTTAAGAGGAGTAGTAGAAATCCAACTATCATGCCAAAAAGAAGTACAGTTACCAGAATGAACTATAATATTTAAACCCAAGTTAAAGATATTACTGCATTTTAAAATAGATTTCCAAAAACAAGAAATATTTCTAAAACTAGAAGAACTAATATGGTATAAATTATAACTACCATTGTAATAAAAATTAGATATAATATCTTTCCAAATGGCCTTATCACTAATGTCCCTGAATTTCCATAACCATTTACCAAGAAGAGACAAATTCATATTATGTAAATTAATGACTCCTAAACCACCCTCTTTTTTAGATTTACATACAGTATCCCAATTAACTAAACATTTAATACTACTATTGGGGTTATCACCGCTCCAAAGAAAATCCCTTCTAATTTTATCTATTTTATCTATCACCCAGTCGGGAAACAGATGCATAGACATCCAATATATAGGAAGTGCTGATAAGACAGAATTAATCAAAACCAATCTACCTGCTCTAGATAGAAATCTAACATTCCAATTATTGATCCTATTTTTAATCTTATCAATAATAATTAACCAATCATCATGTTTAAGTTTCGAAGGTCTAATAACAAAACCAAGATAGTCAAAAGGAAAACTCATAGTTTTACAATTTAACGTATTAGCAACTAAATTTTCTATATTATCAATATCATTTAAAATTAAAACGGAACTTTTATCAAAATTAATTTTTAAACCAGATAATAATTCAAAACTATAAAGGATAAATTTAAGAGCAATAATATGTCTAGGGTGATGGGAGGAAAAAAGCAAAGTATCATCAGCAAATTGAAGGACAGATAAGCCAAAAGAAGAAATATCATTACCAATGGCACCCAAAAGGTTATTGCTAACGGCATTTTTAATAATCTTAGAAAAAACATCACCAGCAAGATTAAACAGAAGGGGTGATAAAGGGTCTCCTTGCCTTAAGCCTCTCTTAGATTGAATCTTATTACCAGAAACACCATTAACCATAATACAGGAGTTACCCGTTTTAAGCAAAATAATAATCCAATTAATCCATCTATTACTAAAGCCTCTGGCACGGAAAATTTCTATAAGGAAATCCCAATCAACCGAGTCGAAGGCTTTAGCAAAATCTAATTTTAAAATAGCACAAGTTATATTATTTTTACAACAAAAATTAATATATTCTTGAACAACCGCAACACCATCAGTAATATTCCTGCCTTTAATGAAAGCAGATTGCGAACAGTCAATGAGGTCATTCATTTTTAAACTAAGCCTATTAGCTAAAACCTTAGAAATAATTTTAACAGAGCAGTTCATCAAAGAGATGGGCCTAAAATCTTTTAAAGTATTAGCGCCCACTTTTTTATGTAATAAAATAACATTAGCAAAATTAAAACGACCTAATTGGAGATTACCATTATAAAAATCATTGAACAAACACATTAAGTCTAATTTTAAAACATCCCAAAAAGATTGATAAAAGAAAATAGGAAAACCATCCGGACCCGGAGATTTGTCTCCAGGTAAATCAAAGATGGCTTTACGAATTTCCTCAATAGTAAAAGGGGCATCTAAATCAGAAAGATTAATGTTAGAGGAAGATGGATAAAGATCATTCCATCTAGCACTAACTCTATGCTTAATTTTGGTGCCAAAAATGTCTTTGTAATAATCAGTAAAAGCATTATTAAGATCTCTTTGATCAACTAATTCCACATCATTAACTAAAATGGAGTTAATTGTATTACTACGTTTTCTATTATTAGCTAGATTGTGAAAGAATTTAGTGTTATTATCACCTTCATTTATCCAATGAAAATTAGATCTTTGTTTCCACATAACTTCCTCTTTTTCAAGAATAGAATAGAGATCCTCTTTTAAATTATTAAGAACATTCCTTTCACCAATATTTAATTGTCTAGATTCTTCAATCCTATTAAGTTTAAGTAATTCATTAAGAATATTATCCTTTTTAATTTTAATATTACCAAAAACATTTTTATTCCATTTTTTAAGAAAATACCTGAGGTTTCTAAGTTTAAGCACAAAAATTTTAGCAGAATTACCATAATACTTAAGGCAAAAATAATTCATAGATGACCAGATGTAATAATAAGTTGTAAAATGCTTTTTAAGATATATAACGTAAACCATCTACAAAACTAATTCTTCCATCAAATTTATTTCATACTATAATACCATGAAAGCATATTGTATCAACTTTGATGACTTAACATTTGATATTAAACATTATCATTTCACCGTGAAATATTTGAAGCTTGATTATGCCATTTTCTATGTTGATACAACGATGTAGGATGATGTCATTTACTTTCTTCATAACTGGTTATTGGATGATGCATTTCTTCTTGTTCTTTTGTGCATTGCAATTCTTTTGTGCACTGTGGTTCTTTTGCGCACTGTGGTTCTTTTGTGCATTTTAGTTCATTCATACATTGTTCATCCATTGTATGTTCATTTAACGTTGGATGTTGCAATTTGCTTTCTCCATCAGTGGTCGTTGGATGATCCCATTCTTTTTGCTCTTTTGTGCATTGTAGTCCTTTTGTGCACTGTAGTCCTTTTGTGCATTGTAGCTCTTTTGTGCATTGTAGTTCTTTTGTGCATTCTAGGTCTTTTGTACATTTTTCATTCATCGCATGTGCATTTACCATTGGATGATTCCACTTCTTTTATTCGTCATAATTTGCCGGATGGTTCCACATACTCTTCTCATCAACAATTGTTGGATGATGCCACTTGTTTGGTAGTTCATTATGTTGCAGCAACTTTGATGCCAAGGTAGTTTCAATTATGATAAAAAAAAAACGCTAATGATGCATTATATGCTTTTGTCATGTTTATGTGTGGTATGTTGTTCAAGAAAGAAGATGGTTTTTATAGGATTTGAAGATAAGTTTGAAATCTTGAAGTCAATTAAGTCATTGTTAACTAATTAATGATCACATTTATTTTTTCCACTTTCATATTCTGGATAAGCATATAACCTTAAAGTAGATAGTGTTTTAGTAAGCTTTCTACAAAAAAATAACATGCAAACGTTAATTATAATTCACCAATCATTATGTTAATGATAGAAGGCATGGTTGCATATCAACTACTAATTTCAATCTAAGCTTCTTGTATCATAGGAAATATATGAAAAACCCCAATTAGTAAAAAAATTAAATAAATATTAGTGTCTTCTAAATTACAATAAAAATGTGTGATTCCCAATACAACCAAAAAGTAAAGGCAAAACAGGTAGTTACGATGTAAAATGAAATGAAAAATTCTAGAATAAAAAATAGATGTCTCGTTTTGTCATATATTTTATCCTCTTAGTAATTTTGATAATATTAGTATTGTTATCGTAACAGTATATTACTACACTATTAGCGTGTATGTGTGCAAATGCGTATATTCATATATTTGGATTAAAATTTACTATATTTTGATTATAAAAAACGTTTATTTTATTGTTATGGTGTTTAGAACTTACATAATATCAAATGTCTATTTTTTATTTTACCAACTCAAATGTAGGTTTATCGTTTCACATCTCATTTTCTGTAACGACCCATAAATTTTCGATGTTAAATTTTTGTTATTTTAGTTATATTTTATGAGTTAATATTGAAAGAAATAAAATATTGCAATTTTATAATGGAATGATAACTAAATTTAGACTAAAACAATGTTAATACAAGTCAATTGTCAACAATCTAAATGAAACTCCAGTTCATTTTATTTAAGCATGATACCTTTGGTTATAAAACTAAATATAAGTAACCAATGTAAACATTTAGTTATTGTACAAAATAGATAGTTAACGGTAATTGAATAAGATCACTATTGTGTAAGGAATGATAATATGGGTGGCATTAATGGTTACACTGATTTATAGTGGGATGTAAAAGGTAATAAATTTATGTAAAATTTGGGTAATAAAATTAGTTTATTTATGGAGTTAGATTGGTTATATTATCTTAGGGTATAAACCAAATAGAAGAGAACAAGCGTAAATCTAAAGGGTATAATAACAATTATTATATATTACCTAATTTATTAGTCAATCAATTTATTTGAAATAAAGTCCTCTTGAATGTTAAGTAATTTTATACTGTTATGGAGGAAACGTTACTTAATGATTTTTAATTTTAGCAACGGAAGAGTGAACGAGAATTTACAGAGAACATAAAATATATATAAGTAAAAAAAGAGTATATATTGAACAAATTTATGATAATTGGATAATGCAGTGTTATTGGAAATTAATTAGCGTTATGTATGGGATTTATACCTGGGTGGGCAAATAGTAAACTTATAAATGAAAGAAGTGAGTAGGTGACCATTTATTTAGGTTATTTATTCATTTAGTATGTTAAATAAAAATTTGGGAATCATATATCAATTAAGGGAAATTAAGTTGAACGTTAATTTGAAATAAAATCTATTAAATATTACATTTATAGGGAATGTAGTACGAATGGTTAAGGATTGTCAAATTTGGTAAAAAGGGATTGGACTTAGGAAACTTTGTTAATTGAGTTTAAAACCTTAATTAATACGCGTAATTGACAAGATTCACATTTTTTTTAGAAATAACCGTTGATACAAATCTAAGATGTATATAGAAGTATTAATGTAGCGAAAGACAAACAAATATTATCTATGTTATTTATGTAATTAATGGATAGGAATACCAAAGGCTGATTGTAGTAAGGAATATAAGTGGTAGAATAATAAAATTTATGATTTTATTTTTGTTAACATATGTTAAGAGATATGTTTATGATCTTAATTCGAACTTATACTAATAACATGTATTACAATAAGATAAAAAAAATGATAACATACGTCAGGTGTATTTAATGAAATTGTTTGAATGTAACTAATAACGGTGATTTAATAATAAATGTTAATAAAGAATAAGAATGAATAAGTTTAGTAAAAGAGTAAACATTCATTTAGTAAGAATGTTTGGCAACTGAAAGATTGATTGTAGAGATGAGAAACTAGTATTCAGTAAGAAATATATATAATTACTGTTTGTAGCGAACAGTGTATTAATATGTTTAAATTACTATTAGATAGGAAATAATTGTTATACTTCTCATTACATTCATTTAGTCCCTTTTGAAACTTAATCAACTGAAATTAATGTAATTGAAAATTTCCAATTAATAGGAGAGAGAATAGTAGTTTTAAATTAATAAGTGTAAATAAAAGCAGCATATGTTTTGTGAAAATATAGGGAAAGTTTGATTTAATAAAAAGAAAATCTTACATCAAATAAAATGAATGTTTCATCTGTGAATGTACGTTTAATTTCATTAAAATAAGAAGAAAGATTGATTTTAAATAAATAAATATATGTTTATTTGAACTGTGTTTTAGCTTACAGACTGATTACAAGAATAGGAAAATAATCTATTTTTTACGCTTGTGTATAAACAATAAATTTATAAACGTGTTTAAATAAACAACTGTTCTATTTCTTTATCCATTTTAGTTGTTCGTTTTAAAATCTAACTTTGTAGGTAACCGCAATTAATGTAATTCAAATGTTTCAATTAAAAAGAAAGGAAACATTGATTGTGTTTGCGCCAAAGTTGGTCACAAATCCCAAATACCGTGAAAGCACCAGTGTATGAACGCAAACCAACGATATTCAGACACAAATATCAGATCTCAGCAAATATCAAATAGCAATTCAGAAATAATGAACAAAGACACAAGATTTATAGTGGTTCGGCTATCTCCGGCCAACGTCCACTTCAAAGTTTTATCCTTTTATTGATTATCCTCACTGTTTACAGATGATTACAGCAGTAATAATGAAGAATTTCGAGTTAATTGTTGTATTGAAGTGTAGAAATGAATCCGGCAGAGTCTGGTCGTCCAATGGCCAAAAGATCTCTTTTCTATAGGCTTCAGGGTGCTATTTATAGGCGTAGGAGCATGAGATCGCGCTCAAACTTCAGGAGACTTCTTCTGGCACGTGAGTGGGCCCACGCGACCGACCGCACCAAGTTTCGACTCAATTTGTGACGGGTACGAAATGATTTCGTATCCATCGGAAAATGATCCAATCGAGCTGAAACTTGGCAGGAACATTCCTTACCTTGTATGCAAGATGCTGTGAAAATTTCATTGCATTTGGATTATCGGTGTAGGAGATATGATGGATTCGAAATTGGGATTTTCCATTGGCCGTCGTATTCAAATCCATCTGTTTGACTCCATTCATATCGACTCCATCAGAAGCACGCACGTGCAATGACGTGGTGCTATCTTCCCAGATCGATTCGAAAATCGCGGCGTGTTGACTCCACTTGATGCGCCGAGTTGAACGCTTCCTTCCTAGAGACGCGCACGTATCCACGCTTCACGCTTGCACGTGTCCATCACTCCTTCATGTACTTAACTGTTTTCTCTCGTATCGATCGCAGGGGAGTATTTCTTATCGATTCGATCGATACGAAAATGTTGAATGCAATCGATACGAATGAAAGGCCAACAGATGGGTACGAAACCATAATCGATGATGGATACGAACGAAGCCTTACCTGATGGATACGAGCGAGATTTTACCTGATGGATACGAAAATGCCAAAGTCCATCTGCTATCGATACGAGAGTATCGATTCAAAGCAAGCCACCTCTTCCCATCCTTACCGATATGAAACCATTGACCCATGTCCACGTTGATCGATACGAACAGTATCGATTCGAAATCCTTCACCCAGTTCTACCTTTGATTGATGTGAACCCTATCGAGTCGAACAAAAAACCGATCGATTCGAAGCCTATCGATACGAACGGTATTGATACGAAATCCACGCTTTCTGATCGATACGAAGTGCATCGGTTCGAACCAATACTGCAAACCGATGGATACGAATCTGGTGGATTCGAAATGAGCATCACCTCAACCATTTGATGGATTCGAACAGTATGTCCTTCCTACCTTGTATCCATCATATCTCCTCCACTCGAACTCCGATTGACCTGAAACTTGAAACATAGCTTCTCCTAGCCCTCATCGTCGTCTCCAATCAATTCCGTCCCGATCGAAGCTCAACCAAACTTTGACGACATCGATTGCAGCCTTGATTCTAATCGATCTCCAATCCCGATATCCATCATTCCTTGTCATTTTGTTGATATTCCAGCTTTGACCAAAACATGGGATAATATATTGCCCCCCCAAAACATGCCTTGTGATAAGAAGGCGTGTTTTGAATAGTTCCAATTCCAACATCCAAAGTCCGTAGCCATATTGCCGGAGTATGTCATCCTTGACTGCTCAGAGCCGATGCCCAATTCCAAATCCAATAACCAAAGCCTTAGCCAATTCCATATCCATTCGAACTCGACAACCGAGTCCTAATCCATCCTTGTCCAATAGCCAATAACCGAATCCAGGACCTCTCCGGGTCGATATCCGAATCCATAACATCTCCAGGCTCTTGTCAAGCGCAACTCACACCTGACGGCCGTGGTCCAGTGTCCCTGGATGTTGAGTTAACCCCACCGGGTTCTTTGCCAAGCGCAATCCACGCCTGACGACCGTGGTCCAGTGTCCCTGGATGTTAAGCTAACCTCTCCGGGTTCTTACCAAGTGCAATCCACACCTGACGATCGTGGTCCAGTGTCCCTGGACGTTGTACAAAGCCATGGCTTAAGTCATAAGCCGAATCCTATTCTCTCCGGACCCTTGTTGAGCATTGTCTATACTCAACGACCTGAAAATAACAATTGATAATACAGGGCCTAAGTCCTAGGCCGAATCCTGGTCACTCCGGACCCTTACCGAGCATAGTCCATACTCGATGACCTGAATGAGTCAATTTACCACGCTCAGGCAAAGTGACTCACCCCTTTCCAGGCATAATCCACACCCAGCAACCGTTTATCAAAAACCAGATAAAAATCCAATCGAAATCCAATCCAAAATCCAAATCAAAGCCAGAAAACCAGAAATCCAAACCAGCATCCAAAACAGAAACCAAACATCAAAAAGGAAAAATCGAAATCAGAAAGAAAACAAAACCAGGAGTTCAATCCAAACTCCAAAACCAAAATCCAAAAAAAAAGCAGTGTCCAATCCAAAAGCAAAAGATAAATTTCACAAACCACGACATCACTGTTTATCATCATTCAGAGCATGCCTAGGGGCTATCTCTGTCCCCATACATGTGTAAATGACTTGGTTGCTTGCCAGTAGTTCGCTACTTATTTCACATTATCCTGGTCAATGGATGATCAATCGATCATCATTCCTGGGCCTCCCACGATCGTGGCTTGAGGTAGGCGGCAGTTGCTCCTGCTCCGCCGTTGCATTTCGAGTTCCGACATATTGTGGCAACTCTCCATTCCTTACGTGCTCCTCGATTATATCCTTTAAGTGACTGCAGCTATTGGTGTCATGTCCATCTAAATCATGGAAGAGACAGTGCCTTCCTGATGTCCTCTCCCGTTCTGATGGTTCCCTCCTAGCCGGCCTTCGATAAGGAAGGCGATTCCGAGTATCCAGGTATATCCGCTCCAACGTCTCGTTCAATCCTACGTATGTGGAAAACTTTGGATCCTTTCATCGCTTCCTAACGTTTCCAGAATCACCGTCCAACTTCCTTTTCTCTTTGTCTTTATCGAACCTTTGTTGGATGGTCCTCCACCCTCAGTTGCATTAACCTTTTTCAACTTTAAATCCGTACTCGCATCTTCCTGCCGAAGGAACCTCTCTGCCTCGTGAAAGAATTCGTCGAGATCCTGTGGAGGATCTCGTATCAGAGATACCTTGAAATCCGAATCCTCCCTGACTCCTGATACTGCTGCCATTAAAACCATCGATGGATCAGGCCGATCCACTGAAGCTACTGCCGCACTGAATCGAGTTGGAAAAGCTCTAAGCGATTCATCCATCCTTTTTTTACCGATGTCAGTGTCATCACGTTCTTCGGTCTCTTGACATGAACCCGAAACTATCCCAAAAACCTTTCCACCAATTTCCCCAAGTCCAGATAGATCCTTCTTCCAGCCGCCTAAACCACATTGCAACCAAGTCCGTCAAGTACAAAGGAAAACATTGTGTCATTACTTCTTGCGATGCCCCCAGCACCTCCGTGTGTCTGGTGTACCTCATCAAGTGATCAGTTGGGTCTGCCTTACCATCATACACATCCATGCTAGGTAGCTTGAACTTAGGTGGATTCTGAGCCATCCTTATTGCTCGAGCGAACGGACTCCTATTCACTCCTTCCAAGTCTCTGTTGGTCAAACCACCTCGCACAGTTTTCCTGATGATCTCCACTAATCCAGTATTGTCTGTCAGAGGTTGCCCCGGAGGGAACTCTGGTGCATATTCTTCATGTGGCTCACTAGTAGTAACGTTAGCTCTCGTTTGCTGAACTCCTTCCAAAGGTCCTCCCGTGTTCGATCCTGCGGGCCTGCCCCCAAGCCCTTGTTGATTACCTTCTGGCTCTGTGTCCTGTCCTCCGTTGGGTTCCATAACCCTAGTCCCTTGTCCTACATCCACAACCGCCGTAGCTGTTCCTAAGTTCTGCATCCCTGCAGCTCTCATCTGCTCAAAGAAGGTTTGCATCATTACCTGTTGGTTCTTCAACAATCTCTCATGCAAAGAATTTGCCATAGCTTCCATTTCATCCCTGGTGATGTAGAAGGAAACCTGTCCTTCTCCTGCTCCAGAGGATGCTTCTTGGCTTCCTCCTTGTTGGCTTCTCTCAGCCCTTTGTCTTCTACTATTTTGCCTAGTCATTGTCCTCAAATCCAAACTCCTCAAACTTCTCAAATCTGAACTTCAAATCCGATGTAGCAGGTGCTAGTCCCTTCTTGGTGAAAGCACCAAAGTGTTTGCGCCAAAATTGGCCACAAACCCCAAATACCGTGAAAGCACCAGTGTATGAGCGCAAACCAACGATATTCAAACACAAATATCAGATCTCATCAAATATCAAACAGCAATTCAGAAATAATGAACAAAGACACAAGATTTATAGTGGTTCGGCTATCTCCGGCCTACGTCCACTTCAAAGTTTTATCCTTTTATTGATTATCCTCGCTGGTTACAGATGATTACAGCAGTAATAATGAAGAATTTCGAGTACAATTGTTGTATTGAAGTGTAGAAATTAATCCGGCAGAGTCTAGACGTCCAATGGCCAAAAGATCTCTTTTCTGTAGGCTTCACGGTGCTATTTATAGGCGTAGGAGGTTGAGATCGCGCTCAAACTTCGGGAGACTTCTTTGGGCACGTGAGTGGGCCCACGCGACCGACCCCACCAAGTTTCGACTCGAACTATGATGGGTACTAAGTGATTTCGTATCCATTAGAAAATGATCCAATCGAGCTGAAACTTGGCAGGAACATACCTTACCCTGTATGCAAGCAGCTGTGAAAATTTCATTGCATTTGGATTATCGGTGCAGGAGATATGATGGATTCGAAATTGGGATTTTCCATTGGCTGTCGTATTTGAATCCATCTGTCTGACTCCATTCCAATTGACTCCATCAGAAGCACGCGCGCGCAATGACGTGGCGCTATCTTCTCGGGTCGATTCGAATATCGCGGCGTGTTGACTCCACTTGATGCGCCGAGTTGAACGCTTCCTTCCTAGAGACGCGCACGTATCCACGCTTCACGCTTACACATGTCCATCACTCCTTCATGTACTCAACTGTTTGCTCTTGTATCGATCGCAGGGGAGTATTTCGTATCGATGCGATCTATACGAAAATGTTGAATGCTACCGATACGAATGAAAGGCCAACAGATGGGTACGAAAACATACTCGATGATGGATACGAACGAAGCCTTACCTGATGGATACGAGCGAGATTTTACCTGATGGATACGAAAATGCCAAAGTCCATCTGCTATCGATACGAGAGTATCGATTCAAAGAAACCACCTCTTCCCATACTGACCGATATGAAACTGTTAACTCTGCTTTTTCAGCAAGGCCGTGACATCAAAAATCGACCGAGAAGCCAATGATAGTTCATCTCGAAGGATGGTCGATTTAACCTCCCAATAAAGCAAGTTCTGTTGAATGAATTTTCAGATAAGATCCCCTACGGAGGGGGGGTCCAGGGGGGGTGCCAACCCCCCAAGGTGGGGGTGCGGGGGCAACGCCACCGCTACGGTGATCGACCTGCCCGGTCAGCTCGCATGGGTCCAGGGGGCAGCGCCCCCGGCGGGGTGCGGGGCAGCGCCCCGTCCAAAACGGTATACGACTTAGAGAATGGAGCGACCTATCTTCTACTCGAAGTCAACGACCTAACTGATGAAGCGGGTTAACGAGCTAACAAGTGGCACGACTTACCGACTTAATAAGGTTGCCAACTTAATAAGGTTGCCGACTCAAGGATTGGACGACCTAAGAAGTGCCACGACTTAACGAGTTAAGGTTCAAGGCGACTTAGAGGAATGGAACGACTCAAGAGGGTTAACGGTTCATGAGACAGGCCGACTCAGTGGATCAACGACTCAAGAACTGTGCGACTCAAGGTCTTCACGACCTAACAATTCAAGGGCTGAACGACCTACGAGTTAAGGATCTACGAGTTAAAGACTCTACGAGTTAAAAGGTCTACGAGATAAGGATCTACGGCTTAAGGCCTCCACGAGTTAAAAGGTCTACGAGATAAGGATCTACGGCTTAAGGCCTCCACGAGTTAAAAGGTCTACGAGATAAGGATCTACGACTTACGACCTATGATGAGTCGTGTACGACTCATGCTAGCATAAAGGAAACTGCATTTGGTTAACTCGTGAACGACTTAGAACTTGTATCATTCATTCAGATGGGTGCATAACTCTGGGCCAAGCCATGAACCCAGTAAATCAGCCGCGACCTACCATGAGTCGTACACGAGTTACGACTCATCATGAGTCGTACACGAGTTACGACTCATCATGAGTCGTACACGAGTTACGACCTGATTCCGAAGATGCCTATAAATACGCCCATAACTCCAACAGAGGGGGGACTTTTTTGGGGGCTGACTTCCTGGACGCCATTACTCTGCCATTGTCTCGACTTCAAGCAATGTTCAAGCAACACTTCTATCACTCCAATCACCAAAGACATTTCAACAAATCTCAAGAGGAAATCTAACTCATTCGCCATGCATTCGAAGGATTCTTCTACATCGGGGTTTGAGCTATTTGTCTAAGTGTGTTGTAATCAGAGTTGATTGTAAAGAATTGTAACCAAATCAGCAATAAAGAGCTTTAAAGTGGACGTAGGCTAGATCTTAAGCCGAACCACTATAAATATTGTGTCTTTTATAGCTTCTCTGTGATTTCTCTGTTTATACTTTGTTCCCGTACCAACGGGTGGTGCTTTCACAATTACCTTCTACACACCGGGGTGTTAGCGTTCAATTTTTAGCGTTAACATTTTTGGTGCTTTCACTGAGAACTGAACTCAGGCGAGTTATCATCATTGCTTCACAGAGGTTTGTAGAGAGAATTTCCTTGAAAACCAGAAGTCTATCCGAGATTATGGCTCCTGGAAGGAAGAGTAGATCTGTCAGATCTGGGAATATTCAAGAGGGAACCTCCGCTTCCCCTATATCGAATCAAGCCACTCCAGCTGTCGGAGTTACAAAGCCAGAGCTGGATGCTGCAATTTTAGGGCTGAACAAACAAATCAATGCCCAAAATGCACAATTTGAGGCTCAGAATGCCCAGAATGCCCTAATTCTGAATAGGTTGAACGATTTGCTTGGGGCATACCGCCAACCGGCAGATAATGAAAGGAATTTGGCTGGCAACATTCGTGATGCTGAAGAAAGAAATGCTCCTGAAAGAGCTGCTAGCCCCTTTGAACGAACACTTCCAGAGGTTGGTGGATCTAGGACTCGACATGATGAGGAGTATCTTTCTGGAATGGTCCGACAAATTATGAAAGAAAGCATGCAAAGGCAAGAGGATGAAAATGATTGGGGATTTGCCCCGAGTAAGACACCGTTCACCGAAAAAATCTTAAAGGCAGAGTTTCCCAAGAAATTTGTACCTCCTACCATCCCATCTTATCGAGGGACAAGTGACCCTAACCAATTCCTTTACAAGTACGATTGGCATATGACCGGGGCAAGAGCAACAGATGAGATCAAGTGTCGTTACTTTCCGGTATACTTAGAGGGAGTGGCTTTACTTTGGTTCACAAAGCTGCCAGTTAGATCCGTGGATCAATTCTCTGACTTAACACGAAAGTTCAAGGATCATTTCAGGCTATATGCTACAAAAGCCAAGGATATAATGTCTCTCTCTAGTCTAGAACAAAACCCCGGAGAATCTACCAGATCATTCTTAAATCGTTTCAATATAGCCCTAGCTGAAGTGGAGAACGCAGAGCCAAGGATGGTTTTGACTTATCTAATGCGGGCTATCGATAAATCGAGTGAATTTGGTAAATGGCTAAAAAGGAAGGAGCCAAACTCACTTGAGAAATTCTATAAGAAGGCTGATGAATTTATGCGTTTGGAAAGCTTTCCTGCGACTTCAAGAGCAATCGAGGCCGAAATTTTGAATGTTGGTGTTACTTCTGATAAAAGAGAATCTAGAGGACAGAAGAGGAAGAACGATGGTGGAAAAAAGCAAAGAGACTTGAAGAAAGCTCGCCGCTTTAAACCTTCAGACTTTACTCTCTTAACTGATACTCTGGAGAACATCTTTCTCGCAACCAAGGATGCTTTTGATTATCCTAAGCCACCTGAGTTGAAGGTTGGGAAAAATGCTATGCATAATGGGAGGTTCTGTCAATTCCACAACCAACCTGGTCATGACACCAACGAATGTCGTCATTTAAGGAATTTGATTGAAGAACTATTGAGACAGAATAAACTCCAGCAATATGTCAAAAGAGACAGGAATGACCCAGCCTCATCCACTCAGGGGAGCCCCTCACCCGGCAGACATGAATCATGATAGGATGGAAGGATACGCTCATGCTCTAAGAAAAGTCCAGAAGGGAGAGAATGTTCCTGTTCTCACAACGGAGATTCGATCCCGAGAAGCTTGGGACAGCATGGAGTTGCATCCTTGTTTTACTTTAAGGCTTTGTTACAAATTTGTAAAAGAATAATGGATTTATCATTCTCATATTAAAAGTCGTTGTAAAAACATTGCAAATGAAATATAGGAACTATGAATCTTGTGTTTTCTATTACTATAAAAGACCTGTTTCATTTCGATATGCCAAATATCTTGAATATATTGCTAAAATGTCGATTTAATATTGCAGGCAATCAAAGCAAAGCTTACCTAGTCAGCACATCGCAAAGCAAAGCGATTCCTATAAGTCATCGAGCAAATAAATGTCAAGCCAAAAAAGGTTCCAAATTGAATTCCTGCATAAGAAATGTTCCTCACAAACAGTTGATACAACCAAAAGGGTACCTTCCCAACGCGGAGGTTTCAGGCCCTCGCTAACCGATAAAGATCGTTTGTGCAAACAGACATCTAGTCGGGTAGTTTGGGTCTGTCCTATGGATTCACTTAACAATGAGGAGCATTTCTCTGGAAAAGAGACAAATAACTGGCAAAGAAAAGAACATGGCTGTGGAAATGATAACGAGGAATCACTAAGGAGCAGATGGTGAAGAGGAATGGGCAAGCAGACAGAAAACACACAAACTCAAGTCCTCCAATGAGGCACGCTTCCCATGTTTGAAGCGCAAACTAAAGTCCTCCAATGAGGCACACTTCCCAAGTTTGAAGAGCAAACTCAAGTCCTCCAATGAGGCACGCTTCCCATGTTTGAAGCGCAAACTAAAGTCCTCCAATGAGGCACGCTTCCCATGTTTGAAGCGCAAACTAAAGTCCTCCAATGAGGCACGCTTCCCAAGTTTGAAGAGCAAACTCAAGTCCTCCAATGAGGCACGCTTCCCATGTTTGAAGCGCAAACTCAAGTCCTCCAATGAGGCACGCTTCCCATGTTTGAAGCGCAAACTAAAGTCCTCCAATGAGGCACGCTTCCCAAGTTTGAAGTACAAACTAAAGTCCTCCAATGAGGCACGCTTCCCATGTTTGAAGCGCAAACTAAAGTCCTCCAATGAGGCACGCTTCCCATGTTTGAAGCGCAAACTAAAGTCCTCCAATGAGGCACGCTTCCCAAGTTTGAAGAGCAAACTCAAGTCCTCCAATGAGGCACGCTTCCCATGCTTGAAGCGCAAACTCAAGTCCTCCAATGAGGCACGCTTCCCATGTTTGAAGCGCAAACTAAAGTCCTCCAATGAGGCACACTTCCCAAGTTTGAAGAGCAAACTCAAGTCCTCCAATGAGGCATGCTTCCCATGTTTGAAGCGCAAACTAAAGTCCTCCAATGAGGCACACTTCCCAAGTTTGAAGTACAAACTCAAGTCCTCCAATGAGGCATGCTTCCCATGTTTGAAGCGCAAACTAAAGTCCTCCAATGAGGCACACTTCCCAAGTTTGAAGTACAAACTAAAGTCCTCCAATGAGGCACGCTTCCCATGTTTGAAGCACAAACTAAAGTCCTCCAATGAGGCACGCTTCCCATGTTTGAAGCACAAACTAAAGTCCTCCAATGAGGCACGCTTCCCATGTTTGAAGCACAAACTAAAGTCCTCCAATGAGGCACGCTTCCCATGTTTGAAGCTTAAACTAAAGCCGTACTCAAAGGCACAACCCTTCAAAGGATAAAGACCTCTTCGGGGGCACATTTCACCGGAGATGAAGTGCAATCTCTGTGGAGGCCCACTCCTCCAGAGTTGAAATGTCAAATCAAAGCCCTCCAGCGAGGCGCAACAAAAAAAAAAAAAAAAAGGAGAAAAGGCTTCTCCAATACAAGGCGCACTCTACCAGAGCAAGAATAATATTTCCTCAAAAATGGAAAATTATTCTCTAAAGAAAGAGTGCATGCTTTCTCAAAATGGAAGAGTTATTCTCTAAAGTAAGAGTACAAGTCTTCTCAAAACAGAAGAATTGTCCTCCAAAATCTCCGCAAAAATGGAGAATATTACAATAAGCTATGGTATAGGGACAATAAAATATCGCTATATTAGTCAAAGCAATACCCAAGCAAAAGACCACAAGCTCACCGCAGTATTATGCAAAGAAAATGAAAAACTTATATGAAAATGAGCAATAATTGCATTCTCAAATACAGACAAAATTCTGTACAAGTAGGAAGAACCATCTCATTCCATACTATAAAAAAAAATTTCACACATTTGCAGGTCTCCTAGATGCAAGTTCCTCTGCGAAAGCTGGGGCACCTGAAGTCTCTACTTAAAAATCAGGGGCATCATAAGGCCAAGTCAATCAAAAGAGGGAAAAAGGTCCGAATTAAGTGCAAAAATTCGTCTTTCAGCAGAAATTTAACACTCCTCTCTTTAACCGCCACAGCATTTAGTCTTTTAAAAATTGACTTATGACTGAAATATTCGGAAAGAGAAGGGAATGCTACAAAGTAAAGAACGAAATTAGCACTCAACAACTTGAATTCTGAAAATCTCAGAAGTGAAAAAATCCAGCTTGCTCCACTATTTCTTCTTATCAAGAAGACATTCTACATAAAGAACTGAGTATTCGAAAAATAAAGGTGCACGTTTCCTAAAAGCGTGTGAAGTGTTGTGCAAAGCTACTTGAATAACAAGCTAATAAAGTAATACTCGAAATAATACTGGTTGGCAAATATCTCAATTCAGAAAAATTCGAGGCTTGTTATTTGAAAATAAGTGCAGTATCAATGCAAATAGTAGTTATAACTGTGTAAATTTTTTGTTGATACTTCATTCAAGATAGTTGATTCGCAACACTTCATCAAATCCATACTAATTTACTTACCGTAAAATATCACTTCTTTGGTCTAATCCATCACTCGATATGGGCAATCGGTGATGAGTATATTCGCCCCATTTTTCCGCAAATGTTGCATTTAATAGGTTGTTAAAATAATCTATAAAGAGATGCAACAAGTTCTGGTCAATTTCAAAAGGCTTCAGGACAAAACAAAGTAAAGCTGCCTAAGTACAAGCTCAGCAGCTCAATAAAGCACGAGTTAAGAAGAATCGAAGCACACGACCTAGTCCCTAGGCGTATGCTTCGAGGGGCAAGTGTTAACTCTGCTTTTTCAGCAAGGCCGTGACATCAAAAATCGACCGAGAAGCCAATGATAGTTCATCTCGAAGGATGGTCGATTTAACCTCCCAATAAAGCAAGTTCTGTTGAATGAATTTTCAGATAAGATCCCCTACGGAGGGGGGGTCCAGGGGGGGTGCCAACCCCCCAAGGTGGGGGTGCGGGGGCAACGCCACCGCTACGGTGATCGACCTGCCCGGTCAGCTCGCATGGGTCCAGGGGGCAGCGCCCCCGGCGGGGTGCGGGGCAGCGCCCCGTCCAAAACGGTATACGACTTAGAGAATGGAGCGACCTATCTTCTACTCGAAGTCAACGACCTAACTGATGAAGCGGGTTAACGAGCTAACAAGTGGCACGACTTACCGACTTAATAAGGTTGCCAACTTAATAAGGTTGCCGACTCAAGGATTGGACGACCTAAGAAGTGCCACGACTTAACGAGTTAAGGTTCAAGGCGACTTAGAGGAATGGAACGACTCAAGAGGGTTAACGGTTCATGAGACAGGCCGACTCAGTGGATCAACGACTCAAGAACTTTGCGACTCAAGGTCTTCACGACCTAACAATTCAAGGGCTGAACGACCTACGAGTTAAGGATCTACGAGTTAAAGACTCTACGAGTTAAAAGGTCTACGAGATAAGGATCTACGGCTTAAGGCCTCCACGAGTTAAAAGGTCTACGAGATAAGGATCTACGGCTTAAGGCCTCCACGAGTTAAAAGGTCTACGAGATAAGGATCTACGACTTACGACCTATGATGAGTCATGTACGACTCATGCTAGCATAAAGGAAACTGCATTTGGTTAACTCGTGAACGACTTAGAACTTGTATCATTCATTCAGATGGGTGCATAACTCTGGGCCAAGCCATGAACCCAGTAAATCAGCCGCGACCTACCATGAGTCGTACACGAGTTACGACTCATCATGAGTCGTACACGAGTTACGACCTGATTCCGAAGATGCCTATAAATACGCCCATAACTCCAACAGAGGGGGGACTTTTTTGGGGGCTGACTTCCTGGACGCCATTACTCTGCCATTTTCTCGACTTCAAGCAATGTTCAAGCAACACTTCTATCACTCCAATCACCAAACACATTTCAACAAATCTCAAGAGGAAATCTAACTCATTCGCCATGCATTCGAAGGATTCTTCTACATCGGGGTTTGAGCTATTTGTCTAAGTGTGTTGTAATCAGAGTTGATTGTAAAGAATTGTAACCAAATCAGCAATAAAGAGCTTTAAAGTGGACGTAGGCTAGATCTTAAGCCGAACCACTATAAATATTGTGTCTTTTATAGCTTCTCTGTGATTTCTCTGTTTATACTTTGTTCCCGTACCAACGGGTGGTGCTTTCACAATTACCTTCTACACACCGGGGTGTTAGCGTTCAATTTTTAGCGTTAACATTTTTGGTGCTTTCACTGAGAACTGAACTCAGGCGAGTTATCATCATTGCTTCACAGAGGTTTGTAGAGAGAATTTCCTTGAAAACCAGAAGTCTATCCGAGATTATGGCTCCTGGAAGGAAGAGTAGATCTGTCAGATCTGGGAATATTCAAGAGGGAACCTCCGCTTCCCCTATATCGAATCAAGCCACTCCAGCTGTCGGAGTTACAAAGCCAGAGCTGGATGCTGCAATTTTAGGGCTGAACAAACAAATCAATGCCCAAAATGCACAATTTGAGGCTCAGAATGCCCAGAATGCCCTAATTCTGAATAGGTTGAACAATTTGCTTGGGGCAAACCGCCAACCGGCAGATAATGAAAGGAATTTGGCTGGCAACATTCGTGATGCTGAAGAAAGAAATGCTCCTGAAAGAGCTGCTAGCCCCTTTGAACGAACACTTCCAGAGGTTGGTGGATCTAGGACTCGACATGATGAGGAGTATCTTTCTGGAATGGTCCGACAAATTATGAAAGAAAGCATGCAAAGGCAAGAGGATGAAAATGATTGGGGATTTGCCCCGAGTAAGACACCGTTCACCGAAAAAATCTTAAAGGCAGAGTTTCCCAAGAAATTTGTACCTCCTACCATCCCATCTTATCGAGGGACAAGTGACCCTAACCAATTCCTTTACAAGTACGATTGGCATATGACCGAGGCAAGAGCAACAGATGAGATCAAGTGTCGTTACTTTCCGGTATACTTAGAGGGAGTGGCTTTACTTTGGTTCACAAAGCTGCCAGTTAGATCCGTGGATCAATTCTCTGACTTAACACGAAAGTTCAAGGATCATTTCAGGCTATATGCTACAAAAGCCAAGGATATAATGTCTCTCTCTAGTCTAGAACAAAACCCCGGAGAATCTACCAGATCATTCTTAAATCGTTTCAATATAGCCCTAGCTGAAGTGGAGAACGCAGAGCCAAGGATGGTTTTGACTTATCTAATGCGGGCTATCGATAAATCGAGTGAATTTGGTAAATGGCTAAAAAGGAAGGAGCCAAACTCACTTGAGAAATTCTATAAGAAGGCTGATGAATTTATGCGTTTGGAAAGCTTTCCTGCGACTTCAAGAGCAATCGAGGCCGAAATTTTGAATGTTGGTGTTACTTCTGATAAAAGAGAATCTAGAGGACAGAAGAGGAAGAACGATGGTGGAAAAAAGCAAAGAGACTTGAAGAAAGCTCGCCGCTTTAAACCTTCAGACTTCACCCAATTCTACCTTTGATGGATGCGAACCCTACGAGTCGAACCAAAAACCGATCGATTCGAAGCCTATCGATACGAACGGTATTGATACGAAATCCACACTTTCTGAACGATACGAAGTGTATCGGTTCGAACCAATACTGCAAACCGATGGATACGGATCTGGTGGATTCGAAATGAGCATCACCTCACCCCTTTAATGGATTCGAAGAGTATGTCCTTCCTACCTTGTATCGATCATATCTCCTCCATTCGAACTCCGATTGACCTGAAACTTGAAACATAGCTTCTCCTAGCCCTCATCATCGTCTCCAATCAATTCCGTCCCGATCGGAACTCAACCAAACTTTGACGACATCGATTGCAACCTTGATTCCAATCGATCTCCAATCTCGATATCCATCATTCCTTGTCATTTTGTTGATATTCCATCTTTGACCAAAAGGTGGGATAACAAATTGCAATTAACAGATTTAATAAAAGAAACGCACGTTTTGTGTTAAACAAAAAGGGTGTTTTAATGGAAATAAAAGATCATTTTGAGAAAACAAAATTGAACGATCTCATTTTTAAGGTAAGTATAAATATTTTATTTTGCGTAGATAAAAACCTAAATGCGTACAAAATTCTACTTTTGTTTGCAAACTTTTCCATTCCTATGTACATTTCCTTATGTATTATTAATGTCTGAAGCTTTAATAATAAAACGTGACATTTATTTTTGTCCCTCCACATTCATTTCCTAATTATAAATAACCTACATCTTATTTCTTCATCTACATTTTCTTTCTCCTAAGACCTCATATTCAAAAGCTCTTATTCTTGCAACTCCAAAAGCATTCTTCTATAAAATTGATTTTTTTTCATTTTTCGTACTGAAGAAGAACGAGGTCCTGTAGCGTTCTAAAGCTTTTGCTGACGTGGCTTATATTTTTATTAGGTATGTTTATTTGTTTGTTTAAATTAATTTTGTTTTCAAGCGATTTAAAGCATGTAACTTTCTCATACGAACTCCGTTTCACACACGATTTTTTTGTTAGGATCATAATAAAATTCCGGATCTTTTGACGCTTGTTTGGACGAATTTAACGCTTGTAACTTTCTCATATGAACCCACTCACAACTTCTAAGTTTTCTTATGTTTGTTAAATTGATTTAAGATATGAGTAGAAATTTATTTATGACTGTTTTGCATATTTTATTCATCATCTCAGTTAAATTGCATTTATTTAATTTAACTGTTAACTAATTTTATTATTGCATATAAATTGACAGTTAAAATTTATTTATTTTGCATATAAACTACTAGTTAAAAAGTTATTTATTTATTTATTTATTTATTTATTTTGAAAATAAACTGTTCGTTGATACCTGTTATATTTTATATGCTCTATTGATGTTTGTTTAAATTGATGATGATTGAAATAAATTGGTTGATGATTGATATTGGGTGAATGGATGATGTGTTATATATTATAAAAACTGCAAGTTATTATGCATTTTCATTTCTTTCGGGATTGCGGTTTGAAATGATATACAACTGCATTTTTTTATTTTTAAATTGCGGATTGAAATGATAAATATCTGTATCACTTGACCATAGGATAGAAAATTATATACAGGCACCGTGGTATATATATATAATTATTTTTGAAATGATTTCCATGGTTTGGATATGATACGGTTTAATAAATATTAAATTTGGATATTATATAAATATATTTTATATATACATATATAGTTAAATTTTTTTGAATTTAAGCTATGTATAAATCAGTTAAATAAAAATAAATAAGTTAAATAATGGAGTTTGATTATTTATGTTAAATGGTTGAGTACATGTCTAAAATATCATATGTATATATAGAGTTTTAATGATTTGAATCGGTTAAGATTGGGAGGTAAATTGAAAATTTATTTGATGGAACTTATTTAAAAACTTCTCCCCATAAGTTGATGTAAACTTATTAAAATTGGAAATTTTAAAGGTATGATATTTATAACTGGATTTTTATTTAAGATAAATTAAACGAATATTTCTAGCATAATAAATTGAAGGAAATATTTAAGTTGTTTGTAATTGGAGTTTTAATTTAAATGACTTTCATCTATTATGTTAACATTTCAAAACTAAATAATAGGACAATGAATTTGCGGATATAAATTTCTGACCTTAAGTTTTGAAATCGTTAAATACTAAAAGTTAGAAATATATTGAAATTGAAGTGGTTTATTTAAATGAAAGTGAATTTAAAATTTATGGATTTAGACTAAATTATAAATGAATAAAATTGTGAAGACGCGGAAATTATTTTATAAAGTAATTTTAAATTCAAACTATTTTATTCTATATACTGTTGAATATCCAAACCATTCAAGTTTTAGAAGTATGGTTTTAAAGCTATGAGTTTCGAAGTATTATGTTTTGAAAGTTATAATTCAAATGTTTGGTTTCCAGATATTATAAATTTTGAAGCAATATGATTTTGGAAATGAAATATATTTGAAATAAAATGATATTATATTAATTTGGGTTTTATAAAAATAATATCAAATGAGTTTGTTTTGAAATGGAAATGACATTGTAATTATATGGTTTTGAAATAGATACTTTATTCTGGTTTTGAAAGTATAAATTGTTTTTAAAGACCGTGGTTTTATAATAATGTTTGGTTGTTGAAGATACCGGGATCGAAAGTTGTCATACTCTCTGCCAACTCCGAAAACCACTTTAACAACCGTGTACGCGGTGGAGATTCCAGAATGAAGTAGGTAGGTGGCGGCGTTTCCTGTAAGGTAAATACGTGGACCCAACTCCCGTGAGTTGGTATAAGGTGGCTAAAACATGAGCGATTGACGGGTTAATAAGGTATCACCTTTGATCGGACACTTCCCTTGGATACTATACTCTGACTTTGGATTGATTCGGTGGCCACCTTCATTTTTGATTTCTTTGATTTGGGGGAGATTGTTCGAGGTGGGCGGTAGCTGTGCGCTATGCGTTACCACCGACCCGGAAGCGTAATTGGTATATCTAGCCTGGCATTGCCTAGTTGCGCCGTGTCACCAACCATACCAAGCCTTCTACGAGTTTGGTTTTCTCCCGTAGCCCGTGTGGTATCCTCTGGTGGCTTCCCGATCAGGAGGGACTATGATATTGGATGGACTACTGGGACTATTATTGTGTTAAGGGGGAGATTGGGTAGCTCCTTAACGCTATTTAAAAGTACTTTTATTTTACAATTAGACACTATTATGATAGTGAAATATACTACATAGTAAATAGTTTAACAGATCCTAAAGAGATGTGAATCCCGAGCATCTTTTAAGTTACTGCACTCATATTTGCCCCTGTTGATTTAACTTACACAAGATCTTTTAGTTCTGACTCGAGTGTTTTGTCTTTTCAATTCGCTCGGGTCAGTCCGAGCATTTCAGGAACGAAGATTTTAGCTCTGGAGGATGAAGATGAAGATTTCTATTATTATTATATATTATATCCCACTACACTCATATTGTTCTGCTGCATTGTTATTTATGGGTATGTGAAATCTGATATTTATTGTATAAAGAAGAATCAAATGTTTGTAAACAGTTTTATGAACTGTATATTTATTATTATATTTTATCCTTCCGCTGTGAGATTCTGTTTAGTTTTTTCTCTTCTCTGTTTTCTATTTACCACATAACAATCTGCCCTTTTGTATGGTTTGAGTTGGCACGTGTGTCGATTTAAAGCGTGAGAAAAGGCGCGATGCTACATCTGGTATAAGGGCTTTGGTTTAGCGATAAACCTTAGTTTTGTGGGGTTTGACTCTTTATTAATAGGGTAGTAATACCCTATGGGAGTCGCTGAGTGTATATAATGAGAGAGCGTATTTGTTAGTGTTATAAAAAGGTTTTAATATTATGTTAATCTGTTCTGTTTTGTATTTATAAATTCTGGTTGATACATGGGACGCTATGACATCAATAGGGATTTCTAAACACTTAATAGGATAGACCGACGTAATATTTGTTTTTAATATAGGTGAATGAAATAACTTTCCCCATTATATTTTCTATATATAAAATAAATTTTTTCAAATGATATCTGTATTTGGATGCAATAGATTTAGGTAATAAAGTGTATAAATAATAATAGAAATAAGACTGAAAAATAAAATAAATGAAGTTTGGAAAATTTAGAACTTAAGTTCCGGGGTTTTGAAATTTCTTTCGAATAAATTTTGGAATATAATAATATTGTTGATAAGTACTTTCTGATTTAAATATTTATTATAATTTGAAAGAATTGTTTTAAAGGAGATTTTGCAAAAAATAAGTTTTGTACTTTCGTCTCTGTCGCTAGAAAATAATTTCGGTGATGGCGGCCACATCGCCGACTTTCATTTTCGTGTTTCGAAGGGGGAAGGCCACTGTAGTAGTTCTACTGTAGATTCATTTTTAAAAAATATATAAATTTTGAATTGTTTTAAATATAATTAGAGATATATAAGTTGTAAGAACATATTTATCTATTGTTTTAAAATAAATTGAAAATTTAACCCGGTATTAAATTCTTAAATTTCCATTAATTAATTGTTTCAATTATTGTAGTGAAATGAAAGGTAAGTAATTAATAATTGAAACCTCTAATTTAGGTAAGAGATACAAGGCTAAGTTATAAAGGAAATAAAAAGAAAGTTGAAATTGTAACTTATAAGGAAAAGGTAAAAATTTATTGAACAATGAATTAATTAAAAGAAATGAGAAAACTTGTATAACTTTCGATTACATTCTTTAAAAGCATATATATAACTTACCAAATATTAAAAGTTGAAATGTTAATAAGAAAATGTAAAAGATATTGTACAAGTAATAAATTTGAGTTAATGAAAGTAATTAATGAAATTCCTTAACAAATAGGAATTTGATGTTGTAATATTATAATCTTAAGTGTAATTGAAAAGACTACTAATTGAAATAGAAAGGTAGGTATTATAAATGGAAGAAAATAAATAAAATTAAGTAGTATATATGGAAGATAATAAACTTAAGTAAAGGATTGAAGCTATTTATTAATAAAATTAGAAGAAAAGATGAATGTAGTAAATATATAAATGTAGACTTAAATTAATGTATTAATGTGCTAAGAAAATTGATTTGCACATGAATACTATAAACAAATGGAGTTATGCAATATCAAATGAAAAGAGAAAAATGAATTATATATATATAAGTATAAGTGCAAACAAGTGTAATAAGCACTAAATTTATGAATTGAGATAAAAGTTGTAAGAAATAAATGTAAAGTAATAAATGAAATTTATAGGAATGAGCTTGATTTATTATCTGGAATTGTTGCTTGTTTGGTTTACGGTTGTTTGGGGTAAGATACTTTAAATTTGGATTTGAATGAATGAATAATCTATTTAGTTTTACCTAAGGCTGCTGAGTAAATGATGCGCTAGTAGTTTATTCTTCATTCCGTGCAATTTAAAAGTTTTGAACCCGAACAACTATTTGTTTGTTTGATTGAATGGTTGTTTTGTATTGTGTATGTTGTTTGTTGAAATTGATGGTTGTTGTATTTATTTATTGTTAGTGATTGAAACCACCTAAATATTTCATTTTTATAAATTGTTAACCCTTTGGATTATATAAGTAAAATGCAGATAAAGGAAGCAATTGCTACTGCTTTTGGTTCCATAAATTAAGCGTTATTGCCCGACAAATAGGTACGTTTTCGGATTACAGGTTTTAGCGTTATTATATTGAAAATATATGATATATATTGTTATAATTAATATTTTATTTTTCTTCTGAGCCTCTACGTACAAAGGAGACTCTGTAGAAATTTTTCGAAAATTTCGGACATAGATTTTTTCTTCCAAACTTTAATAATTTAAATATAAAATATTAAATAGTTATAAATTAGGATATCTTATTTAAAATAATTAATTTTGTAAATTTAATTGTTTATAAAGTTAATGTTTTGATAAGATGTATTGTTTTTATTTCTTCTCTTTACCTTTTTTTTCCCTTTTCGGGGACGAAAAGTTTTGAGTGGGGGAGAGTGTAACGACTCATAAATTTTCAATGTTAAATTTTTTCTATTTTAATAATATTTTATGAGTTAATATTGAAATAAATAAAATATTGCAATTTCATAATGGAATGATAACTAAATTTAGACTAAAACAACGTTAATACAAGTCAATTGTCAACAATCTAAATGAAACTCCAATTCCTTTTATTTAAGCATGATACGTTTGGTTATAAAACTAAATATAAGTAACAAATGTAAAAAT